>CM060973.1:85031156-85458656 GCA_030765045.1 Tenodera sinensis | reverse complement strand
ATAACATCCAGGAGTAGGGCTGGCTGATTAACAATCCTCCTTCACCAGATGCGAGTGAATGAACGAATGAATGAATGCTTTGAACAAGTGAAACCTATACGTACATACGTACACATCCAGAACCTCTCTTCCGCATTTACGGCCTTCCTTCTCAAAATATACAGCCAGCCTTTTTATCTTCCAATCTTCTTCAACATATTCGGACCAACCTTTAAACTTCGCTTCCGATCAAAGGTGTGTTTGTTACCTTGCTTACAGTACCCACCAAAAGTATGAAAGTATGAAAGATCCAACTTTCCCGAAACTCACACACATCACAAGGAATATCTCCGAAATGGTTCGCCCTACAAGAAAATTTATTGAGACATAAATTGTGTATTTCAGCAAGATCTACATTTTTTGTATAGTATGATTAGGTCTATCTCTAACGGTTTACCAGTTATACAAAAGTCGTCCAGAGTAAATACGACTACAGGGGCTATAGCCAGAAAATTCAAGATATACATTTCATTTGTCATAAAAATATCTTAAATATATGTCATTTTAATCAAAATCGTTGGAGCCATTTTCAAGAAAATCAAAAGTTTCGAAAAATTATCCATGTAAAGGGTAGTTTAGGGTGGTGCTATTTTCTTCAAAATTTTCGTGTCGCATCCTTGAAAGACATTAAACTTAAATACCAACTTTGGTTATTAACCTACTTTTCGTTTTTGAGTTATGCTGTCCATAGACTGACACACACGGACCTTTTTCTAAAAATGCGTTTCTTTTTTATTCAGGGGTCTCGAAACGTATATTTCCGGTGAAATTTCCACATCGAATTTTTGGTTGCTACACAATAATTCCCCTACTTACAGTAGAGAAAGTAAAAACTTAGGAAAAGTGGCAATTTTTCAGACCTGGAGTGAAGTGGTAGGCCAACGGTTGCATCGCCCTAAGAGGATAGAACTATGGCTGTTTCGAAACGATACAGAACGAATATAGCCGTTTCGTAGTTTATAACTTAACTAGTCCGAATTTCTTCGAAATTCTGTTAGGTATAATTTTACTCAGCATTAAATATTACATTATTTTATTATAAGGCAGCGCAGGAACAACTGGTGTGCGAACCTCAAGCATTGTTGAGACGCACCAGCCACGAAAACAAAAGCATTACTCGTTGCTCGCTATCAGTGACCCTAGCCTAGCTTTCAGGTAATGGGGCAAAGGCAATTAGTTGTGCACAAGTGGACTCTTGCAAGAAACGTCTGGGGAGGTATAATCTCAGATTCTCCTTATAGACCATATGTTACCTGGAAACCTAGATGGCCGGAAGTATCTCACCTTTCTGCAGAAGTGCATGCCAGAAATTTTGGAATCCATTTCTTTAGCAAGAAGGCAAAGCGTGATGTATTAACATGACGGCGCGTTTGGAGACTCGGGAATATTTGAATTCTGTATTACCAAACAAATGGATTGATCGTGGGGGTCCCATCCCTTGGCCTCCTCGATCCCCAGATCTTTCACCAGCATTTCGAGAGAAAGGTGTGTGTGTGTGTGTGTGTGTGTGTGTGTGTGTGTGTGTGTGTGTGTGTGTGTGTCTTTGTGTGTGTGTCTTTTTAAAAAAGGTCTATGTGTCTGTGTGTCTATCTGTCTATAAATAAGATAACTCAAAAACGAAAAGTCGGTTGAAAACCAAAGTTGGTGTTTAAGTTTAATGTTCTTCAAGGATGCCACACTAAGATATTGAAGAAACTTCCTCAACCCTACACTACCCTTTACATTGTAACTTTTTCGAAAATTTTGACTTTCTTGAAAATGGCTCAAACGATTTTGATTAAAATGCCATATGTTTGAGAATTGTTATGACAAATGAAATGTATATCTTGAATTTTCTGGTTATAGCCCCTGTAGTCGTATTTACTCTGGACGACTTTTACATAACTGGTAAACCGTAAGAGATAGACCAAATCATACTATACAAAAAATGTAGATCTTGCTAAAATACACAATTTATGTCAAATAAATTTTTTTGTGGAGTGAACCATTTCGGAGATATTTCTCGTTATTTGTGTAAGTTTTGGAGAACTTATACTTCTGTCAAATGGAACATCGCTATTCATTTTTTAAATGTTAATAGTGCAAAGAGAAGGGAATTTCAAAGTTTTAAAAGATTTGACTATCGCTCAAAGCGTACTGTATTCCCATATTCCCGTTGTACGTGCAGGAAAAAGAGCAATAAGATAATTTGTACAAATGTTTATCTCAACTAACACGAAGAAGATATAGGAATAAGAGTTTGTAAGAATGGTTAGTACAAGAGTAGAGAAAGTCATGTGAGTGCAACACATCAGATTTTTTTTAGTTCAGAAAATCTGAAATTTCGGTGTTGAATTTTTGTATGGAATACAATGTTTAGTATAGGCAGTTTCTAACAAAATCAATAGTGTTCAACGTTACTGAACTAATTAAGGGTATTCGAACATCAGTCAAATTAGGGTTAATGCAGACGCAAATCTTTTAATATCCAATTAGTGCGCATGGTTTGCATGAATAACACCAGTGCCATCTGGCAGCAGAGTCAGGAGTCACTATGAGCTACAGAAATGAAACTGGGCAGATAATGCTTCATTTGTATTAGAGCTTAGCGCCCAGCGTTTGGGGGGAATTTCACGCCTCGCTCGCAGCAAAAGGGCAATGAGCAGTAATCGAAACCAGGCACTCCTGCACAATGACCCAATCTTCACACGAGAACGAACGAATCGCCCAGGAATTAACTGTGTATTGCGGCAGCCAGGCAGTTTGCTTATGTACTGGATCAATTTGATGCGCCATTAAGCACCAGAGCTGTTTCAGCTTCCATTTTTAAACAAACATTAATTTGTTGAAAAGAGAATTGAACAACTGTCGCCGCCGCTCGACTGTTGATGTTTGTAGGAAGGTGGCGCAAATTACGCAAACGTTGAGTGACCATATACGCACGCAGATTCCGTCATACGCACTTTAAAACAATTGCGTAATCCTCTAATCCGTAGTGTTGCCATTTGGCAACAAAGATGTTTAGTCAAAGGTTTACAATATTTCAACAATATTACTTTCTTTAATACGTATAGTAAAGTAGAGGAAGTATTGTGTTCCACCCAAAACTTCGATGTCGAGATTTCACTGCAAATGTGTTTTGAGGTCCCCTAAATCCAAAGAAAGCGTTTTTAGAAAAAGGTCCGCGTGTCTGTGTGTCTGTGAACAGCATAACTCAAAAACGAAAAGTCGGTTAAAAACGAAAGTGGGTATTTAAGTTTAATGTCCTTCAAGGATGCGACACGAAGATTTTGAAGAAAATAGCCCCAACTTAAACTACCCTTTACATGGAACCTTTTTCGAAAATTTTGATTTTCTTGAAAATGGCTCTAATGATTTTGATTAAATTGTTATATGTTTGAGATATTTTTATGACAAATGAAATGTATATCTTGAATTTTCTGGCTATAGCCCCTGTAGTCGTATTTACTCTGGACGACTTTTGCATAACTGGCAAACTGTAACAGATAGACCAAATATTGCTATACAAAAAATGTAGATCTTGCTAAAATACACAATTTAAGTCTCAATAAATTTTCTTGTAGGGTGAACCATTTCGGAGATATTCCTTGTTATTTGTGTCAGTTTCGGAAAACAAAACTTTCGTGAAATGGAACATCGTTTCTTGTATAATAAAGTTAATTGATGCCTTGTGCCCGTGGTTAGCCGAATCTAATGGCCTTTCTGGCCTCTCCTAGGTATAAGGGTAGAGGCACAAGGTGCCGTGTGCAATGCTCCACCATTCATCTGTTTTTATGTTTTTCTTTTCAAGTTAATTCATGCCCAGCCCGGGCAAAAAATGTACAACTGTATTTTACCATACGCTAGGCATTTCGAAGAGCTGACTTGGATAGCATTTTATCCCGTAGTTTAAGATCACAAAACCATAATTTTCGATGCTGATGAGGTGTGTCAGACAATAATCCGCTTATCGCTGGTGAAACGGCTAAGCCCTTGCCATGTTCCCCCTCCTCCCCCTCTCCTGGTTATGCTGAGTAATTTCGTAGTTCAGTGCACCTATTTTGGCGCAGATAATATATCCAGTAGCTTCTCTCAAAGTTATGCAACGTTTGGGGGTCAAATGAAAGGAAGCCTACAGTACAGAGTCTGTTCAAAGAGGAACTCGTTAACTGAGCGGAGGGGGGGGGGGGTTGCCCAGTAGCTCGCGGGTTTAAATCCCTCCTAACTCGACAGGTGAACAAGTATTCGGACTGCCTACTGTGCAAGGGATACCAGGTTGGATTCCCGGCTGCGTCATTTCCTACCCTCTATAGAGGGTGAAAGTATGAATCTGATATGTTGCACTCACATGACTTTCTCTGCTCTTGTACTAACCATTCTTACCAACTCTTATTCCTGTATCTTCTTCGTGTTAGTTGAGATAAACATTTGTACAAATTATCTTATTTCTTATGTAGGTTTTGCGCGATAGTCAAATGTTTTAAAGCTTTGAGATTCCGTTGTCTTTGCACGCTTAACATATAAAAAGATGAACAACGATGTTCCATTTGACAAAAGTACAAGTTCTCCAAAACTCACACAAATAACGAGGAATATCTCCGAAATGGTTCACCCTACAAGAAAATTTATTGAGACATAAATTGTGTATTTTAGCAAGATCTACATTGCTTGTATACTAAGATTTTGTCTATCTCTAACGGTTTACCAGTTATTCAAAAGTCGTCCAGAGTAAATACGACTACAGGGGCTATAGCCAGAAAATTCAAGATATACATTTCATTTGTCATAAAAATATCTCAAACATATGACAATTTAATCAAAATCGTTAGAGCCATTTTCAAGAAAATAAAAATTTTTGAAAATTTTTCCATATAAAGGGTAGTTTTTCTAAAGGGACCTTTTTCTAAAAATGTTTCCTTTTTTGGATTCAGGGGGCTTCAAAACATATATTTCCGGTGAAATCTCGGCATAGAATTTTTGGATGAAATACAATACTTTAGTATACGTGGTAGAGAAGGTAAAAAACAAAGAATCAAAAACCACACTAAGCAAATTAAGACCATTGCCGATATGTTGCGAAAATAAATGCTTTTCCTAATGACCATAGCAGTTAACTATATATATAGATATGTTTGAAATTTCGTAAAAAATGATTTTATCAAATAATTCAGACCTTCGCAAATACACCTATAATTTGCCTCTGGGCGCTAATTTTAAATGCCCTTCTCTATGCTTAAACGTCACGTGAATTTTAATATGAGCTATGCATTCAAATGTTTTATGGCTGTTTTTTTCTATATTTAAATTTTCAGCATTTTTCTTGCTCTAAAAGTTCCTTATGGAGCAGATTTTGTATTTCACACATTTTCACAGAAACAACAAATAAAAAAAAAGCCTAGGTAATGTATCAAGCACAAATTTTTTATTTTCAAACACAAAAATTACAACTTTTAGATCAGAAAAGCGTATTTGTAAGTTTAAACATCTTTGGAGCCTAAACTGAAGAAGGCGCAGAGAAACCATTTGCTGTTTTTTAGCACATAAAAGCCCATTTTCGTTAGTTTTGTGAAGAAAAAATATGAATCAATTAATTTAGGGGTGGCAGAATCTAAGGCATATTCCGAAAGGAAAGGGGTAAAGATGTTAGTGCGGGAGAATTTTTAGGGTATTCAGGTTAAATGCGCCTATTTTTAAATAATTAAATGTTTTCTTCATGCTTATGTAGTTAGAATTGTTAAAAGCGACTCCTGGAGGAGATGGGGTAAAAATTGTGGGAGGGTAGCGATTTGGATAATTTTAGTAGAAATGGTAAATTTGGTAGAACAACGGCTAAAGAATTGAAAACTGGGAATTTAGTTCATTTTACTGTTGGTAATGCCCTTATACTATGTGCGCCAGATTGAATAACGTTCCCAATATCTCCTACTGTCGGCTGCTACAGTGGTGAACCAAGTGGTGTTTGTCTGAGAACACTAGTTAAATTGACTGATAAATTTTTATTAGGTTTAATAAACGAGTTATTTAGGAGTTGCCAACTGTGTCAGAATACAGAATTATTACTAGAAATTGTAATTAATGAAGTATTATATCTCCTAAGTTTTGTAGTGTTAATAACTTTAGGATTAAAATAACTGTTTCCGTAATTACAATAAGAAACGGTAATCGCTGAAATGCTAATCACAGAATACCCTCCCGGTTATTGTCAAATATCTGTTAATCCGAGCGCGGTCTTTTGCGCTATGGCCTGCGGATAATCGATCACAGTAGAGCATTTCTGTAATATAACGAGTTTTAAGACACCCCTTTAGTTAGGGCACACCCCCTGGGCCCTCCACCCTCCTCTCTCCTCTCTGCCGGAGTCTAACCTGATTATAGATTCAGTACGGAGTCCTCTCTTAGTCTATACCAGTCAATAATTGCGTAATCAGTGTAAATAAACAAAACACTTGCAAAATCAACATTTTACCAAAGCCAAACAGAGCAAGTCACGTGACTGTTACACATACGAGGTTTAAGCCACAAGTGTCAGTATTTCTTCTTGCACACTGTATATATTTGGATGCAATGTTTTAAAATACGTAAATCATATTCCTGTAAATTATGGTCGTTTACAGGGGGGAAACGCGGGTAGACGTCGAGGAACCGGATTCGTAGCCATTGTTCATTGTTGTAATTTATTTGCCTGAAACATATATATGGTGGCG
This sequence comes from Tenodera sinensis, assembly GCA_030765045.1. Lineage (NCBI taxonomy): Eukaryota > Metazoa > Arthropoda > Insecta > Mantodea > Mantidae > Tenodera > Tenodera sinensis. The sequence goes on along the minus strand of CM060973.1, from coordinate 85,451,934 downwards.
AGCAAGTGGACAGCTGCCTGTGTAAATGAAGTTATTTATATGCAGAGGCATGTATTGTATTACAGTGGCTTGGTTGGTTGTTGATTTAAGACTGGACTCAGTCAGGCATCGAGATACGAGCGGGTCAAATACCACGTAAACTGCATATTGCGCTGCATCATTATGGCTAATGGAGCGTACGTAATGGTGGTCCAACCTCAGAAATGAGCTCCTTTTGGTGGCATTCGTCACGTCAAAACACCACCTAGTTGTTGTTGTGTTTAACGCCCGCTTTTACTACTTCGGCACCGCAGCCGGTGTACAACACTAGTGGAATTCATTCACTGTAAATGGCACTTCCTGTTTAGTTAAAATTACATTCCTTCACTAGTTTACACTTCATCAGTTAGATGTCAGCAAGTAGTTTGCGCGCCGATGGCGACGGACACTAGGTGGAAAAGTCAGGACCTCCTAAATACCGGACCTGACACTGTGATTCAAGATGGCGGCCGTATGTGGTGGGAACTACTTATAAACAACTCGTCTACAGGCTACGATTTCAACGCAATAAAATAAAAATGTTGTGTAATAACACGCCTATTTTGTGAATATGGGCTGTGTTAAACACAAAAACACTGTCTTAAACATAACCTCAAGTAAACAAAAAAGAATGACATTTAATATTAAACGATAACCATTGAGCAATAAATATATAACCTTAAATAACATTCAGCGTGTTTTTTTGAAATAAAACAGAACCGTTGACATTGAGTTGCCTCAGAATTATTACTCATTGTTTACACTATTTTTCACACTTGCACCACGTACATACCTACACAAAACATATACTGGATGGCTGATATACAAATGCTACTATTTAGAATAATTCGCTACCTACTGAATTCAAAAGCTTTAGGGTGGAATTTTGCTTTTACTTTTACTAAAAACGTATGATTACTCAGTTTGCAACAACATATTACTCAACACTTCATGACACTTCATTTTACAGGGGGAATCCACAAAAGCAGATGAAATATTAAAAATAATAACCCTAAAACAGCACTGTAAATGAAATACGTAACCTTAAATCGGCATTGTAAAGCAACATTGTGTTAGGTTAGGTTAGTGTATGTATATGACCGGGGTGACAGGGTACTGTTATCGAAATATTTACAATGTGGGTAGTGTTTATGCAATCATTTCAACGTAAATGCATTAATCAATCATTGTAGCATATATTACACTCGTTTATACACATTTATTAGCTAAATATCCACTACATAAGCGAAATAAAACCACTGCATCGCACGTACAAAATTTGCTCATAAATAAAAAACGAAGCTTGAGCGCACAATAAAACTTATAAAATCGTAATTAGCAATAAAAACTGCATCCATTGCACTATGTTTCATTCGTTTTCTCGAGCGGCCGATTTTGTAAATATTTGCCAAACTTTGCTATAGTCTACGGTTTTACATGCAACAACATAACACATCTCTTCTAAACTACAGCTATACATTTAAATTACAAAGACAAAAGATAATGTATAAATACAAGCAGCATACTACTTATATGAAACAAACTGTTGCTCTTGCAGCTGTCACTAATTGAGTTCACTCGGAATTATTGTCTTTCGCTATTCACCATGTTATGTATACACCGGCAACTAACACACATATCGCTGCAATTTATAGTACTTAAGTACTGAATTTAGAAGCTTTACGTTGCAATTTACTTTTTGTTTTAACTGAAGGTTTCTCATTTTACTTTCTCTACTGGTAAGTAGGGGAAGTATTGTATTCCACCCAAAAATTCGAAGTCGAGATTTCACCGGAAATACATGTTTTGAGACCCCCTGAATCCAAAAAAAGCATTTTTAGAAAAAGGTCCGTGTGTGTGTCTGTCAGTCTGTGGACAGCATAGCTCAAAAACGAAAAGTCGGTTAAAAACCAAAGTTGGTATTTAAGTTTAATGTCGTTTAAGGATGTGACACGAAGATTTTGAAGAAAATAGCCCCACCCTAAACTACCCTTTACATTGAAAATTTTTCGAAAATTTTGATTTTCTTGAAAATGGCCCTAACGATTTTGATTAAAATGTCATATGTTTGAGATATTTTTATGACAAATGAAATGTATATCTTGAATTTTCTGGCTATAGCCCCTGTTGTCGTATTTACTCTGGACGACTTTTGCATAACTGGTAAACCGTTTGAAATAGACCAAATTATACTATACAAAAAATGTAGATCTTGCTAAAATACACAATTTATGTCAGAATAAATTTTCTTGTAGGGTGAACCATTTCGGAGATATACCTTATGTGGGTGAGTTTCGGAAAACTTGGAACTTTCGTGGAATGGGTCATCGTTCATTTTTTTATGTTACGTGTACAAAGAGAACGGAATCTCAAAGCTTTAAAAGATTTGACTATCGCACAAAGCCTACTGTATTCCAATATTCCCTTTGCACCTACAAGGAAATAAGCAATAAGATAATTTGTACAAATGTTTATTTTAACTAACACGAAGAAGGTATAGGAATAAGAGTTTGTAAGAATGCTTAGTACAAGAGTATAGAAAGTCATGTGAGTGCAACAAACCAGATTTTTTAATTTGCATCCGGGAATGCAACAGTTACGGGGCATTGTGATGTTGGAGGTTAGGTTCTATATCAAGAATAACATACACTACTGGAACAATTTTTCTTCAACAACCTCTCACCACTGCAATCGTGACACAAATTGTACAGATACATTAACCACACTATACGGCTAATGTAGCTATAGTCTTAGATGGAACACAATAACTTGAACACGTGGAGAGCACACGGCACAGTCAACACGTTATTATATTTATTCCCGTTCCCTATACTGCCCAAATAAAAGTTTTTAAATACTCGCTTTGCTAATATAAAGACAAACTTACATAGGAATTATTATAACAGACAATAATTCAAAGACATAGAAAACAATACGAAAAACAGCGTGTGGAAACACCTGAGAAATCATCGGCATTCCTATGAAGCTGGAATAATAGTGTCAGGTCGGTCAATCTAGAGAGTATAATGTAATGTAAAGTAAAAAGGTAATTCGGGCATGTTTTTCAACATGCCCAGGCTGTTTAGGGATAGTCCCTCTTCAGCCCCGTCTTGGTATTATTGTTTGTCGTGTGGGAGAAACTTCCTGGCGTGTGTGTGTATTGTTTTGATTGTAGTGGTGTGGCTTATGTGTTTGTTTGTGTATGTGTTGTCGTCCCCAGCTGCGTGGAGGTGGCTTCTGCCCTCCGAGAAATAAGTTTTAATTTTTAGGGGGGTTTTTTGTTTGTTGTTGCTGCCCCGGCTCAAAAGTAATTTTTTATATTAGTTGTGTTGTTTTGTATGCTAGGTTATGAAAGAGTGTTTGTGTTTGTGTATGTATAGTGTGTGTGTTTGTGTTTGTGTGTGTTTATGTTTACTGTGTGTTTGTGTTTTTTATTTTTGTTTGTTGTGTGATTGTAATGTTTTTATCTGTCGTCTATAAAGATGGCAAGTTGGTTGCCAACTCTAGTTGTGTTGACAGCTTTTTTCAATGTCTTTTGTGCTGTTTGTGTTAAGTTGTGTAGAAATCTGGATCTTTGTGCTGGTGGAGTTATGTCATAAATTGGCGGGATGAGTGTGCTTAGGATTTGTGTTATTGTGGTGTTCATGATTTGTCGGATGTACTTTGTAATGTTTTCTTGGATGTGTGTGATTTGTTCTTGTAGTGATTTTATTTGCTGTTCTGTGTGTCCTATTACATGTTTAAATGTTCCAATGGTTTCATTTGGCGTCATGTCCGTTTTTGTCCTTGGGATTTTTGGGAAGTTTATCTTGGGCCAGTCAGTCACGTGTTGTGGTTTTGGTGGTGTTGGGATGTTGTGTGGGAAAATGTGGGTTTTCGCAGTGAGTGTGTTCGGGAAGTGTGGGTGGTTGTCTGGGATACATCGGGCATTTCACTTGCCCGGTGTAGTGCCCATTTTGTCGGCAGGTGGAGCAGTATGGGGTGTTGTGTCTTATGGGATGGTTGCATCGTCTTGTTTCAGTGTTATGTCCACAATGAAAGCAAGTCGGTTGTTGTGCGCATTGGTCTTCGTTATGTCCGTATTGTTGGCACTGTCGGCACGGTACATGTCTGTCTGTGTGTCTTGAGGGTTCTGCATGGAAGATTTGCTTTTCAATTATTGCGCCTTCTTTTAGAATTGTGTTGATTGTTGCGACACAGGTACTAAAGACTCGTACCAGTGGTGTTTGTCTATTTTGGCTAATTATGCGTGAGACACGTGTAATTTGTGGGTAAGTTTCCTGAATGCTGTGGAGTATGTCATCGTCTGTTATGTCGTATGGTATTCTTTTTATCACGGCTGTGAGGGTTTTTCTTGGTCTTTGTGTTGTGTCTGGATTTTGTGTTGGTTTGTTCTGAGGTTGGTTGTTGGCATAGTGTGCGTACTTGCCGAAGTTTTGTATTGGGATTGCTTGGGTAAAGGTCACAGCTTGTTGTTGGTTTCTGAATGTAAGTGCATAGGTGTTTCTGTGTAGACGTTGGGCTCTGTAGAGTGTGTCTGTGTCTAGGTGAGTCTTGGTCATTAGGCTTCTAATGAGCCACGCGTTTTGTTTTGCAGGGTCGCAGTTTGCTACGTAAATTGTGAAGTATCCGTGTGGTGTGGGTGGTATGTATGTTGTTGGAGTGTGGTGTGTGTTTGTGTTTGTGTTTGTGCCGTCAAAGAGTGTGTTGATCCTGTATCCCAGTTGTGTTGTAGACTCTATGCTCGAGTCAGAGTCATGGCTGATATTGTCTGGTGCTTGGGTAAATACGCTGCTGCAGCTGGAGCTGACTGAGTGTGTGCGTTGTCTTGTATAGTTTTGTGTGTTTGCCTTGCTTGTTGATGGTGTAGGTTGGTTGTAATTCATGTGTGATTGTCTTGGTGTTTGTGTGTCATGTGTTTGAGCATAGCTCACTGGTGTTTGTCGTGTTCTAGTGTCTTGTGTTTGGGCATAGCTTGTAGGTGTAGGTGGGTGTGTTATTTGTGTGTCACTGGTAGATGGTGGTGAAGCTTGTATTTGTGTTGTCGTTGATCTGGTATTCTTAGTCAGGACGCGACTGCGGTCAGTTTTAGGATCAGGGGGTTTAGGTGGCTTGGCCTTGGAGAGACGCTTTGGCATCTTCTTTGGCCGGAGAAACTTTGGTGTATTGGATGTGGCTGCTAAGAAGCGCGGTTTGTATGTACCTACGCCTCTTTGTAGTCCCAGCGGACTACCAGACTTTCGTCCGTTGGCTACTGAGACTGGCCCAGCAGGTACACAAACCTCACCACAAGGAGGGGTAAGGTAGGGGGTTTCGTGGACGGGGCGCGGACTGATGTAGTATTGCACCCTCCACTTGGTTGCCCAGTTGCCAAGTGTCTTGAGAGTGCACTTCTCGCTTTCGTACTCTCGAAGTCTAGCTTGCCGGTGTTGGTGTGCCCAATCCCTGCCTGAACATCTGCCGTTGAAGACGTGGAGAACGAAGCTGACTGGCTGAACGTTGGCTCACCACCGCTCAACACCGCTGCGCGGCAACAAAGCAAAGCAAAAATGTTTATTTGGACATGAGAGAGTCGTGAGAAAAGTTGATTTAGTATTTCAAAACAGAGTGAGGTGGCACCGGCTAACGTGTGCGATTTACATTTCACAGCTTATGGGTTGGATCCCCGCGGCCAAACTTCAAAAGACAGATTTATCTCGGGGTTTTCCATGATCTCTTGCCGATTATTGGGGAGTTTAATTGAAGACATGTGTATAAATACGGTCTAACTCTCAAACAAAACGTTTTCGATTAGTGCTGCCATCTCTTGCTTGGAGCAATACTAATAATTTATGTATGGCCTAATACTAAAAAGTTTGAGTGCAAGTAATTATAAGCAGTTCTCGACATTGATTTTTTGGGTGAAATACAATACCTCCCCTACTTACCAGTAGAGAAAGTAAAAATATAAGTAGGGTAATTTGTGGTGGGAGATTTACTTGAAAATCTTGGCGTTCCATCCTTGGAGCACATAAACTTGCGTAGAGTTTCTTTTTAATTTACGTTGTTCACACTGTTTATTTTTTCTAAACTTCTTTGTGAATTACATAGTACAGGAAAAAATATATTTCACATCTATCATTGACCGCAGATTTTTACAACACAACTTCTAAAAGCTAGCCTTTATATTTTAGGTACATTATCATTTTATTAACATTGGCGATATGATGAAATGTGTTACGGTACATGTGCATGTTATTAATTAAATATATTTTGTGTTTGTTAATACTGTTGAAGCGGAATAATCCGCAGTGTAATTGGAGAGTAATCTCGTAGAGATTAATCCTGTATGCACTTTTAAATCTAGAACTAAAACTACCTGAATTAATAAATCATTTGTATGCTTTTACATGCTAATTCAAACGTATTCATTCAGTGATATAAGCTTGGTTCAGTAAGCACAGAACATAAATACAAACATAATCAAAGAAATATTTGGTTTTAAAATGGACTCATATTCTACCCTTAATAAATCCATATGTGGATCGTGTGTGTTTTATTAGAGTATTTATATAAACTAGTTTTTCTATTCGCCTTACGCGTTTCTACTGATGACGTGATCACCACACATTTGCGTAATTAATTGGTTTACAGTGAATAGATGTGGGTTCGAGAGGTATCTTGCATATGGGGATATATTTGCCATACAGTTTAATTATTAGTAGACACATCCAACAATGAGGCCTCCGCGATCTTCAGATCTGAATCCGTAGGACTATTGGTTGTGGGGCTGCCTTGAAGACGGAGTTTTACACACGCGCGCACGCACGCACGCACGCACACACACAGATACACACACACACACACACACACACACACACAGCAAATGGCCTAGAAACTCCAAAAACTAAATAAATGTGGTTCAAGATTATAAACTCAGCTAGACGGAAAGGTAAATTGATAAAAATTGGTTATTTTCTGTTTTTAACGATAAAGAGTTATTTATAGTTCAGAATATTTGTCTATTCGTTATTTAAAACTTTCAACCCTTCATGAAAACATTTAAATTGAGTGTGCATCTCCTTAAACAATACAATACATGTTTGTCGACCATTTGATAGCCATGCAAATCTAACCTGTTCTTCATGGGAAAATAGGCCTTAACACCGCATGTTTTGGAATGAATTGCTGCTAAGATCTAAGTAACATTACGGGCTGTCTTGATCTTTAATTTAAAAGAATCTGGTGTGTTGCACTCACATGATTTTCTGTTACTGATGTAATAACCATTCTTACGAACTCTTATACCTCTAGCTTCTTCATGTTAGCTGAGATATACATTTGCAGAAATTATCTTTTTATTAATTTTCTTGTAGGGGCAAGGGGAATATTACAATACAGTAGGCTTTGTGCAATAGTCAAATGTTTTAAAGCTTTTGAGATTCCGTTCTCTTTGCACACTTAACATGTAAAAAATGAACAACGATGTTCCATTTCACGAAAGTTATAGGTTTTCCGAAACTCGCACACATAACAAGCAATATCTCCGAATTGGTTAACCCTACAAGAAAACTTATTTGGACATAAATTGTGTATTTTAGCAAAATCTACATTTTTTGTAGAGTATGATTTGGTCTATCTCTAACGGTTTACCAGCTATGCAACAGTCGTCCATAGTAAATACGACTACAGGGGATATAGCCAGAAAATTCAAGATATACATTTCATTTACCATAAATGTATCTCAAACATGTGACATTTTAATCAAAATCGTTAGCCATTTTCAAGAAAATAAAAATTATCGAAAAATTTTCCGTGTAAGGGGTAGTTTAGGATGCAGAAACTTCCTTCAAAATATTCTTGTCGCATTCTTGAAAGGTATCAACATTGGTCTTTAACCGCCTTTTCGTTTATTATTTATGGTGTTCACAGACACGGACATAGGGACATTTTTCTAAAAATTGTACTCAGGGGGGCTTCAAAACATATATTTCCGGTGAAATCTCGCCCTACTTGCTATATGTAGTAGATACAGTAAAAATATAAACCACAGGAAACATTTAATTGTATTTAGAATCGTCATGAAATGATAGTGGGAGCATGTGACTGTTACACACTAGATAAAGTGAAAGTCTAGGCAGACCCACTGGTTCATCATAACCTTTCCATTATTAAGCTCTTTTTATTGCGCCTGCCTTCTTGCTAAATATTTCCATTTAAATTCCATTTATATCTCACAAACACCAGTAATTTTTAAAAGGTCCTGCAAAGTACTGGGCATGGGATATGACGTGAATTAATTATATCCATGAGGCTATAAACCTGAAGAAGAAACTCACTCTCACTCACTCACTCACTCACTCACTCACTCACTCACTCACTCACTCACTCACTCACTCACTCACTCACTCACTCACTCACTCACTCCAAGCTTTCAGCGTTAGGTACCAACAGCGTTTACATTAAACTATTACATACGCCACGGTGTCGAAAAGGCAGGCAGACAGACAAACAAGAGAACAAACTCTCTTATTTCTTAGTGTTGTATATTAAAAATATATAGTTGTAATTTTAATAATAAGCTACTTTGTGTGGTAATTTGTTAAACAAACGAGTCTTCATTTACCTATAGTTTTTTAAGAGCCCACCCTTTTTTTTAATGTATTCATTTACTATATTAAAGTTCTTCAGGGGTGACACTATTTATTTGAACAGGGGTAGTGTGGAGTTGGCGAGGAGGCTGGCTGTGAGGCAGGGGCGGCGCTGGCATTTTCAGTTCCCTCAGAAGGCGGTGACTTTCTTCTTCTCGTCATGTTGTCTCTGCGGCGGCTGTGACTGAAATCGCCTATGTATCCGCTGATGATAGTAAATAATCGTGTCATAAGCAATTTTAAGGTTATGTATGATTGACAATATGAAATTCTGAACTACTAAACATAGCTTTGTTTACATTCTCTGCTATATATAGTAAGTAATACAAGTATTGCATTGGACCCCAAATTTCGATGTCGTGACTTCACCGGTAATGTATGTTTTGAAGCCCCCTGAATTCAAACAGTTAGTAAAAGGTTCGATGGCTGTCTGCAAACAGCATAACTGAAAATTCCTCCACCGTAAACTACGTTTAGGATGACATTTTTTTTTAAAAATTTGGATTTTCCCTAAAATGGTTCCAATGCCAAATGTTTAAGATATTTTTGTAGCAAACTAAATGTATATTTTGGATTTTCTGACTATAACCTATGTAGTCCTGTTTACTTTTGACGAGTTTTGCATAACTGGTAAATAAAAGATACACAAAATCTTATTATACAAAAATGTAGATATGGTTAAAAGATATGTTAGGTCCTAACGTATTTTTTGAGGAGTGAACCATTTCGGAGATATTCCTTAGTTTTTTTTATTTAGTTTTGCAATACTTAAATTTTTCTCAAAAGGGAGGTCGTTATTCACTTTATCTCTTGGCCGTGCAACGAGAACGGAATTTCATATGGCGACCAGATATAAAAGATTTGACTATCGCTCAAAGTATACTGTATTCCCATATTCCCCTTGCAATAAGCAATAAGATAATTCCTGCCAATGTTTATCTCAACTAACATGAAGAAGATATGAGAATATGAGTTTGTAAGGATAGTAAAAGAGTACAGATAGTAAAAATGTGATTATCGTTTTAGCCTATAGCCCCGTATCGCAGTTCGTAGAGTACCTACCTGCTGTGCAATGAGTCCCGGGTTCGATTCCCGGCAGGGTGGTAGGAATTTGAGCCTGGAAGTATAATGGCGGCGCCGTGGCTGAGTGGTTAGACCGTTCGGTGGCGTCGGAATGGGTTTTCTCTGGTTTCTCCGGTTTTCTCCATTCATTCTACCTCCGTTATCACCCTTTCAATTGGTGCTGTTTATATTGAAGTGTTGCTTCAATTTTGAGCGATGTGGCTCTTATTTCTCTCAGGGCGTGGTAACGAATGGAGTGAAAAATCACACGATGTTTCTTCACCACAATGTATTATTTTATTACCACTTTTTCTCTATTTTGCATTTAAATAAATCCTCTTAGCACCATTTTTAGATTCCTTAAGTCTTTCCACTTTTTCAAAAAGTGGAACAAAAGCTTGATGAAAGTCTGGTAAACGTTCTACAATGTTCACACGCTACCAAAACACGTCTTTTCACCTTGAATATACAGACGCTAGTCTCAATTCTTTTAGTTGCGAGTCTATTATTCCGACTGCCACGTGTACATCCGCGCATGCGTTCATCAAATAGTTCCCGCATTGTTAGGGAAGCAATCCTTAGCCATTTTCCCTTCGCTTTCAATATTGAACACATAAATTCTTTTATTTATTTAATATATATTAACATTAAATATGGAAATATTTATGACGTCTTTAAACAAACTTAATTGTTTGTAACAATGAACATTAGTAACACGTTTTCGTCATTTAATCAACTCATACCAACATCAAAAAATAAATTACACTCTTAACAAATATTCACATATATGATTTTCTTTTGGGGTCTTCTAATATTCTGTCTCAACATTCATATCATTCTCTTCCTCACTCTCATACCTGTGCTTCGCTGACCACCCGCTTCCAGGTCTTCACTCTGTTTGGTCCAGAGGTTCCTCTGCTTGTAAGTCCTACCTACGGGGAGGGTAATCAGGGAAAGGAAGAAGAAGAAAGGTGAAGTTTTTGTAAGAATGGTTTATAGAAGAATAGAAAAACTCATGTGAAAGCAACACCAGATTTTTTCTCCCCTCTCTTGGAAGTGAAGCCCTTATTTTCTAAAGATAAGGACACCCTGAGTTGTGAAAACTTTCTCTATTTTCTTTCCCGGGCGCAGTCTCACTGTCAGTGTAATATAATACGCAACAGTTGTTGCACTTGGTAAATGAAATTCTCATAGCGGAGTGTTCTTTATTGCAACATATGTTTCTTTGCGACTTGCTCAAAAGAAAACAAAACGTGTGTCGCGTATTGGCTTTTGATTGCAAAGGTTCGTTTCAACAGAATTCGCTCGCTCCAACATCGTCCTAAAACGACTCTGATGACTGGGGCATAAAACGCTTACCACTGTTTTTACTTACTCCGTTGCGTACAGTATCTCCCGTTAATGCTGTCACGATGCAATCAGATTGTTGTGTGGATGTGCGTCTATTTATCTGTAAACACAGCAGTAGCAGTGGCGGCACTTGCTTGTGCAGTGGCGGCCTGTGACATGAGGCATTTAAGTTTTTGAAACTTCAACACATAACAAGGACATATTTTAGAGTGCAAAATACTAATCTGATGAATAAAACGTTTATTTTAGTAATATAACTGTGGATTTAAAATTTTTCTTCACTTTTTTTTCTACTTTACTTTCTCTACTACGTATAATAACTAGGGGAAGTATTGTGGTCGACCCAAAATTAGTGTCTGTCTATGAACAATGTAACTCAAAAACGAAAACTTGGTTTAAAACCAATGTTGGTATTTAAGGATGCGACCTGAAGATTTTGAAGAAAATTCTTGTAGCCTAAACTGCCGTATACGTTGAAAAAGTTTCGTTGGTTGTAACGATTTTGATTAAAATGCCATATGTATAAGATATTTTTATGACAAAGGAAATGTATATTTGAATTCTCCGGCTTATGCCCGTGTAGTCCTGTTTACTCTTGATGCTGTTTCCATAACTGGTAAACCGTAAGAGATAGACCAAGTCTTACTGTACAGAAAATGTGGATTATGCTAAAATGCACACTTTATATAGAAATAATTATTTTTTTTGTAGAGAGAACCATTTCTGAGATATTCCTTGTTATCTTTTTAAGTTTTAAATAAGTATACCTTTCTCAAATAGGAACCTCCTGCTCATGCAGGAAAACAAAATTTCATGCAGTAAATAGCTCTTAAAATAATGTATTTGACAGTCGCTTAAGCCTTCGGTGTTGCACAATTCCCATTATACCTACCATAAAATGTGTAATTAAAGCACTCTAGAAATGTTTATGTATATTAATATGAAGTAGAGTGCAGAAAATCATGTGAATGCGATTCATCCGATTTTTCTAGGTTATGTTTGTTTGAAAGAAGCGAATTTCGTTGTGTTTGCGACTTTATTGAAATGAAATGAGACGAGTGTCTGTCGAGGAGGTGGTGGTGCTGGGTTGTGTCTGGAAAAGTTTGAAGCCAGTTGTTGAAGTCCTCGGTCGGTCCTTGCTGTTCAAGGGGAAATTAATTATTGCGAGAAGTTGTTTGTTTTTTGCTCCAACTCAAAGTAGGTCCACAGAAATAACACCAAAACTAACTGCTGCTTTCGGTAAGGACAAAATAACTTTCCTTCTTAATGAGCTTTCATTACCAACCCTTGGAATTTTAATATCTCTCCGAAAGAAAGAAAAGGGGGTAGGGGAAGGGTTGCTAAATGAAGTTCCAGCAATTATTTACAAACCGGGGTTTTTCATAAGTTGGAACTGTTGCCCGTGGCAAGCAAGTTCTTGTCAGATTATGCAATTAATAATCTTAACAAACGCAAACATAGGATTTTTACAAAAACAACGTGGAAAATAAGCTCAAACAGTTTATACCAACAAGTGTAAGCCTATTACTAAGCGGCGGGAGGGGGGAGGTGTGGGGGAGAGGGGAGTGCTTCCCCTGAAACAGCCCTCAGAGTTGAAAAGAACATTTAAGGAATGGTGTTTGTATGCCATTTCACTAAAACCATTCCCTGTTTACTTTGATTTATGTATAGCAGAGGAAGTATTGTATTCCACCCAAAAATTCGTTGTCAAGATTTCACCAAAAATATGTTTTGAATCCAAAAAAAAGCATTTTTAGAAAAAGGTCCTTGTGTGTGTCTGTGTGCCTGTGAACAGCACAACTCAAAAACGAAGTTGGATAAAAACCAAAATTGGTAGTTAGGTTTAATGTCTTTCAAGGATGGAAAAGTTTTCGAAAATTTTGATTTTCTTGAAAATGGCTCCAACGATTTTTATTAAAATGCAATATGTGGTTATTTTTCTAAAATGTTGAGTAACGCCACGTTTTAATTGGTTGTAATCATTAGTTGAATGTGCCAGTTCCCCTTGATTGCAAAACGTAATTGGCTTCCTAAATATCCTTTTCCTAATAATTAGGAATTATTATTATTATTATTATTATTATTATTATTATTATTATTATTATTATTATTATTATTATTATTATTATTATTATTATTATTATTATTATTATTATTATTATTATTATTATTATTATTATTATTATTATTATTATTATTATTATTATTATTATTATTATTATTATTATTATTATTATTATTATTATTATTATTATTATTATTATTATTATTATTATTATTATTATTATTATTATTATTATTATTATTATTATTATTATTATTATTATTATTATTATTATTATTATTATTATTATTAAACTGAGATTTCCATTTTACAACGTAAGAATTTAACTAACTCAGTACAATTATTTTGCCAATTCATCTATTTTACCTCAAAATATCATGTGTTGTTATAATTACAATAATTAATTTTTAAATTAAGTAGGTTCAAGTTTTGTAGGTCCTTAAATTTCTAGTTAAGCATTGCTCAAGTAAGTTGTAATCGGCATTTACTACAATATATAGCATGTCCCAGAATTAGGCCGACAAACTTTATGAGCTGATAGATAACATAATTTTAAACAATTTTTGTTAAGGAAAGCTTTTTGCTGCGGTGCTTCGTTTAAGCGCTAGATGAGTTAGTGTCATAGTTTAAGTATTTACGGGAAAATTCACAACGCAAATTAGTATTGCACTAATCTTAGTAAAGCACACAATCTTAATCACAAAAAAAAAACCACAAACTTCTAATTGTTTGCAGTTAATCACTGCTTTATTATTCAAAGTAAATGTTGGAACGCACGCCCATTGTGATTAACACAAAGAGTGCATCGACGTTCCCTATTCTGCCGTACTCTCGCAAAGGCACCAGCCATTTCTCTGGTTTAAACGTTTTTCGGTGTAATTTTCAAACTATAAAAGTATATTAGTGCTTTTATTGGAGTAGCAATCATTGGAAGATCACTAATTTTCGTTTAGTTGCGTTTTTTAAGTTCAAATTATAACCATCGGAAATGTAATTGAAATACTGATGAATGCGTACTAAAATATTAAAAATCGACAATAGTTTACGATAGTGAAAAAGGTTTGTACTCATGAATTGAATATTTGAGCTAAAATATTGAATAAGGAACAAATAATTAAAAGAAAGGGCTCTTAAACATGTATTTCCACAAATATTTCATATAGACTATATGGATGGAATGTAATACTGAAGTAGAGAAAGTGAAACAATATTTCTACGTTCCAAGTAGGTACGTATCTCCCTGATCGCGTTTCTGGTGTACACATTTACATTAATAGCGGAATTGAGTTCCATTCCCCCCCCCCCTCTCCATCCCCCCCCCCTTCCCTTCCAACACACAGAAATGAAATGAAATGAAAAAGGGTAATTCGGGCATGTTTTACAACATGCCCAGGCTGTTTAGGGACAGTCCCTCTTCAGCCTCGTCTTGGTATTATTGTTTGTCGTGTGGGAGAAACTTCCTGGCGTGTGTGTGTAATGTTTTGCGGCCAATTTGACGAGCGCAGCTTTGCTACTTTGACAGTGTGCGATGAATTAACGTCCACTAAAGCTCAAGGGAAATAAAATTAAAAAATATAGCTTTAAAACAAAACTGAAAAAGAGCAAGTCTAATGACAGCCAGTGATTTGGGAACGACATGCTTCCTAAAGCAAAATTTCACCCAAAGTAAAACGCGTTAAAGGGGAAAATCCACGAGCACATCCGATGGTAAAGGAATCAGAATCTACACTACACCGGAAATACATGTTTGGAGGGCCCGTGAATCAGAATAAACATATACAGAGAGAAGTCTGTATGCGTCTGTAATTGTAACAGCGTAACTAAACAATCTTGTTTTGCACTCACGTGACTTTCTCTGCTCTTTAACTAATCATTCTTACGAACTCTTATTCCTATATCTTCTTCGCGTTAGTTGAGATAAACATTGCACGCTTAACATATAAAAAAATGACTAACGATGTTCCATTTCACGAAAGTTCTAAGCTTTCCGAAAGTGACAAACAACGAGGAATATCTCCGAAATGGTTCATTCTGCAAAAATGGTATTTAGACGCAAATAGTATGTTTTAGCAAGATCTACATTTTTGGCACAGTAAGATTTTGTCTATCTTTTTCGGTTTACGAGTTATTCAAAAGTAAATAGAGTAAACAGGACTACATGGGCTATAGCCAGAAAATTCAAGATATACATTTCGTTATTCATAAAAATATCTCAAACATATGACATTATAATCAAAATTGTTGCAGCCATTTTTAAGAAAATAAAAATTTTCGAAATATTTTCCATGTAAAGGGTAGTTCAGGGTGGGGATATTTTCTTCAAATTTTTAATGTGGCATCCTTGAAAGATATTAAACTTAAATAGCAAATTTGGTCCTTAACCTACTTTTCGTTTTTGACTTACGCTGTCCACATACTGACACACATGCGCACACACGCACGGAGGTTTTTCTAGAATTCTTTTTTTGGATTCAGGGGTCTCAAGATGTATATATTTCCGGTGAAATCACAGCATCGAATACGGATATGTTAGGACATATCTCGTAGAGTATCTATCCAATACCTTATCATACCATTATCATTTTGTTTCATGACATGTCCACAGGGGGATCAGTGCAGGGCAACTGTAGCTCCACACTGTGACCGCCGGATGGCATTACCGTACTAGCTGTTTTCATTATCTGTGGATAGATGGCACAGTATTCGCTATTATCACCTATTTTTCATTTTTGCTACTATTTTTAGACTTGAGGGAGAACTTTGGGTCCTGGTATTAAATATCCAATCCGTATTTACCTTGCCGACTGAGGGAAACCACGAAAAAGCCCAGTTAGGTTATTGTGCTCACGGGATTTGAACCTAGGACCTTCCGAACGCGGACTATGCCGCTACATTTTTACAAGAACCGTTTGTTGAGGAATAGGTCACGTCATTGTAATACAATTGCTCGATTATTCTTGTCCTCTTAGTTGGATTAATGTTTGCTCCAGTAACACACTTGTGCAGTAAATCGGTAAGATCCGTGAGGAAAAAGTGTTTTGCAATTCCCCTGTCTGTCCACTATGGTGGGACGGACGGCTACCCGCAATGCATGAATGTGAAACAGTGCGCTCTATATTTCAGGAGCCTGCGGGCAGCGCAGCAGCCAGCATATGGCCATGTCTAGCGCATCTTCTGCCTCAGGTGGCGTCACAAAAAATATCTCCTCGCACACACACACGACAACCCTTCCTTCCCTTACCTAAGAGTGCTTGCGTTGCGTTTAGGATATTAAAAAGCTTCGAACGTGGCCGGCCACGTCTTCTGCTGACAGACAGCTAGCGAGGATTTTGTGTTGTGCCTGTATTCATATATTCACGGAATTTAATGCATCTCTGAAAAAAGCTTACCTAACATTCACATGACTTTCTCTGCTGTGTCGTTTATTTTATATAACTTCTGCTCAATATCCTTTACGAAAGCTTGTTAAAAAGTACCTATAGTAAGCACATATAATAATTTAGTGTCGAGATTCTGCCAAAAATACACGTTTTGAGAACCCATGAATTCAATTTTTTTAAATTTAGAAAACCCATGTATGTGAATATGCCGGTAAACAGCACAAACCAAAATGTCTGATGTGTTGCACTCACATGACTTTCTCTACTCTTGTGCTAACCATTCTTACAAACCCTTATTCGTACATATTCTTCGTGTTAGTTGAGATAAATATTTGTACAAATTATCTTATTGCTTATTTCCTTGTAGGTGCAAGGGGAATATTACAATACAGTAGGCTTTGAGCGACAGTCAAATGTTTTAAAGCTTTGAGATTCTATTCTCTTTGCACGGCTAGGATATAAAAAATGAATAACGATCTTCCATTTGACGAAAGTATTAAGTATTCCAAAGCTCGCACAAGGAAGGTCTCAGAAATCGTTCACTCTACAAAAACTTTCATCTGGAATTTCGGATTAGCGGGCTTCTACTGTACTTCTTTTGTTGACTGTATTTAGGTAGTCTAGAAGGTAATAACCAATGGAGTGCAGAGAAAGTAAATGTAACCCTAGAACTTGCTCTAAGGCACTTGGAGCCACGATTTTATGGTTGTAAATTTAATTATGGAAGTTCCTTTGGTATTTACTGTTACAACTAAACACAAGACCATAACTCGGTTCCAGCCACAGTGAAACTCGCCGAGCTTAAAACGAACACGAGTCGAAGATATTGACTTCTAATTTTATTTTACTAAGTTACTCCGCTTTTACGTTTGGCGTTCTCATTTTCTATCGGCACTCACTCTCAAAGATTCAGGTTTTCTTTCTGCCAGCCGTTTTTTTTCTCCTTTTAGAGGATTGAAGAGGGTTATTTTTTTCCTTCACGTGGTTGAAAGGTTTCCTTTCAAGAAGATTGGTTTAGCGCCTGGCTGTTTGTTGGTGATAGACCTATCTGTTGCTTTTAAAGTAGCGTAAAATTCCCTGGGGGCTCGTGTAAAGATAAGAGATGAAATTGAAAAATGGGTTCTCTGCACCTTAAACGCTCGATACCGTCATGCTTTTCGATTATCTGGCAGGAGGATGTTATCAAAGAAAACTTGTTTTGAAGGATTAAAGACATATGCATTTCAAAAGAATATGGATTCTAAAGAGAGATGTAATATGAAACATTTACCAGTATGGCAAAATAACACATCAGTGTTTAAGTAAAAGTATTAAAATTCCATTTAAAATGAGATTTATCACGAAATTATTACTTTCTCTACTACTCTATACGTATTGTATTTCACCCAAAAATTCGATGTCGAGATTTCACCGGAAATATGTTTTCAGGCCCCCTGAATCCAAAAAAAGCATTTTTAGAAAAAGGTCCGTGTGTGTGTCTGTGTGTGTGTCAGTCTGTCTGTCAGTCTGTGGACAGCATAACTCAAAAACGAGAAGTCGGTCATAAACCTAGGTTGGTATTTAAGTTTAATGTCTTTCAAGGATGCAACACGAAGATTTTGAAGAAAATAGCCCCACCCTAAACTACCCTTTACATGGAAACTTTTTCGAATATTTTGATTTTCTTGAAAATAGCTCTAACAATTTTGATTAAAATGTCATATATTTGAGATATTTTTATGACAAATGAAATGTATATCTTGAATTTTCTGGCTATAGCCCCTGTAGTCGTATTTACTCTGGACGACTTTTGCATAACTGGTAAACCGTTAGAGATAGACCAAATCATACTATACAAAAAATGTAGATCTTGCTAAAATACACAATTTATGTCCAAATAAATTTTCTTGTAGGGTGAACCATTTCGGAGATATTCCTTGTTATATGTGCGAGTTTCTGAAAACTTAGAATTTTCGTGAAAAGGATCATCGTTGTTCATGTTTTTATGTTAAGTGTGCAAAGGCAAGAGAATTCCAAAGCTTTAAAACATTTGACTATCGCACAAAGCCTACTGTGTTCTAATATTCCCCTTGTACCCACAAGGAAATAAGCAATAAGATAAGTTATACAAATGCTTATCTTAACACGAAGAAGATATAGGAATAAGAGTTTGTAAGAAAATTTTTATTTTCTTAAAAATGGCGCTAACGATTTTGTTTCAAAATCCATCTGTTTTGATTTTTTTTTGACAAATGAAATGTATATTTTGAATTTTCTGGCTATAGCCCATGCAGTACTGTTTACTCTGAATGACTTTTGTATAACTGGTAAACCGTTAGATATTGACCAAGTCATACTACACAAAAAATGTAGATCTCGCTAAAATACACAATTTATGTCCCAATAAATTTTCTTGTAGAGTTAACCATTTCGAAGATATTGCTGTTATGTGTGTGAGTTTCGTGAAATGGAACATCGTTGTTCATATTTTTATATGTTAAGCGTACAAAGAGGACGGAATCTCAAAGCTTTAAACCATTTGACTATCGCACAAAGCCTACTGTATTCTAATATTCCCCTTGTACCTACAAGGAAATAACCAATAAGATAATTTGTACAAATGTTTATCTCAACTATCATGAAGAAGATATGGGAGTAAGAGTTCGTAAGAATGGTTAGTACAAGAGTAGAGAAAGTCATGTGATTCCAACACAAATAGCAAATGAAGGTGCTTCCTGCCGCCGCTGATGTGGAACGTTTGAGTTTGACTGCTGTGTACAATACTGGGAGGTTGGTGCTTGGTATGAGCATAGGCTCTGGCATTTGTTTACTGTATGGCGATATTTAAAGTGATACCAACATAGCGTTCTATGAGGGTTAAAACGCTGGCCTGACTGACCTCGACCTATCTTGTGACCTACTTGTGAGGATCGCGATGAAAGTGTGACAATGTTTTTAACTCATTGATGGTCAACGTCAATTCCGCGATCTGTGCTTCCAGTCTTGAAATACGATAGTTACCGTGTCGTTCATTTTACTGATAACGACGGATGATGGTGATTGCAGTTTTGAGCAGATATATTCGATCCTGGTGGGTAAAATTCAATAATTTTATCAGCCATAGTGGCTATGGTGTCAAGATTATGTTTGCTCGTTGCTAATATGGATCGTGCGCTGCATAAATATGGTTTTTAAGAAGTCGTTTTTAACCTGCATACCAGCTAAATTTCGCATCTCTCGCAAGAGTTGAGTCACCTAATTCTACCTCTGTTAAGTTTCGTCACATTCCTATTTTCTGACTCTTCAAATTCCTGAATAAGTCTAGTTTTAAATTCTGTAAACGGCGTGGTAGAGAATGGTCGAGTCAAAGAGTCTGAAATTAATTCCACGACATCCTATTCTAACGAGGCAATTACATGGTTAAATTTGTGTTTTACTTTGTATATTTAACGCGGTAAATTGAGCTTAAACTTCAAGAAACCATACCTTAATATTTCTTTTCCAGATCGGCGGAATCTTGACTGAAACACGTGCAAGTTCCATTTCGTTTGATGTTGAGGTTAGAGGTCCTCCAGTGCTGACGTTGGCGTTGTTCATGTGTTTGTTACTTCACTTTCCAGTTGAAATATGCGTTTCTTTTAGTTATTAGTCACTTCGAAATATCTCATCACGTCGGAATCACCAATATGGTTTTTAATACGGTTTTTAAATAACCTATTATTGAGCTTGTTACCAGAAGTAACATAGAAAATAAAACTAAGAAGATAAACAAAGAACATCAACTGCACTTGAAAGTTTCTGGGATTCTCCACTAGGAACCGCCACGCTACTTGGAGCAGCGAACGTAGCTAAATTATAAAAGAAAACAATAACTGTATGAAAATCCTTCACACGCATTTCAAATTGCAGTAAAAAAGAAAGGTTTTGCTGGCAAGGGTCAGGTCAGGGCCGTGTTGAGAGCGAGTGTCTTTTGCAGCCCTTCTCAGCCATTAAGTTAATGAGCCATTTGCACCACCACATTCCGCCAGGGCTGCCCAAGCATTCCAGGGCAGGCAACACGAATTAACGGATTAACCGTTCCTTTTCTTATAGACGCAAGCATGCGATAAATTTCCTCGCACCGCCGCGGAGCCGCGCGTTGGGAGCCAGCAAAAATGTAAATGACTGTCATAAAGTGAAACACAAATTCCTTGGATGTATTCAAGAGTGAACTTTACAGGCGACAAACCATCGTTCATTTACTTCCTAAACACACGACCTTTTGTTCATCACAGCAGAAAATACGCTTTGTGAAGCACAGCGACGTTCAAACTCTGTGCACTCAAATTACTTTCCCTACTCACTCTTATGTAAACTATTCTTAAAATCACTTAATATTCTATCTATACTTCATGTTAATCCAGATGAATGTTTGTAAAAAGTTTTTATTTATTTATTTTTTTAAGTTGAAATATCCGGCGTGGCTGATTTTTTTACATTCTCTACTACGTATAGTAACTACAAGAAGTATTGTATTCCACCCAAAAACTCGATGTCCAGATTTCACCGGAAATATGTTTTGAGACCCCTGATTCCAAAGAAAACAAAATATTTATACAAAAAAGTTCGTGTGTGTGTCTGTTAGTCTGTGAACAGCATAACTCAAAAACGAAAATTCGGTTTAAAATCAGAGTTTGTATTTAAGTTTGTGTTTCAAGAATGCGACACTCAGCTTTTGGAGAAAATTGGTTCACCCTAAACTACCCTTTGCATCGAAAATTTTGATTTTCTTGAAAATTGCTCTAACGGTTTTGATTAAAATGCCATATGTTGGAGATCTTTTTATGACAAATGAAATGTATATCTTCAATTTTCTGGCTATAGCCTATGAAGTCCTATTTACTCTGGATGACTTTTGCATAACTCGTAAACCGTAAGAGATAGACAAAATCTTACTGTACAGAAAATGTAGATCTTGCTAAAACACACAATTTATGTCCAATAAATATGTTTTCGTGGAATGAACCATTTTGGACATATTCCTTGTTATTTCTGTGAGTTTTGGAGAAAATTTCGTCAAATGCGACATCTGTATGCTAATATTTCCCTTGTACCTACAAGAAAATAAGCAATAACATAATTCCTGCAAAAGTTTATCTCAACTAACACGAAGAATATATAGGAAAAATGACCGATAGTTCTAGACGCTGACCGTGTAATTCGGAACTTCTAGCTGTCGGGGGTTCGATCTCCGCTTTTCGCATGTTTATTTTCTGAAATACAAAATTAACAAACGTGCTTAATTCTCTACAGGTTTTTATCAGGAATGGAGAATCGTATGAAGGCACACTGATAAAAATTGAGTTTAGTTAATGGGGACATGGCAACATTGTGTAGCGCTTGGAAATAAAGGACATGGCAACCTTGCTAGGTGCAAAGGTTGCTTCCGCTGAAGTAATCTACCACTGCATTGTGTGCTGTTTAATGTATCACTAATTATATTATTCCCTGGCATCCACATCTTATAACAATGTATTTAATGGCCATTAAAACCGTAGTTTACACTATTACGCGCTTATATAGTGTAATATGGCCACAGTCTACGGCCTTTGAATGTGAATATTTAAAGGGAAATATTAATTTCGGGAACCATGATTGACAGTTGACGTAGGCGTGTTCCGTGCTTTATTTTCAGCAATTGCAATTAATATCTTATAAAGCATTCAGTTTTAAAATAATTACAATCGTACTGCAGCATTCATAGGACGGCGGGAAGTTACAACTCTATGTGGAATAAAAATATGTAAAGAAATAGATTTCATTATTTTATAAGTTATATTTCACATGGGTTATATAAATAATGATGTTGCAGTTAATAAAGAAACAAGGAAAAGGGAAATAAAAAAATAATGTTGAGTGGGATTCGAACTAATGTCACCCCACGACTGTAGATTTGAACGAACACGCCTTAGCCAGTTGCGCTATAGTCCAAAATTTAATAAAACACCTTTTCTGCAGATGCACTGAAGTTAAATTTGCAATTTTTGCCCGTTAATGTAGAATGATTGCTGAAATATTGCTTTTCAAAACTGTGAGGTGAGTGAGCTGAGAGGTGACATGGCTACCACGTTCTTTGGACAGCAGGGGACGCACATGACTAATTTAGTACCTCAATAGGAAAGTCCGAACTTACATCGTTCTCTGTATGAATTCGGACTTGCCTGCTCGGGCACCTAAACTGAAATAGGTGACGTATGACAGCAGCAGAAATACGTTGTCATGAATAGTTCTCTCTCTCTCTCTCTCGGTGAATTCAGCAGACTGTTAATATCTTCTCTATCCGATAGGAAATCTTATTTTTGTGCTGATATCTTGGAAACTGCTGACTGAGCTGGTGAGCAGATGCTCCGCCTCCCTGACCCACATTCCCCCCCCCCCCCCCCCCCCAACTTTATTTCCTTAAATGCTTTATGCAACTCCAGGAAGAGGCCAGTCAATCCCTGAATATTAAGTTGGTATACTTCACACCTTCTGTGTGTCTGAGAAAACAGATTTACAATATTCAACACAAAATACCTATCATTAAAGCTCGTTTACTTCTCTACGGAAATACATGTTTTGAGGCTCCTGAATACAAAAAGGCCTTGCATGTATGTCTAAGAAAAACGTAACTTAAGAATCTGACGTGTTGCACTCACATGACTTTCTCTACTCTCGTACTAACCACTTACAAACTCTTATTCCTATATGTTCTTCGTGTTAGTTGAGATAAACATTTGCTGAAATGTTCTTGTTTATTGCAGCAAGGGGAATATGGGAATACACTAGACTTTGATATATAAAAAATGAATAACCATGCTACATTTGACCGAAGTATAATTCCGAAATGGTTGACTATAGAAAAAAATTCATTTGAACATTTTTGTATAGTGAGATTTGGTCTATCTCTTACGGTTTACCAGTTATACAAACGTCATCCAGAGTAAATACAACTTCATGGGCTATAGCCAGAACATTCAAGATATACATTACATTTATCATAAAAATATCTCAAATATATGGCATAATATTCAAAATTATTAGAGCCATTTTTTACAAAATCAAAATTTTCGAAAACTTTTCCATGTAAAGCGTAGTTAAGGTGGGGCTATTTTCTTCAAAATCTTCGTGTCACATCCTTGAAAGACATTAAACTAAAATACCAACTTTGATTTTCAACCGTCTTTTCGTTTTTGAGTTATGCTTTCCACAGACTGACAGACACACAGGGACATTTTTCTAAAAATGTTTTTTTGGATTCAAGGGGTCTCAAAACATATATTTCCGGTGAAATCGCGACATCGAATTTTTGGCTGGAATACAATACTTCCTCTATTTTACTATAAGTACAGGAGAAAGTAAAACTGAAAATTCGGTTAAATATCAAACTTGGTTGGTATCTTTCAAGGATGCGATATGAATATTTTCAAGGACATACCCACCCCTAAATTCCCTTTACACAGAACAGTTTTAGCGATTTTCTTTTACGTAGGATATGTTTAAGATGTTTTCATGACATAAAACATTCCTTGTATTTTCTGGGAATATATTTCGAAGTGTTCTTCAATCTGAAGAGTTGTCTAAATGGTAAATCATAACAGGTAGACAAATTCTTACCATACAAGAAATGTATATCTCGTTAAAGCATACAGTTTACGTCAAGATTTTGTCTGGAGATAACCGTTTCCGAGATATTCTTTGTTATGGGTTACAATTTTTAGAATAGATATAATTTTCTCAAATGGGAACTGGTTATTCGTTTTCTTATACCTTGACCATGCAAATACATGGAATGCCAAAGCCAGCATATAACAACCACTACTTAAAGCACTTGCTTATGCCTTAAGAATATTTGTATAATAAGGAGTAAAGGAGTTCACAAGGACTTACAAGCCAGTGCCTGGGGTGAGATACCTGTCGGGAACAGAGGAACCTCTGAACCAGACAGAGTGAAGACCTGGAAGCGGGTGATCAGCGGGTGAAATGGATGATTGGAAGGGTGATAATGGTGGAATGAATAGCGGGGAAAACTGGAGAACCCGGAGAAAACCCACCCAGGCGCCGCTTCGTCCACCAGGAATACCACGTGCGGGTTCCGCCTAGGTGGTAGGCGAGCGGTCTAACCACTCAGCCACGGCGCCGCCATTATACTTCCAGACTCAGGGAAGGATGAGGAATAATCCTGGCTGGAGAAAAATTCCTACCCCTCCGCCGGGAATTGAACCCGGGACCACTTGCACGGCAAGCAGGTGCCTTACCAACTGCGCTACGGGGCTAGCAAAAACTAACTTGCTGTTCATATTTCTCAGACAATTATAGGACATTTCCCAATTGTTTAGTAAAGTGAAAATAGAAGGAAGTATTTAACTAAAATTCATGCTAATATTTGCAGAGAAATAAACATTTGTTTTTAAGAAGTTATTGTTGTTAAAATTGCCACTAACAAAATAGCACTTCGCGGGCCAAGGCTTACCGCCTGGCCACTGCGTCCGCCACCTCCGTCCATTACAGGCATGAGTGGGGTTATGTATGCAAGTTTAAGTACAAATAAGAGCAAAGCTGAAATGTAAGGAATAAATCAAATCCACAAAAATGCAAAACCAAGAGAAAACACACATCCCTGCTATGTACGCACCCACCGAGAGGGTTGCTAAAATGCCACCTGGAGCTGTACGGACGGTACATATAGAACCAAGTATAGCTACTCAAGTTTATTGTTAAATTCAACTTTTTCTACTTGCCAGGCAACGAACGCCACTAAAAGTATCTAACTATCCCTCGCCCGGGGAAACTTTCATTTGCTTATCTTTCCTCTTCAGGTAATCCAACTTTCTTTTCTCCGGCTTCAATTTCTGTTAAAGTTTATCTTATTTTCATCAACTCCATTTAAGGACGTAGATGGGGAAAAGCAAAAGAAGAGCGGTGCTTGTGCGCATGCGCAGTGCCACCAACTTCGGTCTAAACGATATCTGGAGGTTTTCTTTCACTATCCTTTTACTGAAATGAAACAAGTGCATTGCCCAGCTGCTTATCTCTGCCCTTTTTTTTTTCTGTTATCACAACATGGTCTAGGTTCTCGATTACTGCATTCATCGTTTTTGCTGGAATTCACTTAGCTATATTGCGTGTTCATTTAGGAAATGCACACGAATGAGACGGTAGCCGAGGTCGTTAAGGGTGCACTTAGCTGAAATTTACAAATACTACATTTATGGACACCCATTTTAGTTTTCTCTATTACGTGGGGAAAGTACTGTACGCCACCCAAATATTCGGACACTGTTTTGAGACTTCTGGAAGCAATATATATGGTAACAAATAGCCAGATGGATGAATCCCACTTCTGCCACCACTGTAGTTAAATGATAATATCCAGTGCAGTTACTTTTCTCTCAGTTTATTTTCTTCTAAACATTTACAGAAATACACAATTCTCTTCTACTAACGTTAACATAGTCTAGTATTTCGTGATATTACACCTCGCAACTGTTTTCTTCTTGTAGTCTTGACTCCGACTCTCTTTCTTCACTTTATCTTGCAAACACTAACTCCGATACAACCACTCGACACTCGTTAAATCTTCTTTTCTTCGATGCGATGTGCATTTTACGACCGTAACCCCCAACACACTGTCTGGAACTCTTTCTGCTGCTTCCTCGCCTCCTTAGGTAACGAGGATGGCGTAACACGAATCTTTCATACTTCTGAAATCACCTGGAGAAAACCGCGTTTAGTTCTGCCACTCTGCTTGAGCGTCTTGTGGCTTCTTCATATCATCCCTCCCCTTAGGGGGCGGTAGTCACAATAGATCGATATAAGCCTAACCCTTCGGCAGTTCGGCTGTTTTGTGGGAGATTAAAACTACTCTACCAATTTAAGGACTAGACGTTTAGATAGCAGTCAATATCCAGTGACGGACAAACAGGCGAGTCCATGGCGGTTTATAAGTCATAACTTGAATTTTCTGGGAATTTCTGAATAAGTTTTTCGTAAATGGTGAACAGTAAGAGACTAAATAAAATTGTGGATCTAATTAAAAGACAGTTTATGTTAAATTCTTTTTTCTTTCGAGTGAACCATTTCCGACAAATTCTTTATTGCATGTTTGAATTTACCACAATCATAATTTTCTCAAATACACATGTTTTACCCCTTGATCTTGCAAAGAGAACGGCATGTCAAAGGTATTACATTGCAACCAGCTCTTAAAATATTTCCCTATCGCTTAAAGCCTACTGTATTCTTATATTCCCCTTGTACCTACAAGAAAATTCGCAATAAGATAATTTCTGAAAATTTTTGTGCTTTCGTAAATCAAACGCAAGGTATATGTAACCAAAGCGCCACTGCAACACAAAAGTCCACGTATAGTAGAAGAAGGTAAATCCAACCTCACTTCTTTCGCAAACACTCGACAGCTGCTGTGACGCTACCGTCTCAGCCACCGTGCACGGTCGTCTCTCCTTACTTCACCATCAATTTCGAATCAAATGAAGAGCTAAAAGCCGCGGCCCATAAAGGAGTTCTCCACTAAGAGAGAAAAAACTAAAAAACAAAAAGAAAAAAATACTTTTTTCCAGGGAGGTTTATATTTCAAGTCGTCGACTGCAATGCGGATTCAATTGAAGATTTAGGTTTATTAACTGTCTGTTTTAACCCTGATCTATACGAGCCTTTAGAGGGAAAAGGCAGAAAATATGTTAGAGAAGGTAGAAACGGGAAAAGGAAGACACGAAAATTGGTTCTTTCCTCAGTCTAAGTTACGGCAGTGTTAGAAATACAGTCCCCAAAACAATATCCAGACATCTTGTTACAGGAAGGAAATCCTGTACTTTAAGTCACGTCAGTCACTGAGGAAGCAAACACCATGGTGCGGAGAGAATGAAATATATGTACATATAGCGAGAGGGGAGAAAAATCACGGCTGAGGAAGCCAGCGGTTACCTGAAACGACGATATTAGAGTTTAACGTTCATAAATCAAATGAGGGCTTTATTACAAGCACTTTGACGTGACATCGTCATTGGAACATATTTCAAAATATTCTTCGTCTAACGTGAGCCAGTTTGACATTTTCATTACAAACGTTCGGCGTGTATGGTGGATGCTGCAGGCTGACGGATGCTCTCAAAATGTCCATATGCCTATGAATTAAAAACCCTGTTGCAAACGTCAACACCTGTGACGTCGAAATTACGCTCACAGTATTTCAAAATAGCATTCTGTACTTTGAAAAATGATAGAACCTTTCATAATTAATATCTTCGACACGATAGCTCTCTGGAAACGTGAAATTTTAGATACGCTCGCTTCTGTGGAGCATACATAGGGTGTTATGACTGTAAGTACAGATATTTTTCTGGTAACCAGCAGAAGTACCCAGCGTTACCCATGGTTTGACTATAAATAACCCAAAATAAATGAAGACATTGGGAAAATACTATGCAAAAGCACTGTTGAATAACTCTAAATACCACAGAAGCGTAAAACGCTGCAAAACATACCATAGAGAAATAAACGTTATTGTATTTTCTAAAAGAAAATTGTGTAGAGAAAATCGCGTGAATGTAATGTGTTGCATTTCTATTTCAATTATAGAACTGTGTATGAATTGTATGTTAAAGGGCGAATAGGGGAAGAAATATGAATTTATTACATAAAAGAAAAGCGAGTAGAGAAATCCATGTGAATGTTACGTTGTATAGTAAAATGGATGGCGTTTCTGTCTCTGACTGTTTTCTACGGAGATGTTTTAGTTCTGTCGAAACAAGTTGGCAACATTGCAGACTGTGTAGGTGTCACTTTCACTAGTTCAGTACACATCTTGGGAACTTAAAGACATACCCTACCGTGTCCTTTCAAGTTTATTGTGCGAGTGTAGGCCAATCAGAAGCCTTATCTTCCAAAACATAAGAAGACGCTGCAAGCGACCCACCTGTTTACGTACAGAAACCGGTTCAATTTCCTGACCAACCTCGACGCAACGTTGTCGAGTTAGTTTACGTCTAAAACAGCTGCTTAGAGTATTCCTTCAATTCTTTTACGTGATTATTTCGAAATCCTTTGTGATCAGATTTCTAGAGATATAAGATAAACCTTTGGTAATAATATTTGTTGACGAATGAGTAGAAAATGCATGTGAATGTATTAGGACAGACATTAAGGATTGTCTCCTGAAACATTTACACACTTCTAGAATACAACAGGAAGAATTGTTGTGTTTATGATGTTGTTAATTTACCTTGTGAAGTGTTAGAAACAAAGCATTTTAAGTTGGAAGGGTTTGCTGTTAATATGAAGGTAGGTATGGCGAAAGATAAGTTTTCTCCTGCGAGTGTGGCGGTCTGCGGCAATTAAGGATTCGCGTGAGAAAGCGATGCATATCGCGGCTCATCATTTCCCTGGAGTGACAGTTACCCGCACTGCAGCAAACCCTGCATTCAAGCAATTAATACACTTCAACTGGAATACTAGAGTCTCTGCAGTGTGCCAGTGTGACCCTCTCGAGGCCTCTAACACAAATTGCTGTATAACACACTGCTAATTAACTCGTAAGATTTAATCTTTTATGTAGGTGCCACACGTGTTTGAACATCATTGATATTATCCAAAACAGCATCTCAGAGAAGGATAGATTGTGCGTCAATCTCAGGCAAAAGGAATAGAAATGCAAGGTAAAGTGCGGGGACTTCGACAAGTGCGTGTTCAGAAATTAACATTGTGTTTTTATTTATTATCACAGTATTATCACTAGGGCTCGGAAGTTCATGCCCTAAAAAACACTGAAATATGCATGCAAATATGCTCTTAAAAACTTGAAAATATGCCAAGAAATATGCACTATTTAATTAAAATAGTTAATGTCCCTTTGCAGTAGACAAGACAAGTTAGTATAAATAATAAATAAAGTTAGTAGTACTGCTAGTATTAACTGCTAAATTGCAGTTCACAACCAACACTTTGCACAAATTTTCAACTGTAAAGTCTGTCTGTTGTCTCGCAAAACACTTTTGTAACGTGAAAAACTTCTCTCCACGTCACAAGATGTTATCGGGGCGTATTTAAATGATGTTAACTGCTTTACAGAGAGAGTCAAGTCTCTTGGTGTGACAGATGGTTTTCTTTCAAGGATGTCTCGAATATCGCACATCTGTTTATAACCAGAATTTTTTGAAATTTCATAATTCACTTTCTCTTTCACTTTTTGTCCTATGCTACCAGGAACCGAACTTAGATCACATATTGTTTTTTCAAAGACAGGATTCATGCAAAGGAGATCCTACAGCTTCCAATGCCGTTATGGCTGTTGGTAAGAAAGAAAAATGGGCAGATATGAAACTAAGATCCTCTTTTAACCCAGTGCCTGACAGAATATTTTGCACAGTTTCTATTGATGAAGCATCTTTCAAGTCCAATGAATTAACAACCTCTTCGACTATTTCTATGTGCTCAGCATAATATAAAACTGCATCGACCCATGTTCCCCATCGATTAACACTGGTGCAGGAAGAAGTCAGATATTAGGTGCTGTTGATCTAAACAACTTAACTCTTTTAGGAGATTTAACAAAAATTATCTTCGTACTGGACACAAATCTATCTACCAATGGGAAAGAACCATTGTCTCAGAAATGCTACCAATATGAAAAATATCATACAGATGAAAAAATAAAAAAAGCATAAAAATCATTAAAATATGCAATATAAGGGCTATAGTGTTGAAATAATATGCATTTATCAAAAATCAAGAAAATATGCAGTTATATGTACCATAAAATCATGTCCAAATAGCTGAAAATTCCGTAATTCGTGCACATAATGTAAAAGCATACATTTTTAACCTGTATGAAAAAACATGCAAATGCATGAACTTCCTAGCCCTAATTATCACCTCTAGTACCTCAATAAGAATGGTGATAATTGTGTTAATAGTAAAATGTTATTTGTAGATATCTGCTGCTAACAAAACAACAATAAACGATAAAATAGTATTCAGTGTTCTAATTGAGTTTACTCTAGCCATTGGAAAGACGTGAACATGAATTGCCAGTAAATGATTTTATTGCATCTAATTAGTGGCAGAAATAAGTTGAAAATTAGTAAAATATGACAACGATAACTTGGAGGAAAAGGTGGTAATGTTGCGGTATATCTCTAAAGAAAGCCCATCTTCTAAGCTCAGTTTCATACAGAACAAAAATGTGATTACTTTTATGAGTGAATATGCGTGTATATTAGAGTATATTTTTTATTGTGCATATGCTTTCAGCTAAGTTTCGTTTAATATATAAGTAAAATATGGTTCATTAGAGTCCACAGAAGCATGCTTTATTAACAAAATGTAGAAAATTGATGTTTAGAGAAAGAATATTAAATGAGTGACATCTGTGCCACACACGAGTAAACACGTTATAGCATCGCTCTCCAACGCGGCGCTCGTCATGTATTTTTCTGGCGCTCTTCATAAGCAAAATTTTACTTCGGCGATTTCTAATATTAACACAAATTTCAGGAAAAAATTGTTTCCTTTCAAATATCTTCCTAGTACACGACAACGAGGTATGTTTTTGTAGATCTAAAGCTATACATTTCGATATACTGCGGAATCATAACCCGGGGCTAAATTATGTCCCCCAAGAACCGCGTTATTTCGGGATTCCACTGCACTACAAAACGGTATAACACAACCAGGGAAAGTGGTTTCAATAAGTAAACCATATAGTTAGTAGTATACCGAGTGTTGGTGGCAAGGGAAGTTGTGTACGGGTGACCTTGGCGGCGTTCCCTTTAAACCAGCATCGGCAAATTGTTCATCCCGATTGCAGGAATGATGACGTCACTGAACGCAGCCCGGCATACACTGCACGGTTCAACAAGGGGTTTCGGATGCCGCAGTGGCGGAACAAGACCACCTTTGATTTTATATACCTACATTTAATAGATATATACACACTGGGAAGACTTTAACATAAATTTGCCATCTTTACCGCGAGCTTTACAATTGTGTATATATTTAACGTTAATTTACAAGTGTCAACAGAACGTGTAGAATTTTATCTGTCAATCGCGATCTAATTTTAAGTTTTATAATCCTCATTTTACACAAAAAATGCGCAGCATATCACTGAAGAAATTTTGCCTTACTCAGTTGTCTAAATAAATCTAAACCATTTTTATTTTGTAATTGTGGTTTCAGAACCTCGATGTGTAATTGGTTTTGTTTTCCTTTAACGAAAGCTTCTGCGCATTTCTACAGAGATAAAACAAAAGCTATCCAAGGTTATATTTTCAGATGTGTTTAAGTAGGGATTTTTAATTTTAAACACGAAAATTACAAGTTTTAGGACATAAAATATTTAAGTTTAAACATTTTGGAGCTTAAACCGAAGATCAGGATAACCTAGGATAATTTTAAGAAGTGGATGTGTTTTGAATCTACGGTTAAAATATGAGACAAAAATTTAGTTTGGTTAGTTTCCCAAGCATTACTCCACCCTACGTTTGCAAGCGATCGATTTGTTTACGTCCAGAAGCCGGTTCAAATCCGTGACCAACCTCAACGCAACGTTGCCGAATTACTTTACGCCTGAGAAAGCTGTTCGAAACATTTCTTTAATTCTTTTAAGTGATTAATTATTTTGAAAGCTTACGTTATGTCAGAAATAAGTTATTCTAGGCATCTTCGAACATTCTTGTGGAATTACTCACCCATTTTGGGAGAGCAACCATTTATTTTTTCGAAATCGGCTGATAGAGGAAAAATATGCTACTAGACACCCTGTATAAAGGTTAAGGAAGGACACAGAAATAATTTGTATAGGGAGGGCTATTGCATAACTCGATAGAAAGTGAGTTTTAAGGGTGATGAAGCAATAATGAGGACAGTGGCGTGTTTCGTGGTGCGTGTCTGGGCTCGTATACATGTTTCATTGAGAATGCGGCCGGCCGCAGTTTCAATATCCGGCTCTTCTGCAACAGGTCCCCCCCCCCCCCCTTCCTATAATGGAATAAAGAATAAGACTGGGGAGTAATGGTCCGATCCACTTTGTGACGTCTCTGCACAGAAGAGAAAAACTACTTCACTACCATCCAGGGAACAGAAATAATTACATCAGATGCATAAATATTCTGCTTTTTTGCTGATGAACGAGTTTCGCAGGAAAGAAGAGAGATTTCAAATCCCTAAATAAGATATTCCAAAGGGAACGAGAAAATGAGCTCAGTTTGGTTCCACAATTCATTCGAATTAGATCTTAATCTGTACCATCCCTTGCTTCAAAATGCGAGGTTAGGACGTTTACAGCGCTACCAACGTAATAAATTTGTTTCTCCAACCATTTTACTTTTAAAGAAGAAAGGTTTGTGCTTACGCTTGCAGGTCCATATATTGAACATATATGCTAACATGGCTCTGATGTCAATTGCTTTTTTTATCAATTTTGTAAGGTTCTAGAAAATTTGGAACACAACGATTTTTATTGTCAACTAGCTAAAATAACCGACGTTGCCCGTGTTTTTACTACTTTATCTTGGATACTATAGAAATCCAGAATAATAAAAATATTAAAAAATCTTATGTGTTACACTCACATGACTTTCTCTACTCTTGTACTAACCATTCTAACAAACTCTTATTCCTATATCTTCGTGTTAGTTAAGATAAACATTCTTACAAATTCTCTTACTGCTTATGTCCTTGTAGGTGCAAGAAAATTTATTGAGACATAAATTGTCTATTTTAGCAAGATCTACATTTTTTGTGTAATATAATTTGGTCTATCTCTAACGATTTACCAGTTATGCAAAAGTCGTCCAGAGTAAATACGACTACATAGGCTATAGCCAGAAAATTCAAGATATACATTTCATTTGTTATAAAAATATCTCAAACATATGACATTTTAATCAAAATCGTTAAAGTCATTTTGAAGAAAATCAAAATTTTCGAAAAATTTTCCATGTAAAGGGTAGTTTAGGGTGAGGCTATTTTCTTCAAAATCTTCGTGTCGCATCCTTGAAGGACATTAAACTTAAATACCAACTTTGGCTTTTAACCGACTTCTTGTTTTTGAGTTATGCTGTTCACAGACTGACACACACACAGATACACATGGACCTTTTTCTAAAAATGCTTTTTTTGCTTTCAGGGGGCCTCAAAACATTTATTTCCGGTGAAATCTCGACATCGAATTTTTGGGTGGAATACAATACTTCCCCTACTTACCAGTAGAGAAAGTAAAAAAAAATAAACACATTTCAGAATACGACATGAAGATTTTTTTTCTCATCCCATCTCAAAGATAAATGATTTGTTTGAGATATTTGCATGACAATAAAATGTATATCCTGTAATTTTGCAGATAGTTTGTGAAGTCCCCTTCATTGTAAATGAATTTTGATTACCGTACAGAGAGAAGTAGAGAGAGAGCGAGAGAGAAGCCGATAAAGACGGAGATGGAAGAAGGGACAGTCACAAAGGGACGGAGACAAAACATTCTCTGTTCGCGTTATTTTTTAAAATGCAAACCGGCGGGGTTCCATAAAATAATTAATTTAGTTTTAATGTGAGTCGGTCATTAGACACAGAGGGATTACACTTTCCGCCTATCAAACTTGCCAGCGTATATTATTACATACACAGTACTGAATTCTATTACAGAAAATAATTAGAGGCAAAGATTTCGTTCACATTCCATGAAGAATCAATATCGCTTAATAACAGTCAGTGTCAAAGGTACGAGATGACATGAAATAATTCAATGCGACTGTTTGGTCGTGTCAACCCAATGAACCGTTACACGCATGCGTCAAAGAGGCACTTTGTGTTTGGTAATTTATGTATCCATTTGTCTCTGCAACCTTCTTCCTGGGTATTTTCTTTCTCTACTGGTAAGTAGGGGAAGTATTGTATTCCACCCAAAAATTCGATTAATTTCACCAAAAATATATGTTTTGAGATCCCTGAATCAAAAAAAATAATCATTTTTAGAAACAGGTCAGTGTGTGTGGACAACATAACTCAAAAACAAAAACTCGGTTAAAAACCAAAGCTAGTATTTAAGTTTAACATCTTTCAAGGATCCGACACAAGGATTTTGAAGAAAATAGCCCCACCCTAAACTACCCTTTACATGGAAAATTTTTCGAACATTTTGATTTTCTTGAAAATGGCTCTACCGATTTTGATTAAAATGCCATATGTTTGAGATATTCTTATGACAAATGAAATGTATATCTTGAATTTTCTGACTATAGCCCCTGTAGTCGTATTTACTCTGGACGACTTTTGCATAACTGGTAAACCGTTAGAGATAGACAAAATCATACTACACAAGAAACGTAGATCTTGCTAAAATACACAATTTATGTCCGAATAAATTTTCTTGTAGGGTGAACCATTTCGGAGATATTCCTTATTATGTGTGTGAGTTTCGGAAAACTTGGAACTTTTTGTGAAATGGATCATCGCTGTTCATTTTTTATATGTTAAGTGTGCAAAGAGAACAGAATCTCAAAGCTTTAAAATATTTGACTATCGCTCACAGCCTACTGTGTTGTAATATTACCCTTGTACCTACAAGGAAATAAGCAATAAGATAATTAGTACAAATGTTTATCTGAAATAACATTGTTGATTTTGCCGTAAATACTTAGATTACTGCTTCCTACTTAGCTTATGACATTAACTCGTCTAGCGCTTAAACGAAACACCACATAAAAAACTTTCCTTAACAAAAAGTGTTTAAAATAGTGTTATCTATCAGCTCCAAAAGTTTGTCGGTCCAATTTCGAGACACACTATATATCGATAATTTCGATATAAGGTTAATCGACCTATATACACTTAAAGAGCCTCTAAATTTTAATCTTCGTAGGCTATAAAATCTTAACGGCTTATGAAAATTTTTGAACGTTGCGTTATAGCCCTTCGGAACAAGAAGCTACCGTCGTAAATGGCTGTTAATGTGTGAAATAAATTTGAAGCAAGGGGGTAACGTTTATGTTCGTGACACGGCGATAAATCCATCTTTGAAATGTTGCTACACCTTAAAGTTAGGCAACCCTCGTTAATAGAATGCAGCTAGCAATAATTCACGCTTTATGAGTTTAGGTTTTTGCCCATAAGATGGATCTTCCCTGTAATGAACGCAAGAGGGAGGCCGCGTGGCTGATAACAAGCATAGACCAGACCACCCGCCCCCATAGAGTATTAATGCAACATGCAAACACGTTACCTGGCCATCAATCATGGCCTCCTAACGATGCACCGCCGGCTATGTGCATTACACTAGACGTGTTTCTTGTATCTTACACCAATCCTTTGTATTTAGTGTTAATACCACATACAGACAGGCGTGGCAACGTTTGAACTGCAAACTGTAATTCTGGTAGCTATTACACGGTATAGTGTTAAATTGGTAACATGAATGTGCTGCACTCACATGACTTTCTCTACTCTTGTACTAACCATTCTTACAAACTCTTACTCCTATATCTTCTTCGTGTTAGTTGAGATAAACATTTGTACAAATTATCTTATTGCTTGTTTCCTTGAAGTTTTAGGAGGAATACTACAATACAGTAGGCTTTGAGCGATAGTCAAATATTTTAAAGCTTTGAGACTGCGATCTCTTTGCACACTTAACATACAAAAAATGAACAACGATGTTCTATTTCACGAAAGTTTTAAGTTTTCCGAAACTCACACACATAGCAAGGAATATCTCCGAAAGGGTTCACCCTACAAGAAAATTTATTTAGACACAAATTGTGTATTTTAGTAACATCTACATTTTTTGTAGAGTAATATTTTGTCTATCTCTAACGGTTTACGAGTTATGCAAAAGACGTCCAGAGTAAATACGAATACAGGGGCTATAGTCAGAAAATTCAAGATATACATTTCATTTGTCATCAAAATATCTGAAACATATGGTATTTTAATCAAAATCGTCATAGCCATTTTGAAGAAAAACAAAATTTTCGAAAAATTGCCCATGTAAAGGGTAGCTTAGGGTGGGGCTATTGTCTTCAATATCTTTGTGTCGCATCCTTGAAAGATATTAATTAAATACCAACTTTGGTTTCTAACCGAAAGGAGTGTCCAGTGATTGTAACCTCATAGTGTATGAGAGAGACAGAGTATGGAGACACTGAAAGGACTGAGGCAAGGTTACGAGAAGTGAAAGTTGAGATAGTGCACTGCTGGAGCAGCTGACAGTAGATTTACTAAATATTGGAGATATTGGAGACGACATCCAAAAGATCTGAAGGCAGATTTGGTTGGCGGAGTAATTGGATGAAGTAAGTTTTGATACACCCTATAGAAACAAAACCTTCCCTTCCCTGCAACACTCAACCAACCAAGTCTACTGTAAATAATGTAAAAGCTTCAATCATTCGGAGATTATTTGCATTCAGTTGTTTACCCCTCTTTGTGTTTGCAATTTTTTTTAACGAGGGAGGGAGGAACCCGAGCGTGTTTATGTATTCAGACGCACCATCTCAACATCGACTATCGATTTATCGTTTCGACGTGCAAGTACCTAATTAGTTTTCTGTCTCTGTTGCCTGCACGTAATTTTAAACAGACATGGTACTGCCGCCGCCCGCCGTCTTAGAAAACCAATTACTAAAAGGAGGAAAAAATCAAAAGATAAGCTTCTCGGAGAATAGCGAGGGAGAGAATCTTGCTTGCTACTTAATCTAACTCGCGACGTGAGAGGGGGAGCGAGCGAGATGCTTCTCTTGCGGGCGGGTGATGAAAATCGGTCCTCTTACCTTCCTACCTGTAACTAGCTTTCTTCCAACAAGGGCGAAATTGCTTCACGAGAACATGTTTTGTTGGCTTTAACGATCTCAACGCACGTCAAGCAGAAAACGCGAATAATCCATGATCTGTCGCTAGAGCGCGCTAATCTTAGGCATTAAAGTCCAAATTTATACTTGTCTTACACTTACTGTGGCAGAGTTACTCTTATACTAACTATTCTTACAGTATCTTATTGCTTATTTCCTTGTAGGTACAAGGGGAATATTAGAATACAGCAGCCTTTGAGCAATAGTCAAATGTTTTAAAGCTTTGAGATTCCGTTCTCTTTGCACGCTTAACATATAAAAAATGAACAACGGTGTTCCATTTCACGAAAGTTTTTGAAGTTTTTCGAAACTGAAACAAATAGTAAGGAATATCTCCGAAATGGTTCACTCTACAAAAAAATTTAATCAGACATAAATTGTGTGTTTTAGCAAGGTCTACATTTTTTGTACAGTAAGATTTTGTCTATCTCTTACGGTTTACGAGTTATGCAAAAGTCGTCCAGAATAAATAGGGCTTCGTGGGTCATAACCAGAAAATTCAAGATATACATTTCATTTGTCATAAAAATATCTCAAACATATGGCATTTTAATCAAAATCGATAGAGCCATTTTCAAGAAAATAAAAATTTTCGAAAAATTTTCTATGTAAAGGGTAGTTTAGAGTGGGGATATTTTCTTCAGAATCTTCGTGTCGCATCCTTAAAAGACACTAAACTTAAATACCAACTTTGGTTTTTAACCGATGTTTCGTTTTCGAGTTATGCGTTCCACAGACCGACAGACACACAGACTCGTACTACTTTCTCTACTCACTCTTATACCAACAATTCTTACAGACGCAAACAGTAGTCAAATGCTCGGTATGGATTCCCTTTGAAACTCCATTCTCTTCGCATAGCCAGTACATAAATACCAATAAAAAGTAATACCTCGGAAGTGGTTAGCTCCACAGAAAGTATATATTTCTATGTTTTTACGAGCCCTACATTATTTGTGTAGTAAGAATTTGTCTGTCTCTCTCTTACTATTCACTGGTTATTCAAAAGTCAGTCAGAATGAACAGGAATTCACGGTTTATTACAAAAGCATTAAATCTATATTAATTATTTTCATTTTCAAAACCACATAAAAAAGTTTCACTTTCACTGCGAAGTCAGTCTCACAAACGTAAACAAACGTTTCTTGTCTGCTACCTAATAATACAATTGAATCTTTCAATGATGTACTTTGCAAACTAAACTCGCAATCTATCTGTTCTTTCAACATTAAACTTAAATTGTTGTGATAAATACATATTGGTATGTAAACACAAAACTGCATTGTTAGGCGTTTATTGAATGCTGAAGACATTCTAAATTGTTCTAGTGCAGGCCAGCCGTACCTCATTTCGAAAATATTAGATTTAGCAATCCTTCGGATAAAGCACAAATGTAGGTTACGATTAACTTAGTTTGCGCTCGGAAGCCGGTTCAGAATTGAGACCTAGCTCGACCTGCTTGTAGCGCTGTCGAGTACCCCACTCATATTTTGTCTGCAAAAGCGTGTTCAGAATATCTTTTTAAGTAAATAATTTTTTTAAAAAGCCCTGGGTGATGTCATATATGTAGTTGCTACCCTAACAGTCAGAAATAAGTTCGTCTATTCATTTTACAAGTAAGGGGTCATTATTTCCAAACAAATTTTGTTAAATTAAACATAATTCTAAACAAATAATTTTTTTTAAATTAAAGAGGAAATTCCAAGTCAACAGGAAAGCTAACATGGTCAGTTTTGGATTATTTCACTTACTGTCTTAGAAAAAACAATATGTGATCTAAGTTCGGTTCCTGGTAGCACAGGACAAAACGTGAAAGAGAAAGTGAATTATGTAATTTGAAAAAATTCTGGTTATAAACAGAAGTGCCATATTCACGACATCCTCGAAAGAAAACCATCTGTCACACCAAGAGACTTGACTCTCTCTCTGTGAAGCAGTTAAATATGCTCCGATAACATCTTGTGACGTGTAAAGAAGTTTTTCACGTTACAAAAGTGTTTGGCGAGACAACAGACGATGTTTTACAGTTGAAAAGTTGTGCAAAGTGTTGGTTGTGAACTGCAATTTAGCAGCTAATACTAGCAGCCGGGCCACTTCTTCTTCAACCTCTAAGCCTGGTAACTGCAAAGGGACATTGTTTTACTTAAGTAGTGCATATTTCTTGGCATATTGTCAAGTTTTTAAGAGCATATTTCAGTGTTTTTAGGGCATGAACTTTCGAACCCTACTCATATTACTTGTAACACATTTTAGCATATGGCGTCCTCTTCTAAGCTTTTCTGTTCGTGTTAAAAGCTCTGGCTTTAGAAAAGCGCTGCATAAATTGTTCTTTTAAACGTAGTATCGATGAACTTGGATAATGGACTCAAAACACTGGACCGAAAGGAAGTGACTAAGTAATTATTGCATTGTCTGCGATGGAAAGGACGTGAAACCTTGTATTGTTGCAGGAGTCATAATTAACGTCAAGTAGATAGAATGATTGTTCGAGGCTATTCAATTGATCCTCATTCAGGTGCGCTTTAAACAAAAGCCAGAGGCGTTCCGTTCTGAATGGATGCTTTAAAATAAGGATATTATACTAGCAGTGTTTTTACTGGCTGTGCAGGCAAGTAGGAAGAAAAACAACACCTGTTTATCTTCTTTTGTTTGTGCTTCATCGAGACTTCGGATGGGCAACGGTTGCACTGATGTGTTGCACTCACACGACTTTCTCTGCTCTTCTACTAACCATTCTTACAAGCTTTTATTCCTATATCTTCTTTGTGTTAGTTGAGATAAACATTTGCACAAGGTGCAAGGGGAATATTGGAATACAGTAGACTTTGAGCGATAGTCAAATGTTTTAAAGCTTTGAGATCCCGTTCTCTTTGCACATTTAACATATAGAAAAATGAAGAACGATGTTCCATTTCACGAAAGTTTTAAGTTTCCCGAAGCTCATACACACAACAAGGAATATCTCCGAAATGGTTCACTCTACAAGAAAATTTATTGAGACATAAATTGTGTATTTTAGCAAGATCTACATTTTTTGTATAGTATGATTTTGTCTATCTCTAACGGTTTACCAGTTATGCAAAATTCGTCCATAGTAAATACGACTACAGGGGCTATAGCCAGAAAATTCAAGATATACATTTCATTTGTCATATAAATATCTTAAACATACGACATTTTAATCAAAATCGATAGAGCTATTTTCAAGAAAATCAAAATTTTCGAAAAATTTTTCATGCAAAGGGTAGTTTAGAGGGGGGCTATTTTCTTCAAAATCTTCGTGTCGCATCCTTGAAAGACATTAAACTTAAATACCAAATTTGATTTTTAATCTACTTGTCGTTTTTGAGTTATGCTGTCCACAGACTGACAGACACACACAAACGCGGACCTTTTTCTAAAAATGCTTTTTGATTTGGATTTAGGTGTTAGAGAAAGTTAAATTACGTGGTGTTTTTGTTCAGGAAGTACAAAAACGTGCATTTCATGTGAAATTTTGGCATCAAACATTTGGGTGAAATGGTATACTTGGTGTAAGTAGGTAGCAGTGAAAGTAAAAATTCAGGTAACACTTTCACCAGCATATATATCGTGCCACAGATGGTGGCGGGTGGAGAAAAGGGAATGGCGCATCTCTAGAAAATGCAAAGTAGATGGGTCTGGTAGACCCAGGGTGCTTTGCATCTTTTATAAACGTACTAATACTCCGGAGTCTCTTGAAGCCCTCTCTAATGTTCATATTAAAACAGGACGAGGGAAAGTCATTTGGCCATACAGCTGCACGTAACAGCCATGGCCTTCTAGAATTGCTCTCATGTGAGTCACAACAAGCCGGAGTTAAGTGCTGCCATCTGTCATCTTGTTCTAATAACATTTCCTTAATATATTACAAGGTGCGGACTTCTTGCAAATGTTCAGCAAAATTCACTTTATACCGATCTGATACTGCAGTTTGTTTTCTGTTCACCCTGTCACTTACCGGAATTATTGGCTTCTGAGATTAATGATTTTATAAACAAATGATAAGGAAACATAAATAATTACAATAAATAGTTT
Source organism: Tenodera sinensis (assembly GCA_030765045.1). Taxonomy (NCBI): domain Eukaryota; kingdom Metazoa; phylum Arthropoda; class Insecta; order Mantodea; family Mantidae; genus Tenodera; species Tenodera sinensis. The sequence goes on along the minus strand of CM060973.1, from coordinate 85,410,518 downwards.
CCATATGTTAAAATCAACACATAGTTTAATAAGCATGTGCTACAGTTTTGTCACTAGATGAAAATCCCTTAGCCAGTTAATCTAAACACTTACATGTCGGTATAGCTAAGGCAATTAGGCGTTCCGTTGAAGTCCTTCAACAAGAAATCGCATAACTCAAAAACGAAAAGTCGGTTAAAAACCAAAGCTGGTATTTAAGTTTATTGTCTTTCAAGGATGCGACACTAAGATTTTGAAGAAAATAGCCCCACCCTAAACTACCCTTTATATGGAAAATTTTTTGAATATTTTGATTTTCTTGAAAATTACTTCAACGATTTTGATGAAAATAGCATATGTTTGAGATATGCTTATGACAAATAAAATGTATATCTTGGATTTTCGGGCTATAGCCCATGAAGTCTTATTTACTCTGGATGACTTTTGCATAACTGGTAAACCGTAAGAGATAGCCCAAATCTTACTATGCAAAAAATGTAGATCTTGCTAAAATACATAATTTATGTCTTGGAGAACTTACACTGCTGTCAAATGGAACACCGTGATTAATTTTTTTATATGTTAAGCGTACAAAGGAACGGAAGTTGAAAGCTTGAAAAGATTTGACTATTGCTCAAAAGAGATGTTTATCTAAACTAACATGAAGATATAGAAACAAAGGTTTTTCTCATGATTGGTGTTGAAATTATTTTATAGTACCACCGGCTTTACTGCGCTTCCCTGCGCCGGTTATGAACAGGCGTCCTAGACCACGGAAGACATCGTACATACAAATATACATATAGACAAAGAGGTTATGTTGGAATAGAAATTGGAAATATGAGAAAGGAGAGTAAAATCAGAGAAGTGGATTGGTTTTTCGAGCAGGAATGGAAAGCTATATGAGGTCAGTGTAATAAGGTGGTCTGGGTTTTCAGTCATTACAGTGGGAAGCACTGAACATCTGTAAGGATTTGGGAAATGGCACCTCCTAGAGGAAAATAACGAGGATTAAGACCTGATAGGAGTGGAACAGTCGGCAGCAGCAACCGTGGATAATGGAAACAGAGAGTTAGGGGTTATATCCACAGAGGTCCTGCAGTCACGTGATACCTACACTCTCGCAGTTTTATTCCCTTCATAAAACACAACTACCTTCTCAAGCAATCTACCAGCTCGGAGTGGACTCTGCAAGGATTTCTATAGATTTTAACAAACTTACTGAAAACTTTATCACAGATTTGTTCAAAAACAAAGTTACATTATATATTTTCCTATAGTAATAATAATTGTTTAAATAGTACCACAATATTAAACCAATTAATGATTGCATACGCTTGCCGAGTTTTTCTTTACTTAACGTTGTAATATTATCTTAATGATAATTATTAAATTGTTATTGTAGCTAGGAATGGAATTCGTTTAATTAGTATTTAATTTTTAGAGTAACTGTATATTTATATTTCATCAAACAGTCGTGGTTTTGCGTTAATTACTATATCTCCAAGGGCTTTAGTGTAAGAGCGGTTTTTAAGAATGACTAATGTTGAAAAATCTATATGTTGATGAATTTAATGAAACAAAAGATGGTAGCGTTACGTACAAAAATTGATGTACGTGAAATACAAGAGCTAACCTAACTACCGGACCACGCAAACACTTATTTTACTCTATTTCTATCCTATGCCGAAATAACTTTACTTTTTTATGCGAAAGAATTGTCTAAAAAGACACAATTCTCTCCAGAAATGAGTAAACTGCGTTTATAATTGATTAGCTGAAATACCCGAAGTTGTCCGAAGTTTCACGACATATCCCGGAAACCTTCGAACTTAGATTGCACTTGTCCAGTGGTTTTGTGTTTCTTTGGACACATTTAAAACACATTACTTAACACACTTACACACATATTTAATTAAAACTCTTAAGAGTACTATAAGAATGAAAAATAAAGTAAATAATTAACAAAAACGTCGAGAATATACAATGAAAAACACAGTTATAAATACTACAGGAAGAAAAGCAAGGAGAGAAAACCATGTGAGAGTTGCATTTCGACTTCAGACATAGAAAATTATAGGTATTTTTTGTAGAAGTGGGAACAGTGAAAGAAATACAGCTGTTTTCTCAAAGAAAAGAGGGTACAGAAAACCATATGAATGCAATACCTTGCATTTCTATTTCAATCATAGAAAATTATATAAATTGTTTTTAAAGGGCAATCAGAGAACGACATCTAAAAGAGAAGCAAGTAGAGAAAACCATGTGAATGTAATACGTTGCATAGTAAAATATATAGCATAAAAACTTTGTCTATGAAATTACCAATTTTCATCAGGTCGGCGACCTGGTCTCTCCCGACCGGTTACGCGCTCCTCAGGGACCTAACGAGGCTGAGTGCACCCCGAACCAGGTCTTTCAGCAAGACCACGCCGGTGTGGGGAATCGGTAAGCACTACACTAGCTACCTTTATAAAACCACACGATAGCTAAACATCCCTTGTTATTGTAGGAAATGAGAGTGAAATATCGACGGGGGTTGTATTTCTGATAACGACAACCTCCCCCGATAATTCTGTATAACCTGCAAGTGTCATTTTGCGCTGAAACGATTAACGCAATGGTCCAGCAATTTGTAGATAATAAGGGTAGGTGAAATTTCAAACCCTTGTTCCTTCTCTGCGGTCTAAAATTTATTTAATAACGTAAACTCTACATAGCTTTCATCTGGTCGTATTTACTCTGAACGACTTTTGCATAACTGGTAAACCGTTAGAGATAGACCAAATCATACTATAGAAAAAAGGTAGATCTTGCTAAAATACACAATTTATGTCCAAATAAATTTTCTGGTAGGGTGAACCATTTCGGAGATATTCCTTGCTATGTGTGTGAGTTTCGGAAAACCTAAAACTTTCGTGAAATGGAACATCGTTGCTCATTTATTGATATGTTAAGTGTGCAAAGAGAACGGAATCTCAAAGCTTATAGGAATAAGAGTTTCTAAGAATGGTTAGTAGAAGAGTAGAGAAAGTCGTGTGAGTGCAACACTTCAGGATTTTAAAAATTAACTGTTTTTTAAACTGTTAAGCTATATTTACCCGCCTAAAGCTCACAGTATTTCCAGGAAATTTGTTATAAAAGCACTTTCGCGAAGGTTTAACATGAAGTGGATAAAAGAATAAGCCTTTTTGTGTTTTTTATGAGTTCGAGTGGTCCATATGTAGGACTTTTTTAAGTTTAAAACAAAACTTGGATGTTAATCTCTGTCTGTCCAGTAAATCAGACTAGTGCTAATCATGTTACACGCCGGAATTAAACTCCGGACGTTGAAATTGGATTACCAGATTCTGCTTATTTAGAGAATATTAAAACACGGTACAATAATCTGGTGATGCAGAGCAGCCGAATTTCTATAATTAAAACTGTTCACCTCGATTAATCTTTTTTTCCTTTTTCCTCCCCCTCCCCCTCCCCTGCACTGCCTCAGCCGCAGCGGGAGCGAATGCAAAGTATACAATGTAGCATTATGAATGCTCCCCCCCCCCCGCGCCCCCCTTCTCCCCTTCTGTTTGCATTTCACTTGCTTTGTTTGTTTGTTTCCAGGTCGCAGGGCGCACTCCATAGCGGTTCAAAATTCTATTGTGAAAGTGAGGAAACAATGCATCTCACAGAATCGAACTGGAATTAACGGCCTGCCTGGCTTCCTTCTTCCACGGCCGCTTTATCTTTCTTCTTTATAATAATATTTTGGGATCTTAGCTCCAGGAATTATTCGCTCTTCTGAAAAAAAATAGGCGTCCTGCAAATTAATTTCTCCAGCAACTGCGGATTGCTCTATTCAAATGTTTTCATTTGTTATCGATTTGTGCAGCCAGGTCGTGTTACGTCACAGCTTTCCTCTCACTCTGAATTCACTAAGAATTAGGACATCTATGGGTCATATAATATAATACTGCGAGAGTTTCTTGCGTTACACCCTCTGGGAGAAGAGGTGAGTTGTGAGGATACTAGGGGTGCTACCTGAAGAGGGATAAGATTGAAACACCCTAGTGTCCGCTCCTACAGCCTGCTTCAACTGTTTTCCGAGTCACGTGCTCCTAGCTGGATGCCTTATCGACAAGTTATGCCAGGTGGTCTCAAAGGTCGACTTGCCAGCTCATACCTTCTACAAGGATGAGGTAATGTATTTATAAGTCCAAAGAAAATATCACTCCAACATTTCTCTTAGACTTGGTGGTGACAAAGCAATCTCAGTGTAAAGAAAACAACATAACCTCACTAATCCAGAACAAACTCGCAGCGAGGATAGAAATTAAATATTTGGTATAAGAATATTGGTACATACCAATATATACCAATAAAATTCAAAGTAAACGTTTTCCTCTGTCCACCTTTACGGTAAATATACTTAATTCCTTACATAAATAAAAGAAGATACAAGTTGGTGTTCTCTTACAAGTTACAATGTCTAATTATTCCGTAAAGGCTATTAAGGAATGAGTTAATTGAATATTTTTTTTACTTAACTCATTAACAAAATGTGAAATTACTGAATTAATTCCTTCAGTCTTAACTGTCCCGCATTATGGCGCAGTTTTATATGTTAAAAGCGCCTAATATTACTTTTACGATGCTATATTTTAAATTGTACTCACCAGATGGCAGGCAAATCGTGTCCTCGCGCCTTCGCCTCATTCAGAACCTAGAAACAAGAAACAAATGTTTAGTTATAGAAAAAACTTTGAGCTACAATATGAAATAATGCAGTGGCGTATCTGAATCAGGGATCTGAACCGGTTTCTGGATGTAAACTCGTCGGTGACTCGCAGGACGGTGTTATCTTTTGGGAGGTAACGATTCTGATTGGTCTACAGGAGTAAATTAGCGCATGCGCAAGGATACTATTATGCTCAGAGCGTTCATCCCAGTACACAGATGGCTAAAGGTTTGCACAACTTCCGTATTGAGATAGCAAAACGAATGTTAACAAATTGTCAAACTTCGACGCTGTCCATTTCCAGATAGGGGTTCCTATTTGAAAGCCGGGAGTGTAGGCTACATGAGGTCTCTCCAGAACACGCGGTATTGTCGAGAACAAAATGACACATGTTTCAGGCATTGTTGGAAGGAAGACCTCGGTTATTTGCAAGGAGCTAGGTGCCGGAATGGGCTGGTGTATCCGCTTGCAGAAAGCCATCTGCGTCCCACGAAATGGGGGCGTTTATCATTGCAACGCAAGAGCGCGTCATCTTTATTAATCCTGGGTGTGACTGTCCAAATACAACCTGCATAACTATTCTATAACTTTTCTGGTTTTATATTTGAACTGCCGAGGTTTGTCTCTGGAGTGCTCGTCTATATCCCCGGAAGTTTCCTTCACAAGCGAAACCACTTCATCATACACTAAAACCTTGCTTGCACGTTATTACATCACCATTAACATACAGGTGCGAAAAATGTATACACATAACTACATCCAGGTCACTGAATTCGACGAAGAGCTAAAACTCCGAAGTGGATACACATAAAGATACAAATTTATCAAAATAATTGCATTTATACGTCTAACAGTGTCTAAATGTATCTGATTTATTATATTTTGTATATTTTTAAACTTAGTATTCTTTTGCGCAAGTGCAACACGCTTGGATGACTCTCTGGTGGCCGATACTTGAAGTTCTGGTGTGAGGGACTCTATCGGAGAAGATAGGAACTGAAGAAGCACAAGTGTGTGATGGAGTGTTGCAGAGTTGAGAGCCGGGACTTGAACCTTCGCTATTGTTACGCTGTCTTGAGGTAACAATTGCTACACTTTACTCGGCTGTCTTTTGTCGTGATTTAACCTTGGCATGTCTTGGAGGATGATCATCAGAGAGCCTCATTCTTATTTCACCTTCACCAGCTTCCATAGCGGAAAGTCCATTCAAGGGTCCAATTTCCCTTCCAGTAGTTGCCTGGTGACGTAACAATTGGATCAGTACGCATTGGCAAGAACGTACGCCTCGGATAGCAAGAGAACTTGCTTTCATAATAGAGACTTCTTTACTTTCTCTACTGGTAAGTAGGGGAAGTATTGTATTCCACCCAAAAATTCGATGTCGAGATTTCAACGGAAATATACGTTTTGAGACCCCCTGTGTGTCTGTCAGACTGTGGACAGCATAATTCAAAAACGAAAACTTGGTTAAACACCAAAGTTGGTATTTAAGTTTAATGTATTTCAAGGATGTGACACGAATATTTTGAAGAAAATAGCCCCACGATAAACTACCCTTTACATGGAAAATGTTTCGAAAATTTTGATTTTCTTGAAAATGGCTCTAACGATTTTGATTAAAATGTCATATGTTTGAGATATTTTTATAACAAATGAAATGTATATCTTGAATTTTCTAGCTATAGCCCCTGCAGTCGTATTTATTCTGAATGTGTTTTGAATAACTCGTAAACCGTTAGAGATAGAAAAAATCTTACTGAACAAAAAATGTAGATCTCACTAAAATACACAATTTATGTCTAAATAAGTTTTCTTGTAAAGTGAACCATTTCGGAGATATTCCTTGTATGTAGGCGAGAACTTTCGTGAAATGGAACATCGTTGTTCATTTTTTTATCTGTTAAGTGTGCAAACAGAACGGAATCTCAAAGTTTTAAAAGAGTTGACTATCGCTCAAAGCCTATTGTATTCTAATATTCCCCTTGTACCTACAAGGAAATAAGTAATAAGGTAATTTGTACAAATGTTTATCTTAACTAACACGAAGCAGATATAGGAATAAGACTTTGTAGGAGTGGTTAGTTCAAGAGTAGAGAAAGTCATGTGAGTGCAACACAACGATGTTCCATTTCATGAAAGTTTTGTTTTCCGAAAATCACACACACAACGAGGTTTTATGAGATCAATATTTTTTGTAAAGTAAGAGTTTATCTCTCACAGTTTACGAGTTATTCAAAAGTAATGCAGAGTAAATACGACTACAGGGGCTATAGCCAGAAAATTCAAAATATATATTTCATTTATCATAAAAATATCTCAAACATATGGCATTTTAATCAAAATCGTTGTAGCCATTTTCAAGAAAATAAAAATTTACGAAAAATGTTCCATGTAAAGGGTAGTTTAGGTTGCAGCTATTTTCTTCAAAATCTTCGTGTCGTATCCTTGAAAGACATTGAACTTAAATACCAACTTCCGTTTTTAACCGACTTTTCGTTTATGAGTTATGTTGTCCAAAGTCTGACAGACACACCCGGGCAGACCTTTTTCTAAAAATGCTTTTTTTTTATTTTAGTGACGTATTGCCTTAATAATTAATAGTACTGAGGGTGTTTAAGCATATGATCCCAGTGTGTGTGTATGTTGTGACGTCAAAGGATTTGAACTATCATGTCAAGAAGACAATGGCAGATTCCGTGACAGAAAGCAATTTGGTCTCAACACTCTTACCATGCAGGATTATTTGTGGAAGACTGTGGATGGGTGGAAGTGACATTTCTCTGATGGGACATTCACTGGGCCGTGTCTGATGGAGTAAGGCCTGAGGATAACCACAGTAAACATTACCGGCTTCCCCAAGGACCATAGATCGATAGTTGACAGACACATCTTCCACTCCACGTGGGGGGGCTAATTCGATTCCAAAGGTCTCAAGAGAATAGGTATGCGGTTGTTTGGTTGTCAGCTGCAACAGTTCTGCAACCCGCTCGCCAATCACAGGCTGCTCCATGCAGTGACACCAACTCAAACAAAATCTAATCTGTCACTTTCACATAACTTTCTCTACACACCATCTTTACGCACGTTATACCGACTGTTGCATATTCGAAAAATCTGGTGCGTTGCAATCACTTGACTTTCTCTACTCTATTACAAACCATTCTTACAAACTCTTATTCCTACAGTAGACTTTGAGCGATAGTCAAATATTTTAAAGGCTTAAGATTCCGTTCTCTTTGCACGCTTAACATATAAAAAAATGAACAACGAAGTTCCATTTCACGAAAGTTTGAAGTTTTCCGAAACTCACACACATAACAAGGAATATCTCCGAAATGGTTCACCTTACAAGAAAATTTATTGGGACGCAATTTGTGTGTTTTAGCGAGATATATATTTTTTGTATAGTATGATTTGGTCTATCTCTAACGGTTTACCAGTTATGCAAAAGTCGTCCAGAGAAAATACGACTACAGGGGCTATAGCTAGAAAATTCAAGATATACATTTCGTTTGTTATAAAAATAGCTCAAATATATGTCATTTTAATCAAAATCGTTATAGCCATTTTCAAGAAAATCAAAATTTTCGAAAAATTCTCCATGTAAAGGGTAGTTTCCGGTGAAGCAATTTTCTTCAAAATTTTAGTGTCGCCTCCTTGAAAGACATTAAACTTAAATACCAACTTTGGTTTTTAACCGACTTTTGGTTTTTGAGTTATGCTGTCCACAGAATGACAGATACAAATCTTTTTCTAAAAATGTTTTTTTATTCAGGGGGCCTCGTATCTCCACAATGTTTCCTGTATTTACTGAAAGTACGCACTTTGCATCTCCTTAATGAGGAAAGAACCGTTTTAAGTTTATCTATATTGCACAGGGGTTGGAGCGTAAATACCTGAACGATACACATTAGAATCGAATTTGGGGCTTTTATTGCAGCAAGTGGTGGGAAGGGTGGAAGGGTGGGAGGGAGGAAGGGTTGCTGTTTAAGTTAGTGCCCCTAATATCCCGGCAAACAATGGCTTCATTACACTATATAACTCAACCCTTCCCTCCAAGCCCTCCTAATTTATGCAGCAATTAATTTCATGCCTGCAATGTGTTGTGATGCGTATTTGTTTCTTGTTACGTACGCCAGATGGAACTGTTTTTGCTCTCTGTGTTGGTGGAGTTCATCGATGTTAAAACCCTTAACTGCATGCAACAATGTTACATGCCCCTACGGTTGCCCTCATTATCTCCTCTAGCATAAAAAAGCATCGATTATTGAAGCTTCTGGTTGTGCTGAGAATATGAAATAAATGACGTCAAAATAGAAGTAAAAGTGAAACTAATACCGACACATTAAGCGTTGCAGAATGAATCTGATGCAAAACCACATAACTTTACGGCGATGCACACTGAAATTTGGTATAACATCCCGAAAATTCACATTTATATTCCGTTCAAATAATAATTAAGCACCATAAATTAAAAATATATTTTGACATTTTTTTATAAATAACTACCCATATTTATAAAATGTAGGTTAAAACCCAGCATAAAAATTTTGGTTTAAATTTGAGCTGTGTGTGTGTGTGTCTGTGTGTGTGTGTGTGTGTGTGTGTGTGTGTGTGTGTGTGTGTGTGTGTGTGTTTGTCAACATCCTAACTCAAAAACGAAAAGTCGGTTAAAAACCAAGTTGGTATTCAAGTATATCTTTCAAGGAAGCGACACAGATTTTTTGAAGGAAACTCCTTCACCCTAACTTTCACATGGAAAACTTTTCGAAAATTTTTATTTTCTCGAAAATGACTAAAGATTTGGATTAAAATGCCATATTTTTAATATACTATGACAAACGAAATGTGTATTTTGGTCAGGAATGTCGACTACAAAAACTTCGTGGCTGAATACTGTTCGGAAAGCTTGATAGAAATCCATAGCTTTCATCGTTACTTACAATAGTTGGTAACAAATTCAGCTATTTTGGACTATCACTCACCGTAGATGTTTATTTAATTTATTTAATCTAATTCTCTAGGCTTGTGGACTATTTGCCATTAGTCTTCTGGCTTCCCAACAGAGTTGACCATTTGTTCTATTCCATAATCTTTGGAGTGCACTGCACTTTCTCAGATGTTCGAAGGTTATGGGATTATCATTACATAATATGCAGTTTGGCGAATTGATAATTTTCATACGATGTAGCTGCCATAACCTGTTGCTGTGCGAAAATCTTAGATGGTCCTTGTGGTGTTGGTTTATTTAAGAGCGATGCCTAGTTTTCCCTCACTTAATTTTTGAAATTCTTCGTATCTTTTAGCCTCAAATAAGTTTTAATAATCATCTTTGAGACTTTGCAGACAATGCATTCAATAGAGTTCAGTTATCGCCGTTACCTTTCAGAATATATGTTATTGGACATTTTACTCGTCATATTTGAATCTACCATCATGCAAAATCTACGCACCCTGTAATGGGTTAGGAAATCCATTACATTTGTTAGTAAACTTAAATGGTGTAAATATAAAGAAATAGTTTAACACGTACAGTTTTCAGCAGAGATCGGAGAACGAGCTTGAAGATAGCGTCAAAAGATGGCGGACACATCAGTTTGCACAAGAAAAAAATTGGAATCCTCTACACAAACATATATTTCGTGAAGTAAAGTGCAGTCTTATCTGTTATGAAGTGAAAATATATACCACTAAGCTAAGTTTAACACTTAAAAGCGGTTCTTGTAAATTGTTGAGATAAGAATTGTTAGAGCCATAAGAGTCGAGAGGTACAGAAGTTTGTCTCTCTTATTTTGAGACAGTTGGAGAGACAGTTACGTCAGAGTATGGAGGGGAGGGTGATAGCATTTCTTTGAAGCAAACAGAGCGGAAGTCAGGGACGCACGAAAAGATGGAGAGGTGAAGCTATGATAATTTGGGGAGGGAAACAAATTTGCCGTCAGTCCCCGGGTCAGCTTGTGCTGCACGAACGGTGAATGGAATAGAAAGATAAGGCCAGAGAAATTGCCTTTGTCGATCTTCTCCAAATTCCCACCAGGTTTCGAGATGAAAATCACTGTAGGGGCACCGAGGTCATCTGTTTCCTTTCCCTGTAGAATAAACGCAAAGATTAGATGGAGCCGGTCCATTCATACGCAGTGTTTCACTATACCTACAGGATACGAGCTTAACTTTAAAGCTAGGTCTTCTAAACTATGCGTAAGTGGGTCTTCCCTCCATCTCCCTATTCTCCCCCCTCTTCCCTCCATCTTTCTATTCTAGCCTCTCTCCACTCTTTCCCCTACCTCTCCCTACTGTTCCCTTCCCCTCACTTTCCCTATTCTGCACCTCACCACGCTATACACTCCCTCTCTTGTTCCTCACTCTAGACATCAACCCTCTATCCTTTCTCCCGCTTCCTTCACTCTCCCCTCCCTCTGCCCCCCTTACCACTCCTCCATTCCCTCTCTACCTTCCCTCTCTGCCCTATCTCCCCCTTCACCCCCATCTCTACCCTCTCCCTAACCTTCTCTCGCCTCCACACTTCTCCTAACTCAAACCTCTATCTTCCTTTGAAGGTGGAACGACTATGTGTGCTGGTCGAGGTAAATGGGAAGAAATAAGGCAGTCACTTGTTTCGCAAATACACTTCCTACTTCGATTTATAGCTTCCTGTAATCTTTCAGATCCAGATTGGGGTATTGTATAACAGTGCAACAGCACGTGAATACCTTCCTTGACGTTTTTTCTTTCTTTTGTAATGCTGTTGAACATAACGAAATGTGGCAAGGAATGCTGAAATAAAACCTACTTCAAGTTCTTTCTGCAACCCAAATGGTCTCGCATTCAGGTGTGAGGCAAAAAGGATAGTCTATCTTATAGGTGTTGTTCATTTCTTGGTGCACTTAAGACCTTGCAGAAAACATCAGGTAATTAGCTATGTGATTGGTTTGTGGGAAAACTGTTACATGAGGAGAAAAAATAACTAAGACACGGAAGTGAATACATATTAGGGTACCAACAATCAAAATATCTGCACCTATTCATCTGTATTCAAATTTGAGTGTATAGCCGAATATGACTTTAAGCGAATACTGAAGTGATATTTTAGACTGCTTGGTCAAAAACATGTTTTGCAGTTTTATTGCAAAAACTGCACAATGGACAGCATAAATCAAAAACGAAAAGTTGGTTAAAAATCAAAGTTGGTATTTAAGTGTAATGTCTTTCAAGGATGTGACACGAAGATTTTGAAGAAAATAGCCCCACCCTAAACTACCCTTTACATGGAAAATTTTTCGAAAATTTTGATTTTCTTGAAAATGGCTCCAACGATTTTGATTAAAATGTCATATGTTTGAGATATTTTGATGACAAATGAAATGCATATCTTGAATTTTCTGGCTATAGCCCCTGTAGTCGTATTTACTTTGGATAACTTTTGCATAACTGGTAAAGCGTTAGAGATAGACCAAATCATACTATACAAAAAATGTAGATTTTGTTAAAATACACAATTTATGTCTGAATAAATGTTCTTGTAGGGTGAACCATTTCGGAGATATTCCTTATTATGTGTAAGAGTTTCGGAAAACTTACAACTTTCGCGAAATTATTCATTTTTTTATGTTACGTGTGCAAAGAGAACGGAATCTCAAACCTTTAAAAGATTTGACTATCGCACAAAGCCTACTGTATTCTAATATTCCCCTTGCATCTACAAGGAAATAAGCAATAAGATAATTGGTGCAAATGTTTATTTTAACTAAGACGAAGAAGATATAGGAATAAGAGTTTGTAAGAATGGTTAGTACAAGACTAGAGAAAGTCATGTGAGTGCAACACATCAGATTTTTTTAATTTGTTACAAAGGTAATATGGGATACAATTTTAAAAAGGCCGTTGATAGATAGATTTTGATTATAAACTAACTAAACTCCCAGCGCAACAGCCCATGAAGAGCCGAGGCTTGCCGCCCAGCTGCTGCGTTCACCACCTCTGCCCACTAAACACGTCATTGGTGGGGTGGAGTACTTGAGGGTGGGACGTGGTCAGCGCCCCGAGCCCTCCCGGCCAGGTCGACCTAAGGCCACTACTTCTCCATCAAGTAGATGGGTGCTAGTAGTGACTGTGCAAAAAATTAAGTCTCTATTTTCAATATTTGAGAAAATCTCCTTTTTCACTTTGGTGTACCTTTAAAAGAATACTTTGTTGGAGCATTAGTAGAAAGGATCATGCGCACATTAGCTATTAGGTTTCCTCGCAAGTAACCTCTGTTTTTTTGCTTTTGGTGGCTTAGAAAATTTATTGGGTTTCTTTGGTTTGGCTAGCCTATTTACAGGATGCCATGGCTAGTGTTGCGTAAATTGCGGGTATGTATCAGTCTTCAGTTGTTAATAAACAATCACGAAATGAAGATAACAAAGTCTGAACTTTCCTTCTAAATCACTACTCACCGAAATCTTCGCATCAAAAACCAGAGGCTCGTGGGATAATAAACCTCACTGAAAGATGGCTCTAGACTATAAAGTCTAATGGTCTGTGCTTTGAAGATTAGTTAATTTCAAATAATTGCTTTTCTTAAAAAGCGACGTTACTTATGAGACAGTTTGTATATTTTTTTGTTGTCTTCAGAGAGGCGCAAAACATCTATTTCTACAAAATCTTCCCGGTATCGAGTTTTTGGGTGAAATACAATACTTGTTGTACTTCCTGTGAGTATGTTAAGTAGAAATAACAGCTAAGTTTGAAGTTTGACGTATGGCATCAAATTGTGCCACGAAGGAAGTCATCGGAAGTGCAACTGGTTTGTTTTCCAAGTTTTGCTGGTTCCTTGAGGCGTTACATGTTAGTGCCTCGAAGTGCTCCAACAAGTCCGACAAGTTGTGCCCTTTCAACTCCTGGCTTTAACACTTGGCTCCGTACTTAGCCCACTACCTCGTGAAAGCGTTATAACATTAATGATGCATATGACTTCACCAACTGGGTCAAGAGTTAGGCAGACCTCTGTGTGTGTGTGTGTGTGTGTGTGTGTGTGTGTGTGTGTGTGTGTGTGTGTGTGTGTGTGTGTGTGTGTGTGTGTCTGTGTCTGTGTGTCTCACAACCAACCCGGGCTAGCTACCCTAACTGCAACTATACAAATCAAGAGTGGTGACCTAACACTTGAAGCTATATTCCAAAAGTTTTACTCTATCGTCTTCATGTTAATCGAAAAACTATCTCATTGATAGTTGTTTTGTAGGCACAAGGACCTATGTGAATGCAGTCAAATATTTTAAGAGCTAGTCACCATGCGATGACCTTCAAATTGCGTTCTCTTTGCACGCTTAACGTATAAAAAAGAACAACGATGTTTCATTTCACGAAAGTTTTTAACTTTACCGAAACTCTCACACATAACAAGGAATATCTCCGAAATGGTTCAACCCACAAGAAAATTTATTTGGACATAAAATATGTATTTTAGTAAGATCTACATCTTTTGTATAGTATGATTTGGCCTATCTCTAACGGTTTACCAGTTATGCAAAAGTCGTCCAGAGTAAATACGACTACAGGGGCTATAGCCAAAAAATTCAAGATATACATTTCATTTATCATAAAAATATATCAAATATATGACATTTTAATCAAAATCGTTAGAGCCATTTTCAAGAAAATCAAAATTTTCGAAAAATTTTCCATGTAAAGGGTAGTTTATAGTGGGGCTATTTCCTTCAAAATCTTCGTGTCGTATCCTTGAAGGACATTAAACTTAAATACCAACTTTAGTTTTTAGCCTACTTTTCGTTTTTGAGTTATGCTGTCCACAGAGTGACACACACACACGCACACGGACCTTTTTCTAAAAATGCTTTTCTGGATTCAGGGGGTTTCAAAATATATTTCCGGTGAAATCTTGACATCGAATTGTTGAGTGGTATACAATACTTCCCCTACCCATTTGAGAGAAGTTTTAAGTATTACAAAACTCACACAAATATCAAGGAATATCTGCAAAATGGTTCACTCCATAAAAAATACCTGTAGAAATAACTTTCGTGTTTCAACGAAACCTACATTTTTTGTATAGTAAGATTTGGTCTATCTCTTACGGTTTACCAGTTATGCAAAAGTCGTCCAGAGTAAATACTACAGGGGCTATAGCCAGAAAATTCAAGATATACATTTCATTTTTCATAAAAATATCTCAAACATATGACATTTTAAACAAAATCGTTAAAGTAATTTTCAAGATAATCAAAATTTTCCATGCAAAGGGTAGTTCATCCTGAGTTTTGAACTCGGGTCTTCTAGGATGTAAGGCTATCTCCACGCTGTAGAGGCGGGCTTTTGTAGTAAAGTTTGTTGAATAATGTGCACAGAGGCCTGGTTATGTCAATATGATGTCTTAATATCTTTATATCGGCATATTTATGTGCCTACTATGGAGTTTTTCAATGCATAAATGCATACGTATTAAAGGAAAGCCCACGACAATGTTCATTTCTGTCTCTGCTTATCATTATGTGGCGGAACGTCGCTTCAGAAGCTGTGATCCGCACATCAATCATTTTCCTTCGTTACGGAACAACCACATGCTGATAAATGCTGCTGGGCGAGTAGGGGGAGTATTGCAGTTCTCATCGCTATTCACTCACGCCATCTTTCTTCTTCACGAGTACACAGAGAGCGATTGTACTTCCCTCTGTGACGGCTAGATGGCATTAGGGTGCTTACATTTCTACATCTGTGCATAGATGGCACAGCATTAAAAATTGCGAAGTATTTCTCATTTATACTATTATTTTAGACCTAAGTAGGAGATACCTTGGTTGAAGTATTAAATACCCATTACGGTATTTACAAGGCGACTGAGGTAGACCACGAAAAATACTCGTAAGAAACGTCAACTCACGAGATTTGAACTCGGGACTTGACGAATGCAGGTCTCATACGCTACCGCGGAGCTATTAACAGGATAATCGAGAACTTAATTACGGTAATTGGGCAGTCTGTCGCCTGCGGGAGTAATCCCCAAAAGCTTAATAAAGTTTTATCTGAAGTGGTTTGCTGCTCCCTGAGTCGGCAAAAGGTATCTGCCGTTTACCATGAACATATAGGCAGACCAACTACTCAACTCCACGCAAGAATTACCTACGGAAATTTGTGTGCAAATACACGTTTTGAAGTCCCTTGAATGAAACACCTTTAGCAGATTGTGTCTGTGATCCGTATACTTCAAAAGCAAAAAAGTATCGGTTTAACATGGGATATCTCCAAAATACTTCACTCTACAAAAACAATATTCAGACAAATTGTGTTTTAGCAAGATCTACATTTTTTAAGGTAAGATTTTTGTCTATCTCTTTACGGTTTACGATTTATTCAAAAGTCATCCAGAGTAAACAGGACCACATAGGCTATATTCAAATATGTTTCATTTGTCATACAAATATCTTAAATATATGGTATTTTAATCAAAATCGTTGGACATTTTTCGAAAATTTTGATTTTCTTGAAAATAGCTCAAAATAAAAATCGACATTTATCGAAAATTTTGATTTTCTTGAAAATAGCTCTAACGATCTTGATTAAAACGCCATATGTTTAAGCTATTTGTATGACAAGTGAAATATATATTTTGAATTTTCTGGCTATAGCCCCTGTAGTCGTATTTACTCTGGACAACTTTTGCATAACTGGTAAACCGTTAGAGATAGACCAAATCACACTTTACAAAAAATGTAGATCTTGCTAAAATACACAATTTATGTCTGAATAAATTTTGTTGTAGGTTGAACCATTTCGGAGATATTGCTTGTTATGTGTATGAGTTTCGGAAACTTAGGAACTTTCGTGAAATGGAACATCATTGTTCATTTTTTATATGTTAAGTGTGCAAAGAGAAGAGAATCTCCAAGCTTCAAAAGATTTGAGTATCGCGCAAAGCCTACTGTATTCTAATATTCCCCTTGCACCTAAAAGGAAATAAGCAATAAGATAATTGGTGCAAATGTTTATCTCAACTAACACGAAGAAGATTAGGAATAAGAGTTTGTAAGAATGGTTAGTACAAGAGTAGAGAAAGTCATGTGAGTGCAACACATATTTTTTTTCTATTTATTGTAAGTATGCAATAGTGAAAGCAATAACCAGAGAGTATGTAATGAGAGAAATACGTCACACTGCGAGCTGTTGGCTGAATGGGGACCAAATATTTTGCCCTCGATATCGCAGCCTCTATCGCAGTGCAACACGATTTGGAATTTTTCTGCGGGACTAGGCAGCGCGAGTCTAGTGAAGCGTAACATGAATAGGATATAGAAAATCTCATGAATTTCGTCATGGCTGAAGAATGGGCAGCGCATTCATTCGATCAGAATTCATAGAATATTGCATAAGGGGCATATTGGAATTGAAGGTGTGCGAGGGTGGAGAAGGGGTGGGGGGTGGAAACGCCATTGGAATGAACTACACCATATCACGTAGCACACCCCTTTGAGTTTATATGCGACAGCTTTGAAAAGTGTGGCTGTTAAAATCTGAAATTGCTTTATCTTCTCTTGTACTCCGATATACCGATATATAGATTCTGCATTCACTTGACCTTCTCAACTCACTCTTCCACAAACTTCCTGACACAATTGTTTTACTTTTTCTTAGTGAATACATGTTTTGAGGTGTGAAATTTATTAGACTGAATATACATCTTTATATTTACTAAACACTGAAGTAATATTTTATCCTGTTTGGTAAAGGAAAAAAAAAAAAAAATAGATTTTTGTTATTTTTATTGCAAAAAATGCATCATACCTTAGAGAATATATCTGCGAAGTTTCAATCTGAATTTGATTATAACTCACTAACCCAAGACCAATCAATATTTATAGTTCAATAACAACATATTATACGCAGTAATTTTACTTCCTGAAAAATATGATCTGATCTGAAGAATCTACTAAGAAGAAATCTGACGTATTGCACTCACATGACTTTCTCTACTCTTGTACTAACCATTCTTACAAACTCTTATTCCTATATCTTCTTCGTGTTAGTTGAGATAAACATTTGTACAAATTATCTTATTGCTTATTTCCTTGTAGGTACAAGGGGAATATTAGAATACAGTAGGTTTTCTGCGATAGTCATACCTTTTAAAGTTTTGAGATTCCGTTCTCTTTGCACACTTAACATATAAAAAAATGAACAATGTTGCATTTCAAGAAAGTTTTAAGTTTTCCGAAACTCACACACATAACAAGGAATATCTCCGAAATGGTTCACCCTACAAGAAAATTTATTCAGACATAAATTGTGTATTTTAGCAAGAACTACACTTTTGTACAGAATAATTTGGTCTATCTCTAACGGTTTACCAGTTATGCAAAAGTCGTCCAGAGTAAATACAGCTACAGGGGCTATAGCCAGGAATGCATTTCATTTGTCATAAAAATATCTCAAACATATGACATTTTAATCAAAATCGTTAGCCATTTTCGGGAAAATTAAAATTTTCGAAAACTTTTTCCATAAACGCGTATTTTAGGTTGGGGCTATTTTCTTCAAAATCTTGCTGTCACCTCATTGAAATACATAAAACTTTTGGTTTTTAACCTACTTTCCGTTTTTGAGTTATGCTGTCCAAGGTTGACAGACATAGATACATACGGACCTTTTTCTAAAAATGCTTCTTTTGGATTTAGGGGGCCTCAAAACATATTTCAGGTGAAATTTCGAAATGGAATTTTTGGGTAGAGGACAATATTTCCTCCACTTAACTGTACGTAGTAGAAAAGGTAAAAATAAACTTTTCTGAGAATGGAAGGAGCACTCCTTTCAGCGTATTTGTGTATTTACATTTACAAAACAGGTTCCAATTCATATGCAAGTGAGGTTTCTAATTAATTGACTCTGTATTCCATATAGGACGATTTGAATACCCCAGATATTAAATCCACCAACGGTCTACGTATTTTTCACCGTTACATTGTTGTTATTATTATAAACTGCCCCAGGCAATAGATTTATGATCTCATTTATGGCTTTTTTTCTAATTCAATAGTTAATAGATAGCCAATATTGACATTTCAACGGAACGTGAATAGAATTAAACATTACATTTGAATATAAAATTATTTACAACTGGAGGGAATATAAACTGGCTATAATGCATGCAATGTGCTTGTTTTCCCATTTATGGGTAACTAATGGTGGTCATTTAATACATAATTAAAAACATTATGAAATGCTTAGTGTCGCTATCTGCTTTAAAACTGACGTTAAGGCCAGAAAATGCAATATCACTGATTTGTTATCAAAATATCTGCTAATGAAAGATTACAGTGCATTTTTAGTCTACCTATAGTATGTTAATGTGTTCACTTTGTCTATATGTAATACTATCTAATACTTTGTCTATATCTTACGTTTTACACGTTTTTTAAAATATTTTTACGATATTTTTTTGAAAGCGTATTTTTTGTATCTCTACTACGTGTAGTCTTTAAAGGAAGCATTGTATTCTACCCAAAAATTCGATATCGAGATTTCACCGGAAATATGTTTTGAGGCCCCTGAATACAAAGAAAACCATTTTTAGAAAAAGCTCCACGCGCGTGTCTGTGGCGAGCATAACTGAAAGACAAAAATTCGTTGAATAACCAAAATCGGGATTTAAGTTGAATTTTACAAGGGTGCGACACGAAGATCTTGAAGAAAATTCATCCACCTTAAACTACTCTACATGGAAAAGTTTCAAAATTTTGATTTTGTCGATAATATCTCTAAAGATTTTGATTAAGATGTCATGTGTTTAAGATGTTTTTGTGACAAATGAAATGCATATTTTAAATTTTCTGCGCCTAGCCTATAGTCCCGTTTTCTCTGGATAACTCACATAACTGGTAAAGTTTAAGGGATAGACCAAGTCTTACTATACAAAAATGTACATCGTGCTAAAAGACATGACTCATGTGCTTTTTTGTAGAGTGAGCCATTTCAGAGATATTCCTTGTTATTTGTGTGAGTTCAGGAATACTTACTTTCGTCAAATGGAACATCGCTATTCAGTTTTATATATTTTAACTGTGCAAAGAGAACGGAATTTGAAAGCTTTAACAATTTGACTATCGCTCAAAGCCTACTGTATTCTAATATTCCCCTTGTACCTACAAGGAAATAAGCAATAAGATAATTTGTACAAATATTTATCTCAACTAACACGAAGAAGATATAGGAATACGAGCTTATAAGAATGGTTAGTACGAGAGTAGAGAAAGTCATGTGACTGCTACGCACAATTTCTTCGTTATCTTCCGGCTTGTACGGGAACAAAGAAATTTATTCCAGTCTTTCTTACGTGTTCCTGGCGCTAGCCAAGAAAGATAAACAGAACACTTCACTCTCTTTAATTTAGCGAGCGAGGGTCCAACTCCAGACGAGTAGAGACGGCTGAAATCTGCTGAAGGAAAACCACTATCGTCCAGACTTCAAGCGTTGGCCAATCAACGTTACACGATTGTTCAGAATTGCTTAGCATTTCTTTCTCAACATATTCTTCTGCAGAGAAATACTGTGGAAGTTTAAAAGGGGTAGCTCTAGTTGAGATGGGGGGATGGGGGGGGTGTTATGAGTTTGAATTCCGTATGGAAGAGGTTCCTTGCATTTTTAGCTTGCCTAAAAAAATCATATATAATAGGCATTGAATTTACATATAAAAACATAATTAAAACGTTCATCGAGTCTTAATGATTAATTTATTTGCAATTTTTTTTGCAATATAAAACAGGTTTTGTTTACCAATAAAATTAATCTATTCAAACTTATCATTAATTAAAATAATTGCTCAATGAAACACTATATACATGGTTAAATGTAAATAAATGCTACAAAATATACATAAAATGTTGTAATTACATTAATCACGCATAAATTGTCGAACTCGGAGCTACAAGTGTGGAAGCTAGAACTGGATTATAGTAATAAAACTATATTGACTGTCAGAATCAAGTATTTGAACTGGCAACTCACAATTTGCACGTGGGGAATTAATAAACGTTGAATAATTGCAAGCATTACGCTAATTTTAGCTCGTCAGTGAATTATACGCCAATGGCACGGGAAAATTGATCACTGATGCGTTTTAAGTGATTATCTCGGTATTTTCACTCATACTTCCTGATTCGATACAAATTATGTTATTTTACTACGAAATAAAATGTTTTTTTAGCACTGTTCATTGTTTTAAAATTTCTCTTATAAAGTATTCGTGCAAAAGCCTACTTTTGAGATAAATCTTGGATGAAATATTTTTATACACATTTCCCAGTAGGTTTAAGAGTGCTGAAAGCTGAAGTGATAGCCAGAGGTTTAAAAATCTGTTCTATTACATGCACATGACCTTTTTCTTACCTTAAAATTTAAGGTTTATTTAATATTGTTAGAAATGTTGCATTTACTTTCTTCACTACGTACTCTATTCGTAGAGGTAAGGTACTAATACGAATATGGCCAATTTGCTCCCCTGCTGGTAGTTGTTAAGTTTTCCAAGAGATGGCACGGGCATGTCAAATCACGAGGTGTGTAGTCTCCTTAGACAGCGCCACTAGCGGGATAATTTGAAACTCAGTCAATGGAACCAACACATTTGCGTTCTGATATGGCGAAAAAGCATCACGTGACATAAAAAAAAGGCCCAGACTAAATAAAATCGTTCAAAATACTTCAAAGGAAGAATTTCGTTCGTTTTCCTGCGATTTGTGGAATTGATAGTGTTGGATGTGCGCATGCGTGCAGTTTGTGACGTTTACATTCATGAGGAATTCGTTGGCCATACTAAACATGATTAAGGCATATTCACTTGTCTTACATGTGAACAAAAATAATATTTCTCTGTTTGTTTTCATGCTATAACTTTGACAGTTTTATAATGCTTCCAACTTTGTGTGAGCATGATTTATTTGTAATAAATCACAATAATTTATAAGTAGGCTAGTATTAATCCAATAATTATATGTAACACACCGCAGCTACACTTTATTTGCCTTTTATTGAAGTTGGCCATATTACCTTCACGGGGGCATATTACACTCAGAATGCAACGTTCTTAAGGCATTAAAAATAGTAGGTTTACAGTAAGCTTTTACATACTTTTATATATAGCCAACTGGACATAGTATATGGTTCATTATATACTTTTAGTGAGTGCCACAACCATGAAAATAAAAATTCAAATTAAGGTGGCCGTATTTGCATCACCTACCTTATGGCATCCAAAAATTCTATAGCGAGGATTTACTGGAAATACATGTTTTGAAACTATTTTTTACATACAGGTTTTGAATGTTTGGTACATTTTCGTGTGTCCAAAATTTCACAGTCATTCTCTTCCCTAATATTTTCCTGTCTTCCCAATCGTCTAGTTCTAGTCCTTTTCGACTCATCAGTTTAATTTCCGGCATCCAAGTGTGTTCCGGTCTACCTCTATTGCTTCTGCACGATGGAACCCATTGTAGTATTTTCTTCGATATCTTTCCATCTTCACGTGTCCATACCATATTAGTTGTTTGCATTCTATATAACCCAAAACTGCGTTTTTCTTGTTCATTTTCCTTCAGATCTCTGTGTTTCTTATACTTCCCAATTTAAAGAAATCTGTTTTAGTAGATAATAATTTTATTTAATTTCCAAGCTTCAACTCCATATGCCATTATACTCTGAATTATTGTTTGATAAATCTGAATTTTTGTTTCTCTAAATATATATTTAGCCTATAATACCCCATTTAACATTCTTAATGCAGATCTTGTATTTATTCTGTGTCTAATGTTCTCTTCTGGTTTTGACTCATTATTGATACATCTCTACATAGAAGGGAAGTCATTACATTCCTTCTAATATCTTTTTCGTAGAAGCATTACAAACAAAAAAGTCTGACGGTATTTTGTTACTTGATCAGCCGATTTCTAAAAACATAAATGGTTTTTGTTCCAAATTGGATTATTCATCACTTAAAAGACGTTAAGAAATACTGCAAACGGCTTTTTCAGATGCGAGGTATGTCGACAACGTTGCATTGAGGTTGTTCAGTCGAGCACTTTCTCTTTCCTTATGTTTTGGCAGGTAACGGTTGTGATTGACCTACGTTCGTACAGTAAACATAGAAGGAGACGTTCACGAGGCGCGTGGTAGCAGTAGTGAGGCGTGTTTGTTATGTACTGAACCAGTGAAAGTGACACGCACACAGTTGTAGTGTCGACAGCTTGTTTTCGACAAAACGATCTCCGTAGGAAAAAACGTAAATGTGCTAAAATACCCAGATCTACCACTGGTTTAAATTAATGTAATGACTTCCCTTCCACATGGTATGAATATTCTGGATTTTTTCTTCTGGGGAGACGTGAAAAGCAGGATCTATGAATCAGCCCTCGAATCTTTGAGAGAATGCATCGCAGGGAAAGTAATGTGAATGTAATATATGAGGTTATTTCATCAAAACAACGCAGCTTGCCTTGGCTATACATATAGCCGAAGCGCATGCAGTTAACTGAAAGATAAATAAACAGTAGACCGTGTATGTAGGAGGCTGCGGTCAAAGCCCTCTCATAACCGAGTGCCGAGCTGTTGAAACCTGTGTATAAGAAAGTTTGAATTTATCGCCAAGGAAATGCAGCTCGGCTCAAGTGGGACCTGAAGATTCATGGGCTGGAGAAGGGCTCGAATATTCATCGCTCGAGGTTCATACGTAAGAACGACCGTACCTAACAAGGGCCTCGGCGCCCCGCCCCCCACGCGCCCCTAGGGTCACATTAACCAGACGTATTGCCGGCGACACTCACTCCCACACTCAAACACACACGCTTGGGACTTGCTTGCTTTATTTCTGTAACACATATGTGCACCAATATGTTAACATAATCGCTTTTCCTCTAAAACCCGCGGGATCGAATGTACAACGATTTTATTTCTTTGTAATGCCTACCACAGGTAGCCCACTCACTTTCTCTACTCTTGTACTAACCATTCTTACAAACTCTTATTCCTATATCTTCTTCGTGTTAGTTGAGATAAACATTTGCACAAATTATCTTATTGCTTATTTCCTTGTAGGTACAAGGGGAAGTAGGCTTTGTGCGATAGTCAAATTTTTTAAAGCTTTGAGATAGTTTTTCTTTTTCATAGTTTTACTTTCTCCACTACGTATAGTAAAGTAGAGGAATTATTGTATTCCACCCAAATATTCGATGTCGAGATTTCACCGGACATATATGTTTTGAGATCCCCTGAATCCAGAAAGAGTATGTTTATAAAAAGTTCCGTGTGTGTGTGTCTCTGTGTCAGCCTGTGTGTCAGTCTGCGGGCAGCATAACTCAAAAATGAAAAGTCGGTTAAAAACCAAAGTTGTTATTTTAATGTCCTTCAAGGATGCGACGTGAAGATTTTGAAGAAAATAGCCCCACCCTAAACTACCCTTTACATGGAACATTTTTCGAAAATTTTGATTTTCTTGAAAATGGCTCTAACGATTTTGATTAAAATGTCATATGTTTGAGATATTTTTATGACAAATGAAATGTATATCTTGAATTTTCTGGCTATAGCCCCTGTAGTCGTATTTACTCTGGGCGACTTGCATAACTAGTAAACCGTTAGAGATAGACCAAATCATACTATACAAAAAATGCAGATCTTGCTAAAACACACAATTTATGTCTCAATAAATTTTCTTGTAGGCTGAACCATTTCGGAGATATTTCTTCTTATGTGTGTCAGTTTCGGAAAATTTAAAACTTTCGTGAAATGGAACATCGTTGTTCATGTTTTATATGTTAAGCTTGCAAAGAGAACTGGATCTCAAAGCTTTAGAAGATTTGACTATCGCTCAAAGCCTACTGTATTCTACTATTCCCCTTGTACCTGCAAGGAAATGAGCAATAAGACAATTTGTAAAAATGTTTATCTCAACTAACACGAAGAAGATATAGGAATAAGAGTTTATAAGGATGGTTAGTACAAGAGTAGAGAAAGTCATGTGAGTGCAACACATAATATTTTTGTGTAGTAATATTTCGTCTATCTCTTACGCCTTACCAGTTATGCAAAAGAATGAAGAATCCTCACAGTCATTTCTGATTAAATAAACATTTTTGAAAGATGTTCCATATATGGCATTTTCAAGAAAATCTTCGGTGGTGCTCTTGTGAGATGGTGAACTTAAATAGTAGTTTGCTTACAAATAGACTTCCCGTTTTTGAGCTATACCGTTCAAAGACATGCACACATAGTTTTGGATTCAGGGGGCTCAAAACATGTATTTCCAGTGGAATAGAATAATTCCCCTACTTACTGTATGTAGGTACGTGGTAGACAAATAGACGGGTTGAAACGAAAAGGAAGTGACGTTTCTAAAGTTCAACCCTGCATTAACGGCTGTCAGTGGACGAGGCACTCAACCTGCTCGATATATTCAAATATTTAGCATAGGTGGCTCGCTGAAACCGAAAGGAAAGGAATATATGGCCACATTATTTTAGATGTGTAAACGCGGGGTGGTTTTTTCATAGTTTTTCTTTACTCTAACGAGTAAACAAGTTTCTCCGATTCTCTCTTCCCACCCTGAGCTTTCCAGCGCTTTCATTTTTACTTTGTCTACTGATAAGTACAAGGAAGTATTGTATTCTACCAAAAAATTCGACGTTCGAGGTGTAGTCTGGTGCGCCTGTAAGAGAGCTTGAAATCCATGGTTCGTTGTTCAGATTGAACTATTGGTTCTGGAGTTATTTTGGATAAAAGTTTTGCTGAAATGTGACTTTTACGGTAGAAGTATCTGTCCTAGGTGGACGTTCGAGGGGTGGGCTGGTGCGTCTGCAAGAGAGGTTGAAATCCATGGTTCGTTCAGACTGAACTACTGGTTCTGGAGTTATTTTGGATAAAAGTTTTGCTGAAATGTGACTTTTACGGTAGAAGTATCTGTCCTAGGTGGACGTTCGAGGTGTCGTCTGGTGCGTCTGTAAGAGAGCTTCAAATCCATGGTTCGTTCAGATTGAACTACTGGTTCTGGAGTTATTTTGGATAAAAGTTTTGCTGAAATGTGACTTTTACGTAGAAGTATCTGTCCTAGATGGACGTTCGAGGTGTGGGCTGGTGCGTCAGTAAGAGAGCTTCAAATCCATGGTTCGTTGTTCAGATTGAACTATTGGTTCTGGAGTTATTTTGGATAAAAGTTTTGCTGAAATGTGACTTTTACGGTAGAAGTATCTGTCCTAGGTGGACGTTCGAGGTGTCGTCTGGTGCGTCTGTAAGAGAGCTTCAAATCCATGGTTCGTTCAGATTGAACTACTGGTTCTGGAGTTATTTTGGATAAAAGTTTTGCTGAAATGTGACTTTTACGTAGAAGTATCTGCCCTAGATGGACGTTCGAGGTGTGGGCTGGTGCGTCAGTAAGAGAGCTTCAAATCTATTGTTCGTTTGTTCAGATTGGAGTACTGGTTCTGGAGTTATTTTGGATATAACTTTTGCTGAAATGTGACTTTTACGGTAGAAGAGTGTATGAATGATTAGTACAAGAGTAGAGAAAGTCATATGAGTGCAACATATCAGATTTTTTACATTGCTACCTCATTAGAGATTAACAACTAAATTTAACAAATTGTACTCACATTTGAATGACACTATATGGAGTTTCCGTGTTTTCATCGGAACGTCATAAAACAGAGGTCAACCCCCTTCCTTGACAACATTTTAACACGGTGGTGAGTGACAAAAACTGACCGAAATTGATTCGGCGACCAAAGCCAGCCTTCATTGATATTAACGATCAATTTCAAACATATTTTCATTTGTCAGGAATTAACTAAAGGCTGGCTGGCAGGCGGACCTCGGTAAAATACGCAATGACGAATCGCGGTTCAAACTCGCAATAATTTCTCATTTCATTAATTGAATGGCAGCGGCTGGCCCATGTTAATTCTTTAGAGCTAGTGATAAAATGATATTGTCACGCACTTTTCATACCAATACATGGAAATGTTTTCTGGCATCGTTTTAAAGCCCGGATGTGTTTAAACAAAAAATGCTGCGCTAATACCGTTCGCATTTTGTGTGTGTGTGTGTGTGTGTGTGTGTGTGTGTGTGTGTGTGTGTGTGTGTGTGTGTGTGTGTGTGTGTATGTGGTTCTCCTCCTCGAATGAATGTAATATAATAACTGCTAAATACCTTAAATCAGAATTTGATTACGAATACAAAAAATAGGGTGAGCCACCACAGCAGTGTGTGTATATTGTTGCTGGCTATAAAAAACAAAGGGAATGTAATAATAACTGTTAAATATCGCATCCCGCATACGAGCATTGTTTTTGTGAGATAAATGCGGGAGCAATAATCTTTTGTTTCACTGTTGTGGCTGCACTTTTAGTTAAATTATATTAAAACTCTTAACATTACACAGGTACTAAATAGGCGCACGCATAAATCTGCCACGGTTTACCAGTACAGTACTTTTGCAGTTACTTGCGGAAATTCCTCGGTAATACTTTATTACTGTATTGTAATTTGCAACAAAGTTTTTCAGGTATAATACTGAGCTATTATTTATGGTATCCTAAGTAATTATGCTGGATTAATTATTGCAATGAATTATTTTTACACCACCCTAAACTACTCTTTACATGGAAAACTTTTCGAAAATATGGATTTTGTTGAAAATGGCTGTAACGATTTTGATTAAAATGTCATATGTTTGAGATATTTTATTGACAAATGAAATGTATATCTTGAATTTTCTGGCTATGGCCCCTGTAGTCGTATTTACTCTGGACGACTTTTGCATAACTGGTAAACTGTTAGAGCTAGACCAAATCGTACTATACAAAAAATGTAGATCTTGCTAAAATACACAATTTATGTCTAAAGAGATTTTCCTGTAGGGTGAACCATTTCGGAGATATTCCATGTCATGTATGTGAGTTATGGAAAACTTAAAACTTTCGTGAAATGGAACATGTTTTTTCATTTGTTTTGCAAGTTAAGTGTGCAAAGAGAACGGAAGCTCAAAGCTTTAAAAGATAATATATTTTTTGCTCTGGAATTACAAAAACTTGATCTCTTTTCCCTTGAGGTTTGAAGTGATCTTTCGTCCTTGTCGTAGGCCTTGGTTAAATTAAAACTGATCTGTTATTTTCCCATCTAGTTTTACTTTTATAAATCTGGAATCCTTAGGTTTTGACATCCAAATATTTTGTTTAGTAACGTTTTGCCTGTCTTGCTGTTTAACATTCATGCAAAAATCTTCTAAAAAGAAAAAATCTTCTGAAGACATTCACAGAAAATTCAATATAGTTTACAATCCTATGGGAACAACCGCAATATGAGGTAACCGAACTACCACATTCGTTCAGATTTAAAACCCTCTAACTGGTAGGATAGGATTTCTTATATTGAAAATAAAGAATTTCGTAGCAATATTAAATAATTATTTATACTCGACATTTTAAATATTGAACATATATATTCATATTTACAAGAACTGTATTTTTGTCACTTTTATAATCGTTTCACGCCATCTATGGACTATGTTAAGGAACTCATTGCATTTCTTTTCTTTTTCATTTCTATTCCTCATCTTTTCACTGTGATTTTTCTTCTTCTGTTTAAATTATAGTTCTTTTCTTCAACTGGAAACCTTCGAAATTTTGTGTTAACTTTGCTTTATCCTTTTTTGTTAATTCCATTTCATTTAAGTGTTTCTTTATTCCTTGCATCCATTGGTTTAATTCTTATTTACGTATATCCTCGTTAAATGACGGAACCATATTTTTATTTTCCTGATTTTATCTGAAATCTTTTCACATTATTTGCTTTTATATAGGCCTTCAGTTTTTCTTTTTCAGTTTGAATTGAACCCAATATTTTCCTAACATTTTTCTTTCCTTCTTTTCTCCTATTTTAAAGGAGAAGATATATTCTGTACCATATAGACATTCTGGTTTAATTATTGGGTTATAATGACTGATTTTGGTTTTATTTGAAATGTTTTTCTTATTGTAAATATCCTTAATTAACTGATATGCAAATTCCAGGTTCTCTCAATCTTGCTTTATTTGCTTCCTTATTCAATCCATTAGTTTGAATTATTTCCCCAGAAATAATGAGTATTATAATTATTTTGTTATTAGGCACTATTATTAGTTATTACTATTGTTGTCTCTAATGTAGGTGTAATTTTCGAAATTTTGAGATGTATTTATTTGTTAAACTTCTTTGTTGTTAATTTATTCTAAATAATTTTTTGTTATTATTCTGTTTAATGTATTCTATATCCATGTGGTGAAGCTCACTGGAGAACTGATAACTTAAATAAATAAATAGGTATATATAACGCAAATATTTAAGATACCAGCTTGCAAAAGCATGCCCTTTGTACCTCACGAGAAACAAATGAATAGTGTAGATATAATAGACACCCAAGCCAAATTTTGGAAGGTTTAGTTCCCTCCCCCAAATCAAAAATCATTTGATTGAAAATTTTCTTTTAAGTTAAAGGGAATATGAGAATACAGGACCCTTAAGCGATAGTCAAACGTTTTAAATCTGATCGCTATGTGATGGCTTTAAAATTACGTTCTGCTTTCATGGAGTAAAGATACAAAAAATTAATGAACACTTCTTGTTTGAGGAAATTGTAAGTACTGAGAAATTCAGACAAATAAATATCTCCGAGATGGTTCACTCCAAAAGAAATATATTTGATATAAATTCTGTTTTAAGACCTACTTTACAAAAATGTAGATCTTGCTGAGACGGAATTTATGTCCTGATGATTTTTTTTAGGGTAAACCATTTCAGAGATATTTATTGTTATTTGTGCGAGTTTTGGAACGCTTAAACTTTCGTGAAATGGAACATTGTTATTCATTTTTTTATATGTTAAGTGTGCAAAGAGAAGGGAATCTCAAAGCTTTAAAAGATTTGACTATCGCTCAAAGTCTACTGTATTCTAATATTCCTCTTGCTCCTATAAGGAAGTAAGAGATACATTTCTGCTGAAATTTCGATATCAAATTTTTGTGTGGAATGCAATACCTGAATTATTGTATGTAAAGAGAATGTAATAGGCGTATTAAAGAGTGGTTTGAAGGAGGAGTCAGTAGAGGAGGTCACGTGAGTATCTAGTGGGTCATGACCTACTCGTGGACACACCTTTCCTCATCGAAATTCCTGTGAGCGTGTTGGCGGTGCCTATCACTCGACCACGTTGCAATCAAGTTAACAAGATGGGCTTTCACTTCCCGCCATGGAATTGGATTGAAGTAAAGAGCCTTCCTTTACTATTCAGGTCTTCCCCTACCGCCGCCGCTGCAAGTGGAAAATTTCTCAAATTAATCCTCCTCTAGTCTCTTCGCCGCCTGCCCGCACTTGACAGTTTGCGCCGTGCACGTTCTGCCCATGCAGCCCGCCACACATACAAAGAAGCACGAACATTTCTTGCCTAATTGAACTCAATTCTTAGCACGTTCCATTGCAGAAATTTATTTCTCCCTCTTTTAATTACCTTCTGATCGTTTCTCTTCGTTACAGAAACCCACATCGCGGTGATAGAAGGAGATAGAGAAATTAAGTTGAAAGGGTGCGATGAAGTATGACCCGCGCGTTGTCGGGAACTTTGAAGATTTAAGTAAGGTTTGCCTTTCCTCCACCAGAGAGAATCAATCCTTATTCTCTTGCGGAAAGCTTCCTTCGTTTTTCTCCACATCTCCAGGAGCTCATAAATTCGATTCCCGTGATAGTGAACATCCTGTGGTTTTCCAAACCCAATAGTCTACCATTACATAGCGTTAGAAGCTCGCATTTGGGATGTCCTGGGTTCCCGAAATTCAGAGTTAAGTGCACTGAAACTTATAGAGTAGAACTTCCCGAGCCAGGTCAACTTCGCCTGAGACCAGACACCAAAAAAGTGACTTGCCACATATGATGCGTAACAGAAGTGACCAATGACAAGTCCAGTTACCTTTTATATCACTTTATTTCCCTTAAAATTGAATTACAATTCCACAGCCAAACTGACTTGGAAGCAGTGGCGTAGCGCGGTGTGTGAAATTGGATATGCACTTTGAACTCGTAATAAAGGTACGCATAGGTAATATTTCTAAATTCTACAATTATGAGCGGATTTTGTGGAAACTCATATCGCACATAAGGAATAATATACATTCAAATTTATATTGTAATATCTTCTACACCTTTAAATTTATTATCTTTTCTAGCTATTTTTTGGCAGCGTAGCTAAAATGCTCCACACAATGATTTCAAAATGTCGATAATTTGAAATGTTATGGTTATAGATAAGTACTCTCAAAAGAAAGTTGGGAAGAAAAATGTTTATGATTGGTTTATTAAATAAAAATTAACTTTGGAAAAAAATTTCCTTAATTTTTAGAACAACTTCAGAGTTCTCTCTACAACACGTGTTTTCCTCGTAGAGAACCAGCGGAAGCACATGGACAGTGTGCATACCCTGTCTTTGGTTTCCTGTCGTATTTTTCTCTTACACGTTCACACACATTACTGTAGAAAATGCAGCTTTTGTGTTCTGTGACGTACAGATCAATGCCAAACAAAATAATGAAAAACTGAGGTTTAAACGTCATTAACATTTGCAAGTGAGATGCACTTTTCTGAGTTGCATCTCCTGCGCGCGCATATCGTTTGACGTGACTGTCGTGAAACAAGCACCAGCCGCTTGGCATGTTACGCTAACAATACTAATTCATATCAGATTGTTCTTAGAAACGTACTCTTCAGCAAGCATTACGACAATTGGATTAGTATATAGATAATAGCAAAAGTTAACTAAGAAAAACCACAACCATTGACGCTACGCCCCTGCTGACTAAAATTTTGTGCACCCCTAATCTGGATCATTAACAACAATTCCATAAAGTATAAAAGAAGAGCCAAATTAAATTAGTTTAATCGTTATTCTGGTTTTAAAAGACTCCAGTGGGTTTATAAGCAAAAAATGGTGCAAAAACAGCGCTTTGCTGTTAAGAGGATTAAAATGAAATGGAGACTTTAATCAGTTTAGGTGATCTTTCTTCACAACAAGAAGAGATAGAGAGAGAAATGACGTACACACACACACACACGGCCCACGCCCACTATTCACTGACGAGACGTATTCCCACTGAAGTTAATCCACTTGGCGAGCCTTTCCACAAAATAAAGAAAAACTGCCAAGATTGGTATTTGTTTAAAGCGATTAACAGCTCACAAAAACTGCAGTTGGTAGCTTTGTTAAATGTGAACAATACTCGTTAAATGTTAACACAAAAATCTAATGTGTTGCACTCACATGACTTTCTCTACTCTTGTACTAACCATTCTTACAAACTCTTATTCCTATATCTTCTTCGTGTTAGTTAAGATAAACATTTGTACAAATTATCTTATTGCTTATTTCCTTGTAGGTGCAAGGGGAATATGGGAATACATTATGCTTTGAGCGATAGTCAAATGTTTTAAAGCTTTAAGATTGCGTTCTCTTTGTACGCTTAACGTGTAAAAAATTAACAACGATGTTGCATTTCACGAAAGTTCTAAGTTTTGAGAAAATCATACACATTACAAGGAATATCTCCGAAATGGTTCACCCTACAAGAAAATTTATTGAGACCTAAATGGTGTATTTTAGCAAGATCTACATTTTTTCTATATTAATATTTCGTCTATCACTTACGGTTTAGCAGTTATTCAAAAGTCGTCCAGAGTAAATACGACTACAGGGGCTATAGCCAGAAAAATCAAGATGTACATTTCACTTGTCATAAAAATACCTCAAACATGGGGCAACTTAATCAAAATCGCTGGAGGCATTTTCGAGAAAATCAAAATATTCGAAAAATTTTCCATGTAAAGGGTAGTTTAGGGTGGGGCTATTTTCTTCAAAATCTTCGCGTCGCATCCTTAAAATATATTAAACTTAAATACCAATTTTGGTATTTAAACGACTTTTCGTTCTCGAGTTATACTGCCAATAGGCACACACACACGGACCTCAGCTCCCAAAGTTTATCGGTCTAATTTTGGAACCTCTTCTATAGGCAGATAGGAACACGTGATATCCAGGGAAAGATTTTACTGCTGTTCTTCAATATATTAGATTACATTTAGGTTGCCAGGGAGGTGAAGGAAGAAGATGTGAGAGAGAAGGATATGGATATTTGAGTGGTTCTGGCGAATTTAGCTAACTGGCAAATATTAATGAGATACAAAGAATAGATGGCATCTGTATTTCTTAATATCAATGTCTTCTAACGCAGAGACATTAAAATATATTTCTGCGATTAATTCAGACTTCACAAATGGAAATTTCGAGCTAAAGGTTAAATGTCAACTGTCTAACCTGTGCCAATCTGTAACTCCTCTTCATTCATGAATAAAATATAAAGTCTCTGAGAGTGAAGCCATGTAAAAGCTTGACATCGTCGTGGAGAAATAAACTTTTAAATTTGCCGGTGATGGTTTTATAAATCGATATGTTATATGGGGAACGAACGTGTCAAGTTCTTCCCACAGGGCAGTAAGGAAATTCCCTACAATTTCAAGTTTTATTTTCTCTACCGCAAAGTTTGTAGAGAAGCTGTTGTATTCCACCCAAAAATTTGATGGAAATACACGTTTGGAGATTTTCTGAAGAAAGAATAGCTTTTAGAAAAAGGTATATCGAAATTTGAGGTTAGGAGTGACAAACATCGATCCCAGGAGATGGTGGCAAACGTTTGTGCAATAATCAATTACATTACATTGTAAAGTATGTAATATACTATAAAATACACCACTTTTAAATACAATTACACTGTACGCATTTTACACTAACCTAATTTTGCTATGTCTTAACGATATCATTGAGTTTTTTAGTGTATTATTGTGGCTTATACAAGCACTCATATCGTCAATATAATAAATTTTAAATTAGAATTATTTAAAAATATTAAAACATATTTTATACATTCATGACAAAGGAAAAGTATATATTGAAGTATCTGTCTATAGCCTCCGACGTTATTTTCATTTTGAAGAACTTCTGCAAAAACTGTAGCTCTTATTACAGCACACAACTTGTGTCAAATACATATTTCGCTTCTTCGTTCTTAATTTCTTTCTTACTTTATTTCTTTCCTTTCTTCTTTCTGTGTTTTCTCCTGAAGTTAACCTTCTCTGAGATATTCCTTGTTAGTACTTAAAAGATTTGAACTACTTTAGAATGCACACGCACGCGCGTGCGTACGCACACACACAAACCCTTTTTGTGTAGCCCATTCGATTGCTGTTACTCACGTACACACAACAGTCGCGCAAGGCAGTCTGATCTTGACGCCTTTGTCCGCTCGCCAGCCCAGCGTGTTGTATTAATAACTTAGCCCCTACAGTTCCTTGTTTTTATCGAACCCGGCTGCACAATATTGATTTCACCATTCAACACTTCCAGAATAGGATAAAAAACTAATTAATAGTGGGCAGAGAAAAGCATGTAAATGTCCATTAGTGTTAACATAGCCTTGGTTAGGTAAATATTTACAGAATACATCCCACGGGTGCCCTTAGTCATACGCTCGCTGTTTCCTTAAGGGCAATTTTCAAATCGACAACACGTGTTCACAGATGCGCCCAGCGTGTTATAAATCGACCTTAACGACACCATTCTTTCCAAAATAGCAGCGCCGCTCCTTACAATAGAATTCTGGGAAATGTTGTCCTGCGGCAGGAATTCGAAGCACGTTTGTAAAATACGCAAGGAGGAGAGGCAAGTCAATTTAAAGGCACGGAAAGGCATGAGTAAACAGTCCTATGGAATTCTATTGGTTAGAACGTTATCTCTTATCCGAAACCATTATGGAATGTGGTTGTATCAGACAAAATGCAATATTCCTTATATAATAGATGATAATTGGGAACACTAGTGACCTGGAAAGTATACAATGATAGCGTTTTTATGATTGTAAGCTATGTTACCGGAATTACGTGTTCAGAAAATAAACCAGTTATGCTTTAAGCCTCCCTGAATTCAAAAAAACATTCCATTTTTAGAAAAAGGTCCGTGTGTGTCTATGGAGAGCATAACTCAAAAACGGGAACTCGGTTGAAAACCAAAGTTGGTATTTAAGTTTAATGTCTTTCAAGGATGCAACACAAAGATTTTGAAGAAAATAGTCCCACCTTAAACTACCATTTACATGAAAGATTTTTCAAATATTTTGATTTTCTTGAAAATGGCTCCAACGATTTTAACTAAATTGTCATATGTTTGAGATATTTTTATGACAAATGAAATGTATATCTTGAATTTTCTGGCTATAGCCCCTGTAGTCGTATTTACTCTGGACTACTTTTGCATCACTGGTAAACCGTTAGAGATAGAAAAAATCCTGCTGTACAAAAAATGTAGATCTTGCTAAAATACACAATTTATGTCTGAATAAATTTGCTTGTAGGGTGAATCATTTCGGAGATATTCCTTGTTATGTGTGTGAGTTTCGGAAAGCAAAGAACTTTCGTGAAATGGATCATCGTTGTTCATTTTTTTACGTGTTAAGTGTGCAAAGAGAACGGAATCTTAAAGCTTTAAAACATTTGACTATCGCTCAAAGCCTACTGTATTCTAATATTTCCCTTGCACCTACAAGGAAATAAGCAATAAGATAATTTGTACAAATGTTTATCTCAACTAACACGAAGAAGATATAGAAATAAGAGTTTGTAAGAACGGTTAGTACAAGAGTAGAGAAAGTCATGTGAGTGCAAATTACTTACGTCCTGTTGTACGGGTTGCGTATATTTTAGTTTAATATTTTACTTAGTTGTAATGAGCTTCGACATTTTCCTTTCCTTACGACTCGTGGAATGTCATAAAAATGAGAGTAATCCCACTTGGATCTCTTGTGTTCCTAATTTTAAATGTAAATGTAATTTGTAAAACAGACGCCCCCTTTGCTACTGCGGCTGTGGACCGGGTAAGTAAACTGCCTGGCTGCCTACTCTTGTGTAGTTCCATAAACAGCACTGGGCGGGGCTGTGCGCTGTCTTAAACTGTCCGCTAATACTCTCCTGGATGCTGTAAGAATGCAAATGAGATATGAGAGACGCCCAAATAATGCGCATACTTTACTAAGTTGGGGAGGATATGCTCACAATGGGGAGCAACTTCTGCAGCAAGAAATACACTGTGCAGCTGTTGTCAAACAATCCTGAGCACGGCGACCGTTCAACTTCTGTAGTGCCTTTGAGTGTCTGCTGGTCGCTCAGGGTAGTAATCCATCCCTTAAAGAGAATATGATACCCTAGCAGCGGGGCAAATGTGTAAGATGTTCAGGAGGGCTTTGTGAAGAAACTTCTGTCCAAATACATCCTTGAGACACAGGAATCGGCAGCGCAAATCTAGCCCTTTGGAGTGAGAAAGCTTGAGAAGAATTTCAGTTCAAATGCATCCTTGATAAACGGGTAGTTTGGAAGTAAAGCCACAGCCCAAATCCGACCTTAACATAGGGAAACATCGAGAAGAATTCGCAGCTTAAATCTGTCTTTGAGATAACGGCAGTTGCAAGGCCATCCTCAGCTCAAAAGTTTCTTGATATAAAATTTGATGAGAATTCTCATTTGCCCACAGCTATCCTCCGAAGTGGAGCTTCAAGCCAAATCTGTGCTTAATATTGAACTAAATTGTAGAAAAAACATCGGCCCAAATCAATTCCTGAGATTCAGAATGTTTGAGAAGAATTCTCAGCCAGGATCTATCCTCTGAGGTGAATCTTCAAGCCAAATATGTACTTCATATACAGGGAATTTTTGGGACAAAACATCTGTCCAAATCAATTCCTCAGAATAATTCTCTGCCCGTATCTGTCCTCTGAGGTGAATCTTCAAGCCAAATATGTACTTCATATACAGGGAATTTTTGGGACAAAACATCTGTCCAAATCAATTCCTGAGAATAATTCTCTGCCCGTATCTGTCCTCTGAGGTGAATCTTCAAGCCAAATATGTACTTCATATACAGGGAATTTTTGAAACAAAACATCTGTCCAAATCAATTCCTGAGATTTAGAATGTTTGAGAAGAATTCTCAGCCCGTATCTGTCCTCTGAGGTGAATCTTCAAGTCAAATATGTACTTCATATACAGGGAATTTTTGAAACAAAACATCTGTCCAAATCAATTCCTGAGATTTAGAATGTTTGAGAAGAATTCTCAGCCCGGATCTGTCCTCTGAGGCGAATCTTCAAGCCAAATATGTACTTCATATACAGGGAATTTTTGGGACAAAACATCTGTCCAAATCAATTCCTGAGATTTAGAATGTTTGAGAAGAATTCTCAGCCCGTATCTGTCCTCTGAGGTGACTCTTCAAGCCAAATATGTACTTCATATACAGGGAATTTTTGGGACAAAACATCTGTCCAAATCAATTCCTGAGATTTAGAATGTTTGAGAAGAATTCTCAGCCCGTATCTGTCCTCTGAAGTGACTCTTCAAGCCAAATATGTACCTGGTAGAGGGAGCTTTTAGAAGAAATATCGGCTCAAATCAATTCAGAAGACAGAAAACCTTTGAGGATAATTCTTTGCCCGAATTTGTTTTTTAAATGGCGTTCTGGGATGATACTTGAAGCAAAATCTGTATTTGAGACAAAGAGGAATTTATAAAAGATAAATCCACGCCCCAAATCAGCTCATGGGATAGAGGTTTGAGAAAAATTATCATTTTAAAACGCTTCTTGAACTACAGCGAGTTTGACGAAAATGATTACAAGGCATCTGATTTGACAGATAAATTCTTAGCTCCGCTCCACTCGAGAATTTTATGTATTTTATTTTCTTGTTGTTATAACAGTTCCCTCTTGTGTATTCAAAGCACAAGAACTAACCTTTGTATACTCCAGAAGCTGTTGTATTTTTCTTTGTATTTCTGGTTTCTCAAGCAGTTTAAATTCGACGTCCTAAAATAGGTCGAATTCTGTTTATATTCAGGATTATGGTTCTATGTACTTTTACCCATGCTCTTCCCCCAATTTTTTAGAATAAAAACAATGTCTTCAATTGAAGTATCTGGCCAGAGAAATCGCTGAATTGATTACACAAAGTCGTTCTATTTTTTACTTGCTATAGAATTTTGAATGATTGTTTCAATTTCATCATTTGATACATCAGGAAACTGTTTTGAATCGCCTTCCATTTTGAGTTTTGATTGTTAATTCATCGTAATGCGTAATAAGCTGTGTTTCAGCGGTTTATGGGATATAGTTGGCGACACTGAGTGAACAAAAGAAGGTCCCAGTGATGACACCTCGTGTTGTAGCGCGGTTTACACAATTAGATATTTCCCACTTGCAGCAGAGTTCCCACTGGCATTTGTATTTGCGTTTGCCCCTCTCTAAAGAGACCTTATGTCGAATCCAGTCATGAGTGACGGAATTGGAGTGATTGACGTGTGGTCGAGGTCGATCTGCAGGTACTGAGGCGTATGGCGATAATTGCAGGGTTACCAACTGCACTAACACAAGCTGCCCAATTATTCTCGTGCTGTTCCGTTAACACTCCTGCTCAAATCCACTTAACCAAGTTTCCCTCCTCATAGACACTTGACCCGCCTGGCTAACTCAAAATGAAATACACCTTATTATCTTCTCTGGCAAGTTGAAACACCTAATTGGTACAGAATCAAGAAACAAATAAATTCGTAGAAAATATATGAAGACCTACCTCGAGCAGTGTAGCAGAGAAATAAAATAATTTTGTGTTTTACCTTCACATGACTTTCAAATCGTTCAAGGATGCGACACGAAATATTAAAGAAAATTCATCCACTATAAACCACCCCTTACGGGGAAACGTTTTAAAAAAACTGTTATTTTCTAGAAAATGGCTCTGGTACTAATTAAAATACTATATGTGGATATTTCTATGACAAATGAAGCCTTCTGGCTATATATAGCCCATGTAGTAGTGAATTTTTTCTGTAGAATGAGCCATTTCGAAGATATTCCTTGTTATTTGCGTCAGTTTTGCAAAACTTATGCTTTCCACAAATGAAACATTGTTATTTATTTTTATTTTCTCTACTGGTAAGTATGGGAAGTTTTCTATTCCACTCAAAAATTCGATGTCGAGATTTCACCGGAAATATATGTTTTGAGGCCCCCTGAATCAAAAAAAAAAAAAAAAAAGCATTTTTAGAAAAAGGCCCGTGTGTATGTGTGTCTGTCAGTCTGTGGACAGCATAACTCAAAAACGAAAAGTTGGTTAAAAACCAAAGTTGGTATTTAAGTTTAATGTCCTTCAAGGATGCGACAAGAAGATTTTGAAGAAAATAGCCCCACCCTAAACTACCCTTTACATGGACAATTTTTCGAAAATTTTGATTTTCTTCAAAATGGCTCCAACGATTTTGATTAAAATGTCATATGTTTGAGATATTTTTATGGCAAATGAAATGTATATCTCGAATTTTCTGGCTACAGCCCCTGTAGTCGTATTTATTCTGGACGGCTTTTGCATAACTGGTAAACCGTTAGAGATAGACTAAATCCTACAATACAAAAAATGTAGATATTGCTAAAATACACAATTTATGTCTCAATAAAATTTCTTGTAGGGTGAACCATTTCAGAGATATTCCTTGTTATGTGTGTGAGTTTAGGAAAACTTTCTTGAAATGGATCATCGTTCATTTTTTATATGTTAGGTGTGCAAAGACAGCAGAATCTCAAAGCTTTAAAAGATGTGACTGTCGCACAAAGCCTACTGTATTCCAATATTCCCCTTGTACCTACAAGGAAATAAGCAATAAGATAATTTGTACAAATGTTTATCTCAACTAACACGAAGAAGATATAGGAATAAGAGTTTGTAAGAATGGTTTGTACAAGAGTAGAGAAAGTCATGTGAGTGCAACATATCAGATATTTTTTTGTTTACCTATTTTAGAGGTAGAATTCCATAAACGTAACACGTTTTCATTATTACATTATACCTAGTTTAATAAATAACTATTAGAAGGGCTTAGTTCTAATGCTAGCTAATATTTTTGATTAGGTTATATAAATATTAATAAATATTTGGCTATAAAACGAGTATTACGTGCTTCATAACCTATTTCTTTTCATGTCAATTGGATCTAAAGAAGAAACAGAGAGGGAAATGAATCCGTAGTACGACTCCGGGTTTCCGGCAGATACATTTGTGTAGTGAAATAACTGGGTTCGAGCAAGGCACGGAAGGAGGGGGGGGGGGAAGAAATGGGGGAATGAGCTTATTGTTCGAAGGAAAAGTTATGACGACCCGAGGTCAGGCTTTATCATTATTTTTTATGCTCGTACTAAAGGCAGAAAAGCCCCCCATAAAA
Organism: Tenodera sinensis; assembly: GCA_030765045.1. Lineage (NCBI taxonomy): Eukaryota > Metazoa > Arthropoda > Insecta > Mantodea > Mantidae > Tenodera > Tenodera sinensis. Next base: position 85,370,467 of record CM060973.1, on the reverse strand, counting down.
AGATGGAGTATGGGCCCAGATGACGAGGTCCTTCCGCTGAATGCGAGCAAGAGGCCCTTCAAGTTACCAGTTACTAACTCCAATTTATTAAATGAAACCTTTTCAAAACCATACGCTGCTGAAAGTAATATCAGTGTTTTCATGTTTAATAACTTTTTTCTCATGTAAAATTGCCGGAAACATGAAACTTGCTTCAGGAGAAACTTCTGAAGCTGTATCGGATGTAAAACACGGAAGTTCATGTATAAATTAAAGAGGCATTAAAACAACTTTTAAAAATCTGATGTGTTGCACTCAAATGACCTTCTCTACTCGTATACAAGCCATCCTTACAACGCTTATTCCTATATCTTCTTCGTGTTAGTTGAGATAAACATTTGTACAAATTATCTTATTGCTTATTTCCTTGTAGGTGCAAGGGGAATGTTAGAATACAGTAGCCTTTGTGCGATAGTCAAATGTTTGAGATTATCTTGTGTTTGCACACTTAACATATAAAAAATGAACAACGATGATCCATTTCACGAAAGTTCTAAGTTTTCCGAAACTCAGACACATAACAAGAAATATCTCCGAAATGGTTCACTCTACAAGAAATTTTATTCAGACATAAATTGTGTATTTTAGCAAAATCTACATTTTTTGTATAGTAGGATTTAGTCCATCTGTAACGGTTTACCAGTTATGCCAAAGTCGTCCAGAGTAAATACGACTACATGGGCTATAGCCAGAAAATTAATTATATACATTTCATTTGTCATAAAAATATCTCAAACATATGGCATTTTAATCTAAATCGCTAGATCCATTTTCAAGAAAATCAAAATTTTCGAAAAATCTTCCAAGAAAAGGGTAGATTAGGGTAGGACCATTTTCTTCAAAATCTTCGGGCCGTATCCTTAAAGCACATGAAACGCGAATACCAACTTTGATTTCTAAAGGACTTTTCGTTTGAACTGACCACTTGACCGCAGAAACAGTCCTTGTAATATTGTACCTAAGAACAATTTGTAGAAGAATGGGTAATGAAAGTCGTGTGAGCGTAACACTTGGTTGTACATAATGAAGCCCTGAACTCGATGACGCGGGGAACCTGACGATGACGCAAGTTTGGAGCACCTCCTTGGAATGTTGAACTTATTGAACTATTCCTACTATCCAACAAGAGCGTGGTTCTGTTTTCCACCCCGATCGAGTCTTGTGGGATGTTCTTGTAACGCCAACCACATACATAAACATATCTCTTAGGAAATTACAAGCTACAAGCACTTTGGGCCGGGATTTTGTTTCTTTCCTCGATTCTACAAACGCTGTTTACCTCTCACATTAAGCTACAGTCTAAGCTAAAGTCTGTGAACAGCATAACTCGACAAAATTCTAAACCGTAAGAGATAGACAAAATCTTACTCTACAAAAAATGCAGATCTCGCTAAAATACACTATTTATGTTTGAAAATATTTTTTGTAGAGTGAACCGTTTCGGAGATATTCTTTGTTGTTTGTTTCGGAAAACTTAAAAGTTTCGTGAAATGGAACATCGTTGAGAATTAGATCTGGAACTTAAAAATTCAATACCACAGCTGGAATTAGAACCACAGACCCTCCGAAATGGAGGATCGTTTTCTAAAAATACTTTTTTTGGATCCAGTGGGTCTCAAAACGCACATTTACCGTGAAAGCTCGACGTCGCATTCTTCTATACGTAGCAGAGAAAGTAACTAGTACGCATATAACGCCTCACATGTTTTTTCGCATTCCTTAGATTTTATGTCTCATTTCAAGACAGAGTATGAAATAATTCAGTTGAAGAAGACGCACCTTTGGTGGTTTCCTGCACTAAACTTCAATTTTTATATTCCGAGCCCTATTACGAGTATATGACAATATGGAAGTTCCAACAGCGAGCCTAGAAACGAGGCACGTCTTACGGTTTATTGACCCCGGCGTTTATGGTCTTCCTTTTTGTAGCTGGAAATAAAATGACGTAATAAAAGTTGACGACAGACAGCATCTCTATGACGGGAGATGAGGGAATGAAATTCAAGAATGAGACGCACCTGTTCTCAAGTCTTTTGTTTTCTGTATATTCACGCACAGTACCTTCATTTCGGTTTTTATGACTGCGATAGGCACAGTGGTTGCAGAGGACCTTGCAGACCCCCCCCCCCCCCGGTTTTTCTCAGTACTGGCCGTGAAAGTATTTCTTAATAGGAGACGGTAGTAAAGGCTGGTTTGTGGGTATTTTTTCTTTCTTTTTTGTGGAAAGGGGAATTTTTTCATTATGTGTTACCTCTCGGAAGTGTGGTGTAGGGTCCACTGATCGCACCAAGGTGGGCTACGTTGACCATCGGGTATCCCTTATTCTTCAGATGGTCAGAAACCTCTTCAGCAGTGATGTACTGTGGCACATCTTTGATGTTTTTCTTCGGTCAAGGGAGTGGCAATGAATTCAATTTTTTCTGCCTCCAGAAAGCGGCCAACTTGTCTATGGGTATCTGGGGTAGTTGTCACAATTGACACTGTTTGGCGCGCGTTTCGCACTGTAAAGAGAGGTTGTTTTGCCTCCCTGAAGTGTTAGATGCCATTCCCAGCGTCATCAGGGATACATAGGAAGATGGGCGCATGCGCCTAAGACGCACGCCTACTCTCCCACGTTCCTTTGGCGAGTTCAGTGAGTTTCCTTAACTTGCTGCCAATTATTCAACATTTTAAGAATGTCGAATATAGCGTCAAATCTAGCGTCTTTAAGAACTCAAACCAGGATTAACCAACTTTTGGATGGAGCTACGTTCAATTTTATGGTTTTTTTTTTTTTTTTTTTTTTTTTTTTTTTTTTTTTTTTTTTTTAAATTTTAAACTTAACTAATTTACTTCTGTGGTGACTCTGTTTATTTTTAATTTTTACAGTGGTGGAGTTGGTCCGGTACCGCCGAAGCAAACCGGATGATTGTGGGTAATGTTAAAGTCGGGTCGTTGGCTTAGGCAGGTCAAGTGTAATGGCGGTGCCCTGACACTGACCTGCGGTTTGGGGGGGGATCGGGTCGTACTGAAGGACCGGGTGGAGGACCGAGTACATTTCTGAGGAGTGTCAGTCGATTTAAAATTTGATTCAGTAAGTCCTGTAGTATTAGTGTGTGTCCTTGTAGAATTTCTTCTAGTGTCTTATGGACCTTGTGAATACGTGTGTCGTTGATGTAGGTGACCACTTTCTCCAGCTGCTTGTTGAAGTGGTCACGGAGGCTGTTGTTGTCTTGATGGACTGTGGCAGGTAGCGTTGTTTGCAGATTATGAGTGACATCCTTAACGTCCTCGAGAGCACGAGTCAGGGCTGTCTCCCATGCTGCAACCCGGTCGGTGAGAGTCTGAAGTGTGTCTTGTATCTTCTGTAGTGCGGCGGTGTTGTGGAGTACAGTGGTGAGAAGTTGACTGTCTGCAGCGTCGTGTTGGTCGGCGGATTGGCGGTTGGTCGTAGTATGTTGGTGTGTGACGGTGAAGGTCTGCGAGGCGGAGAGTGGTTGTTGCGTAGGCAGCCTGTGAACTGCAGGCGTCTGACGGCGTGGGTTCCTGGGGCACGCCGCCTGGCCCGTGAAGTGGCCAATGCAGTTGCACGTGGCACAATACACTGGGCGACGTGTCAGGTCGTGGCTGGTGCAGGATGTGGTGAAGGTGCCGGCGCCACAGTAGTGGCAGCATGGGGGGTCGGCGCAGGTATCGGCGGTGTGGCCATACTGGCAGCAGCGTCGGCAGGGAATAGGGCGTACACCACGGCTAGCCTCGACTGGGAGCACCTGCCCGAGGGCAGGAAGCCCGTCCTTCAAAGCAGCGCGGTAATCTGCCCCATCCCAAAACTCCAGGCGCACCAGCGGCGACGGTCCTCTGGCTGTGATGATGCGCGTCGCTTTCATGAGAGAAGGCCAGCGACGTCGGGCTGCGTTGAGGAGGAGAGAGTCCGGAAGCTGCCGATGTACTCCGCGCACAACTGCGCTGAAACTCTGCAGCCTCGTGAGGTTAGGATGACTCTCTCTGGACGTTTGATATTCAACCTCTGGCTGTGTCGGCTGTGTGCGGTGGGTGGTTGATGTCGGCGTGGTGTCGCAGGCTGAGATACCTTGGTCAGGCGGCGTAGATGGAGGAGTTGGCGAGGAGGCTGGCTGTGAGGCAGGGACGGCGCTGGCGTTTTCAGTCTCCCCAGAAGGTTCTTCGGAGGCTCCTTGGACTGCTGCGGCGGCTCGCTTCTTCTTTCTTCCTGCCATGTTGTCTCTGCGGCGGCTGTGGCTGGACTCACCCCTCAATTTTATGGGGCTAGAGTGTCTGAATTATACAGTAGTGAGCAAAGTGTAAAGAAAAATCTGGAAGGCTTTCTTTGCCCAGTCTTTTGCAAACCATTTTTTATAAAAACATATTACTCACCCTTGTAAGTATAGTTAGTAAAATACAAAAGAATGTGGAGATTTCACAAGAAATATATGAAAATACATACATAAAAATGGCGTAATCCTGAAAAACACAAAGTTTTCGATGACTGCTGCCACCTCCTGTTTAGCAAAAGCACTAACACTTTATGCGTGGTCTAAATCGAACCCTTCCATAATAAGTAAATATAACCACTTCTATTTCTTACAATCTAGACTGTCTCATCTCATAAATGGTCTAAAAATAGAATAAACTAATGTAGGACTGCCAACTTTAACATAGCTCCACAAAACTTAAATATGTACTTGAATTATGCCTACCATTTTTACTTTCTCTACTGGTAAGTAGGGGAAGTCGAGATTTCACCGGAAATGTATGTTTTGAGACCCCATGAATCCAAAAAAAAGAAACCATTTTTAGAAAAAGATCTGTCTGTGTGTGGGGAGACGCTATACGTGAGCAGAATAATTAAAAAACGAAGAGTCGTTTAAAAACCAAAGGTGGTATTTAAGTTTAATATGTTTTAAAAGTGCAACACCAAGATTTTGAAGAAAATTTCTTTACCCTAAACTGCTGTTCACATGGGAAATTTTTCAACAACTTGAATTTTCTCGAAAATAGAAAGAATTGAGGGTTGAGAAACTTACATGAATGTAAATATTTGTATACTTTTGGGGTAGTGGGGAATGCAATACATCCTTTACATAGTGGTAGGTAAGAGAGCAAATACAAATGAACGAATTTAGATGAGAAATCTAAAAATTTACATTTAACTGTGTGGGAGAGATTCAGAAAGTTATTTTGGTTTGTGATATTTCAGATTGTATCTTTGTGCGCAGAAGTGAACACTTTTTGCTCGTATTTATGTTTGGTCTGGTGCCTCGGCATGTTTACTCGTGAGAAATAGTGCAGTTGGCATTACTGCTGCCTGCCTGCCTGCCGGGAAGCAGAGTGACCAGGCGTAAAACGTCGCAGACACAAAAAACGTCAGCGAGCGGCTGAGAAATAACGCTGCGAATTGTCACCAGAGTGCTCTATAAATCACGCGTGCGACACGGCCAAGTTAATTTGTAGCACGTATGGTCTAGTCTCCAGGGGCAGCAGAATGAAACATGATTGTTGGCGGGGCGGCGCGGCGGCCTGGAAACTGTGGCTATGCGGATCTTCCCCGCAGAAACTTTAATGTGTGTTATTAGGCACGTTCGTAACAACATTCCAGAATAAATCAGTGGTTACATTCCTTGGATCAGCACAGCCTCCGAGATTTTACATCGTTTTGTGAGAGAAAGTAAAACTGAATCACGATCTTCCATTTGACGAAAGTCTAAGTTCCCCAAAAGTCACACAAATAACAAGGAACATGGTTCACTCTTTAAAAAAAACCACACAATTTATGTGTAAATAAATGTTTTTGTAGAGTGAACCATTTCGGAGATATTCCTTGTTATTTGTCTCAGTTTCGAAAAGCTTAATATCTTCGTGAGATGGAACATCGTTGTTCATTTTTACTTTCTCTACTGGTAAGTAGAGGAAGTATTGTATTCCACCCAAAAATTCGATGTCGAGATTTCACCGGAAATATATGTTTTGAGATCCCCTGAATCCAAAAAAAAAGTATTTTTAGAAAAAGCTCCGTGTCTGTGTGTCTGTCAGACTGTGGACAGCATAACTCAAAAACGAAAATTCGGTTAAAAACCAAAGTTGGTATTCAAGTTTAATGTCTTTCAAGGATGCGACACGAAGATTTTGAAGAAAATAGCCCCACCCTAAACTACCCTTTACATGGAAACTTTTTTGAAAATTTTGATTTTCTTGAAAATGGCTGTAACGATTTTGATTAAAATGCCATATGTTTGAGATATTTTTATGGAAAATGAAATGTATATCTTGAATTTTCTGGCTATAGCCCCTGTAGCCGTATTTATTCTGGACGACTTTTGCATAACTGGTAAACCTTTAGAGATAGACTAAATCCTACTGTACAAAAAATGTAGATCTTGCTAAAATACACAATTTATGTTCGAATAAATTTTCTTGTAGGGTGAACCATTTCGGAGATATTCCTTGTTATGTGTGTGAGTTTCGGAAAACTTAGAATTTTCGTGAAAAAGATCATCGTTGTTCATTTGTTTTATATGTTAAGTGTGCAAGGACTACAAAATCTCAAGTATTTGACTATCGCACAAAGCCTATTGTATTCTAATATTCCCTTTGTACCTACAAGGAAATAAGCAATAAGATAATTTGTACAAATGTTTATCTCAACTAACACGAAGAAGATATAGGAATGAGAGTTTGTAAGAATGGTTAGTACCAGAGTAGAGAAAGTCATGTGAGTGCAACACATCAGATTTTTTTTAGAAGTGATTGACTGGCCTCAAAGCACATTTCTATCGTATTTTAGAATCACTTAGCGAAAGTTTGGTATAGAAGAAAATTTTAAAACAAATGTAGGTAGAAACAAAAGAAGAGTGGAGACAGGAAAAGCCGATCTGGTCAGGAGAATACGGGGGCTGTGGAAGTAAGGAAGGCGAAATGGGCGGCGACAGAGGGAAGTAACAAGGTTAGAGACGTAAGACGGTCGTACTAGTATCAGATAAGAATGGGGGCGCACCAGATAATACAATGCAAGGCCGCGTAATAATGCTTCTTTGCATGCGGCACGAACCACGAACCGTAAAGTTTGAAAACAAGGTGCACTCTGGTCGTCGCTCGCTTATTAGGGCCAAGGGTTAGGTCGCACGCACGCGATTTCAGTCTGGACATAGGAATTTACTCCAGCTGCAGTGTTGCCAACACAACTGAGAATGCTCCTGGTGACTTACAGCTCTGTGAGGATCATATTAACAAAGTCAGCCTTCTCACCTCCTTAATGCGGCTCTCACACACTCACTCTCTACCCACAATGTTGTGTATATTTATACACACTTTTGAGAACATTACTGTAGTATGCATATATTTTTTAAAAAAATTGAATTTGTTAAATTTTTATTTTTGACACCATAATTATTATCACATACTAATTTTGCTTTTGCCTGTCCATTAATCATTATATTATTTATAAAATTATAAATTTTGAAACTTCTATGTTTAAAATTGTTGAAATGAGCTGCAATTTAGTGTTTTTTCTTGGCGAATGCCATGGAACACTTACGTTCCAAAATGCATGTTCATGGTTAATTACATCTCACCAGTAGATATCTAGTTCATCTACATCCTGATCTGTGGCATTTCCTGCAGAAGACTGCGTAGAACACACGTGAATGTTTATTTCGTTTGTCACTGACGTCATCACTAAGCGAAATGTCACTACAGCTGTCCCTTTCCAGCAATTTCGTCTTCCGTCAAAGACTTTATTCTAATATGGCATTCGGCGCGTGAAAACCTCAGAAAGAAAAATTAATTGTACACGAAATGCAGCGATCAACAAACAAACAATGATACCAACACACAGTTTACATATCGTATATTGGATAGAAGTGGACACATGCGCCATCTGTTGCATAGTTTGTAAATTATTTGAACGCGAAAGCCCAACCTCGGCGGATCGGATTGGATCGGATCATGGCATTATTCAAAGGCAATTGGCATCAGATTTCATCGTATCTTGGCAGCCAAAGGATTAAAAAAAGCATTTTTAAAAAAAAAGATCCGCGGATTGTGTAATTTTTTTCTAATATGTGCTTCATACAAGCATTACAAACAAAAAAGTCTGATGACATTTTGTTCTTTGATCAGCCGATTTCGAAAAATAAATGTTCCAAATTGGATGCGTAATTACACAACAATGTACGAAGATAAGTTTGTTACTTTTAAGATACGTAGAGTAAGTTATTTCTGACATAGCTTCGGTAGTAATTATGGGATAACATTCAGGGTTTTGAGATAATTAATCACTTAAAAGAATTAAAGGAATATTCCGAGCTGCTCTCTCAGACGTGAAGTAGGTCGACAACGTTGCGTTGAGGTTGGTCAGGGATCTGAACCGGCTTCTGGATGCCAACGGGTCAACATGGAACGGTACAGCGGAGGGCGCCGACTGCGCGCAAGGTAAATGTCTCAGTTTCATTCCAAATTTTTTAGAGACTTGGGACTCTATGAACGCTGGCCTGTTTGTCATTCATGTCGACTCTTTTACTGGCAACTACTTTGCGAATCAACTCCTCGCTGGGTTTCTCTTTCTTTGGGAAGTTTATGACAACAACCAAACTTTGTCCCCTTTGACTTTTTATAATTTACAGAGAAGCACTGAATCTATTGCTTTATAGAAACACACACGATGAGTACATCGTTTTATAAACAGTTAGCCATCATAATGCATTCGCAACATTTCACAGTCATTAACAGTGTTACTAACTCTATTACCTAAAGCCACAACTCTTCTTGAAACAAACGACTAACATTACTAGTGTTGCCACGCTTCTGTTACACGAGAAAGACTCGCAAGTATTTGACGTATTGTTGGCGTGTTTACCCTTGACAAGCTCGCGCGCAGTAAGCCTATTTACAACTCAGGAACTCGCGCGCAGTTGGGAAACATTTGACCCTTTCGCGCGCAGTCGGTACCCACCCAGGCACAATATGGTATTTTTTTAGGTTCAGGGACAGCACGTTACGGCGTCTGTTTATGTACTGACCTAGTGAAAGCGACACACACACACACGCACACACAATCTGCAGGGTAGCGTAACTGAAACACGAAACACGGAAACCAAAGTTGGTATTTAAGTTTAATGTCCTTCAAGGATACGACACAAAGATTTTGAAGAAAATCCCTCCACACTAAACTGCCCTTTACATGGAACATTTTTCGAAAATTTTTATTTTCTTGTAAATGGCTCTAACGATTTTGATTAAAATGACATATGTTTAAGATATTTTTATCAGAACTGAAATGCATATCTTGAATTTTCTGGCTATAGCCCCTGTAGTCATATTTACTCTGGACGACTTTTGCATAACTGGTAAACCGTTAGAGATAGACCAAATCATACTATACAAAAAATGTAGATCTTGCTAAAATACACAATTTATGTCTACACAAATTTTTTTGTAGAGTGAACCATTTTGGAGATATTCCTTGTCACTTGTGTGACTTTTCGAGAACTTATACTTTTGTCAAATGGAACATCGTTATTCAATTTTTTTATATGTTAACCGTAGAAAGAGAACGGAATCTTACGTGGTAGGGAAACTCTTGTGAATGTTAGGCAGTAAAAGATCTTCAGATTTATTCTTGTGTCGACAGTCAGAAGAAAGAGATGGCGATAGTCGCGTGATGAAAGCAGTCGACACGCTATATAATCTGCCCTTCCATGAAAATTACTAATCTGTTTGTTTTTCCATAACCTGAAATATTAATATTTGGCTAATGTCTTTATATCGAGGAGGAGGAAGTGGATATTTTCTGCTGGCCGGCGGCCGAACGAAGGTAAATTTGGTAGAGAGCGCTCGAATCAGAACAAACACACACTTCTTGCAGCGCTGGCATATTCCGTTACTGGCGTGCTGGCGCTTGTTGTTCCAACACGCAGCTTGCTCTTGTTTGCACAGAGGCGCTGTTACACGTGGCACAAGCTCTAATTGTTTCCACTGCCTCCGTTAACCGAATCATCTAACTTAATATTAGCAACAACTCCAAGAACGTAATTAAAAAATCTGATGTGTTGCACTCACATGACATTCTCTACTCTTGTACTAACCATTCTTACAAAGTCTTATTCCTATATGTTCTTCGTGTTAAGATAAACATTTGTACAAATTATCTTATTGCTTATTTCCTTGTAGGTACTAGGGGAATATTAGAATACAACAGACTTAACATATAAAAAATGAAAAACGATGATCCATTTCACGAAAGTTCTAAGTTTTCCGAAACTCACACACATAACAAGGAATATCTCCGAAATGGTTCACCCTACAGGAAACGTTATTGAGACATAAATTGTGTATTTTAGCAAGATCTACATTTTTTGTATTGTAAGATTTGGTCTATCTCTAACGGTTTACCAGTTATGCAAAAGTCGTCCAGAGTAAATACGACTACAGGGGCTATCGCTAGAAAATTCAAGATATACATTTCATTTGTCATAAAAATATCTCAAACATACGACATTTTAATCAAAATCGCGAGAACCATTTTCAAGAAAATGAAAATTTTCAAAAAATATTCCATGTAAAGGGTAGTTTAGGGTGGGAATATTTTCTTCAAAATCTTCGTGTCGCATCCTTGAAAGACATTAAACTTAAACACCAACTTTGATTTTTAACCGACTTTTCGTTTTTCAGTTATGCTGTCCACACACACACACACACGCGCGCGCGCGCGCGCGCGCGCGGAGCTTCCTCTAAATTGCATTTTTTTGGATTAGAGACAATAGACAAAGTAAAAATGAACAACGATGTTCCATTTCACCAAAGTTTTAAGTTTTCCAATACTGACAAACACAACAAGGAATATCTCCGAAATGGTTCACTCTACAAAAAAAAATTTATTCTAACACAAATTGTTTGTTTTAGCAAAACCTACATTTTTTGTATAGTAAGATTTTGTCTATCTCTTACAGTTTACCAGTTATTCAAAAGTCGTCCAGAGTAAATACGACTACAGGGGCTATAGCCAGAAAATTCAAGATATACGTTTCATTTGCCATAAAAATTTATCATACATGTGGAATTTTAATCAAAATCGGTGTAGCCATTTTCAAGAAAATAAAATTTTTCGAAAAATGTTCCATGTAAAGGGTAGTTTAGGGTAGGGCTATTTTCTTCAAAATTTTGCTGTCGCATCCTTGTAAGACATTAAACTTAAATACAAACTTTGGTTTGTAACCTACTTTTCGTTTTTGAGTTATGCTATCCACAGACTGACAGACACCACGGACGTTTTTCTAAAAATACTTTTTTTTATTTTTTTTATTTTTATTCAGGGGGTCTCAAAACATATTTCGGGTGAAATCTCGACATCGAAATTTTGGGTGGAATAGTTTACGTAGTAGAGAAAGTAATTATTTCTTTAATTATGGAGTGTGGTAGAATTTCCAGATAGAATACATAGGTGAGCCAGGATTGGTTTAATTCACGCTTGCTGTCTGTCTGCCCGAGGTATTAGCTACAGAACGTAAAATAATTATTTGTGCCCCATTTATTATAATTAACAAGTATAGTGCTAGATGCGCGCGCATGTAGGTTCAGTTTGGCAGTAGCGTTAAACTTTTATGAATACTGGTAATGGACTGTTTTGAATTTAACGACACATTTTATTATTTTGTTACGTCATATCCTCCGTCGCTCGTCCCCATTTTTTTGAAAACAGCACGGGCGTGCCATTTCAATTAAAGCGTTCGTATGCCACGCATTGCAATTTTTATGAGCAGAGCAAAAAGTCTAAAATGCTGGCTGGATTTTCATCTGTAGCACTAACTCCGGTTTAAAACAATAATAAAAATAATAATACAAAAATGTGATCGCCAGGCGTGCTTCGCAAAGCAGCGCTTTTTTGTTTCTCTGAAGGGTCGCAAACAATCGGATGAAAATTGATTGGTTGCGTGTGAAACATCGAACATTTCTGAATATCACCCATTGGTTTAGATACATTCCGATAACATTCCTGACAGCGTCCTGGGGGAAAAAAGGTGATGTATCGCACTCACATGACTCTCTCTACCCACTCTTGTACAATTCTTATTATAAAATCGTATTCATTCCACAAAAAAAAAAAAAAAAATAAATAAATATATATATATATATATTTGGACATTAATTATATGTTTTAGCAAGATCTACATATTTTATATAGTAAGATTTGGTCTATCTCTTACGGTTTCTCGCTGTGCAAAAGTCATTCAGAGTAAACAAGACTTCATTGGCTAAAGCCAGAAAAATTCGCATTACAGATTTAATTACCACAAAATATATTAAACAAATGGCATATTGATCAAAATCCTTAGAGCCATTGTTGAGAAGACCAAAGTTTTCGAAAAATGTTCCATGTAAAGGGTAGTTTACGGTGGAGGAATTTTCTTCAAAATCTTCATGTCGTATCCTTGAAAGATACTAAACATAAATACCAAATTTGACTTTTAACGGACTTTTTTTCTTTTAGTTACGCTGTTTATAGACACTCAGGCACACATAACCTTTTCCTAAAACTGCTTTCTTTGGATTCAGGGGGCCTCTAAAATCTCGACATCGAATTTTTGAGTGGAATACCATACTTCCTCTACTTACTTCACGTAGTACAGTAAATAATGACTTCCTATTTGTGAAAAATGTTGTTCTAAAAAATTTAAACTAACAACAAGGAATATCTCGGAAATGGTTAACCCCACAAAAAGTGTATTGGGCAAAAATTCTGTCTTACTGTTGTAAGATTTTTGTATCTCTTACCAGGTAAGCAGAAGTTAAGGATTAGAGATTTCAAGTTTATCTCTAGAAAATACAAGATATACATTTTGTTTGTCATGAAAATATCTTAAGCATGTGGTATTTTAATCCAAGTGCTTAGAGGATTTGGATGAATGAAAATTTTTCTATGGTAGATAGGGCATCTACTTGAAAAGTTTCTGTTGCTACCTTAGAGAATACTGATTTTTGATCCTTTTCTTTCTTTTTTTTTTTTTTTTTAATACTGTTTTTGGGAAAATCTCTGTTGTAGAAGAATAGACTGTGAAGCGTTTGTGAGTGTAATATATATTTTCTTTTCACGACAGAAATATTACATGGAGTGCGGGTCTGTATTCGGCTCATATTAAACTAATTAGGAGATGGTAAAAGAAAATTTATGAAAAACAATTTTGCTTGTAAAATCTTCAATCTGAGTTGTCAAACAGGGGCACGAACCCAGCCAAGATTCACAAATATGTAGTTGAAGCTCTTGAAGACATATTTTAAAGATAAACTTGTTCCTTGTCTGAGGATTTGAAGACTCCATCACAATGACTGCACGCACCCACACACTTACTCAAAGCATGGGCGCCAGGACACTCATATATTGCAATAGACAACGCAATCGGGGATATACCGACTACTACGTGACAAAAAATGAGGATCCCGACTGCGCGCAAGGCAAATTTCTACCTGTTTTAAAGAGCGCGACTGCGCGCGGCGTTCTTTTTTGGGATAGATCAACTGCGCGCGGCGAAAATTCCTACATCTTCTTTGCCAATTTTGAGAGAGCTAGGACTCTCTATGAACGCTGACCTGTTTGCCATTCATGTCCACTCTTTCACTGCCAACTTTTTAGCGAATCAACTTTAATAGTCTTTCAGACAATTTAGTAACAGCTTTACGCTATTAGAAATGACTTGCCTATCCACACTTTGAACGGTTTCGTGATTATGACTTACTTCATTACTGAATAAAATGTAAGTAGCAGTGCCATTTTAATAAATACGAGACTCACATGTTTTAACAGTGCACCTGCACGATACTCTTTGCTGTGTTTGTCTTTTTTGCGAGATTTATATCCATCTACAACAACCAAACTTTGTCCTGTTTGACTTTTGATAATTTGCAGAGAAGCACTGAATCTGTTAGTTTATAGAAACACACACGATGAGTACATCATTTTTAACCAGCACGCCATTTTAGACACTCAAAACATCCTTTCGCGCACTGTTAGGAAAAAATTGACCCTTTCGCGCGCAGTTAGGAAAAAATTGACTCTTTCGCGCGCAGTTAAGAAAAAATTGACTCTTTCGCGCGCAGTTAGGAAAAAATTGACTCTTTCGCGCGTAGTTAGGAAAAAATTGACCCTTTCGCGCGCAGTTAAGAAACAAAATGACCCTTTCGCGCGCAGTTAAGAAAAATTTGAACCTTTCGCGCGCAGATGGCCTGTTTAACTTTGACAAGCTCCTGCGCAGTAGGTCTGTTCACAATTCAGTACCTCGCGCGCAGTTACGAAAAAAATTTGATCCTTTCGCGCGCACTCGGTACCCACCTAAAAATGGAAGTAAATTCTTAAACTTATATTTAAATATGTAACATGCTGACCTGTCATGGCATGTAATACGTCCTCTGATTGGTAATCAGAGGATATGGTCGGTGAATTTATTTTGATAATTCTCCCCAGGTGTAGTCCTCCAGACATTCTGGGGGTTGTGAGAGAGCGATGTGACCGCCAAAACATAAAAATATGGTGCTCTCTAAAAAGCGGTTACTATTACTGCTATTGCTCTCTTCAATATCATTGTGAAAAATATTGGAGAGAAAGAGGATTAATGACTTCATTGTCAGAAATTCAGCATTAGCTAACAACATCATATTTAAATATGTGAAAGTTAAATTATTTTGTTTATACACCGTGTTCAGTATTTGGATGTATCAAATAATTCTGATAATATACGCAATTTGATGATGGACTATTTTCATTCGTACCAAGTGTTGCAGTGCGGCGTATGTTGACTTACGGACCCGTTCTAAGGCCGGATTAGGAATACCAAAGGGTAAATGTAGAGAAAGTAAAGCCGCATATTCTAGCTTCAAGACGCGCTTGTATAAATTATTCGTCTAACAAACACTTTGGTTGGAGTTTAATTACACATAAACAATAGCGATATAGGGGCGGGTGCAGGGGGAGGGGGTGTAAACTAACGCAAGAAATGTGACTGATGTCGTCACTGAAGATACGACCACAAAATTCGCTTGGAAACTCCACGGAGAAGAAGTGTTCTGTTGAAGGAGATATCCTTTTTATTTTGACGCCTTGAGGAACAGGGTTGGAGGGTAGGGGGGGAGGGGGAGGGGAGGGATGTTTTGCCCCGAGTTGCAGATAGAATTGCTTCTTGCACAGTTTTAATGTGCCACACACGTCATGAATATAACGGGGAAACGCGTCGCTCGCTCTTTATTTTACGAGCAAAACCGTTTTCTTCATCGTTTTTTGTCGTCATAGACGTTTTCTTGAGAAGCGGTTTTATAGCTCGGGTACAGATGAGACAGATAGAGCACGAGAAGACCAGATTATATAGACAAAGATCGATAATGGCCCTCTCCCTCACATGTTGCAACAAACCTGCAAAAATCATACTTTCCTTCTCTTCCCTCACTTCCTCTCGAACAATACTTCGCTTTTCATTCTATCTCCTTAATACACATGTGGGGCCTTTCAAATGTGGGTTCAATTGTAGGTACAAGGGGAATACAGTAGACTTTGAAAGATAGTCAAATCTTTCAAATCTTTTTGCACGGCTAAGATTACAAAAAAATGAATAATGACCCTCCATTTGAGAAAACTTCAAGTATTGCAGAACTCGCGCATTTTAACATAAATTGTGTTTTAAGCAGATCGACACTTTTGCTTTCTCTACTACGTTTAGTAAAGTATCGTATTCCAGCGAAAAATTCAATGTCGAAATTTAACCCGAAATATATGTTTTGAGAGTCCCCTGAATTTAAAAAAAAAAAAAAAAAAAAAAAAAAAAAAGCATTTTTAGAAAGAGGTGCGTGTGTCTGTCTGTAAGTTTGTGGAGAGAATAACTTAAAAATAAAAACTTGGTTAAAAACCAAAGTTGGTATTTAAATTTAATGTCTTTCAAGGATACAACACGAAGATTTTGAAGAAAATAGACCCACCCTAAACTACCCTTTACATGGAAATTTTTCCAAAAATTTTTATTTTCTTGAATATAGCTCTAACGATTTTGATTAAAATGCCATATATTTAAGAGATATATATGACAAATGAAATGTATATCTTGAATTTTCTGGCTATAGCCCCTGTAGTCATATTTACTATGGACGACTTTTAAATAACTGGTAAACCGTAAGAGATAGACAAAATCTTACTATACAAAAAAATGCAGATCTTGCTAAAACACACAATTTATGTCTCAATAAATTTTCTTGTAGGGTGAACCATTTCGGAGATATTCCTTGTCATGTGTGTGAGTTTCGGAAAACTTAGAACTTTCGTGAAATGGATCATCGTTGTTCATTGTTTTTATATGTTAAGTGTGCAAAAACAACAGAATCTCAAACATTTGACTATCGCACAAAGCGTAGTATATTCTAACATTCCCCTTGCACCTACAAGGAAATAAGCAATTAGATAATTTGTATAAATGTTTATCTCAACTAACAAGAAAGAAAATATAGGAATAAGAGTTTGTAAGAATGAGAGTAGAGAAAGTCATGTGAGTGCAACACATCGGATTTTTCCCCACTGACCCACAAAGACCGCTTGAACCCGATTGCACTCCTGGAGTGAGTAAATTCCTTGTTACTGGTTGAGGAGAATGTGAAAAAACGCCAGTAACGTGGCGGCATGTACTATATCCGTGTCAGTAGGCCGTTAGAGGCCCTCCTCGCCTGCGTGTTTAACGTTTATTACCAACTTGGTCCAAAATTCAAGGAAATCCAACCCACTTTTGCCACACGCGATTCAAATTGTTAGGTTATGGGAATACAGATTTAGTCAAAGTTCCGTATTACAGCGTATAAACCGTATTAATGTTAAAAAACTTATTACATACAGTAAGTAGCGTTAAGTATGGAACTCCATACAACAATTCGGTGCCGGTATTTTACCTGAAATACGTACTTTGAGACTGAATCTAAAAGATGCGATTATGAAAGATGCGCGCGCATGTGTATTTGAACAACAAACTCTAAAACGAAAAATCGGTCAAATACCAAACTTTAAGTTTGTTTAACCCTAACGGGGCCCTGTCTGATCACCACTGGTGGTATGTTTTGAGGTCCCATGAATAAGAAAAAACATTTTTTGAATATTAGATTATTTATGTAAGTTTTGGAGAACTTATACTTCTGTCAAATAGAACATCGCTATTCATTTTTTTATATCTTAGAACGGAATTGGAAAGCTTTAAAAAATGACTATCGCTCAAAACCGAGTGTATTCATAAATTCTCCTTGTGCCTACAAGGAAATAAGAACATAAATTCTGCAAATGTTTATCTCAACTAACACGAAGATAGAAGAAGAGTTTGTAAGAATGGTTAGTACAAGAGTAGAGAAAGTCATGTGAGTGCAACACATCAGATTTTTATGCTCAAAACATTCAAACTGTAATATTGAGTATTTTAAAAGCTATAATTTGGCTGCTAAAATGTTTTAGAGGGGAGAAGAATTCTTTATATGTATATTTTGTGTGATAGATAAGTACACGCTTTGATCTGATAAAACAGTCTTTGGTCGTATCAAAATCAATGTTTCAATAAGAAGAAACATTACTGTCTATCTCTTTTATCCTATAGATGAGGAACTTTCATCCTAGTCCCTTTACAAAACTAAAAGTTTTCTGGGACGCCTACGTCACCACCATTCCTTTGTTTTTTCTCTTTTTGTTATATTCTTTCCCTTTCAACAGAAAGCATAACTATTTCCACTTCAGTAATAATCGCTTTCATCTTCGCAAAAGTCACACAAACATTTAGCAAACGCTTTGTCTGTCATTTTCTTTGTTTTGTGCAAACAATGCGCGGGTGTATAACAACTCGAGTATCCATGCACAAAGGATGCCATCTATCTGCACTAAACTATAAAGGTGCTCTATATCCCCCGCCCCCCTCGCCCCGCCCGCATTGGTTTTCTTTTTTATGAAACTTATGGAAATTTGAAGTTTTCTTATTCGTAGACAGACCATGCATAGCAAAATAAAAAACCACTATAGCTTAATCCTACTGTATCCCCCTGTTCTCATTGTACTTGCAAGAAAATATGTAATAAAACCGTTTTTATAAATGCTTATGTTGATTCATGTGAACCTGTTGTGGCAATAAAGTATAATAATAATTATCATCATAATCAGAATAATGTGGCAGATAATTTTCTAAATATCCACTACTAGAAGAACAAATATAGATAAATATATTACAAAAATGAGGCAAAAGCCAGAACTAAAACGTTCATAAAAAGGTCCAATTGGTGTGAAATTTCGATATCTAATACTCTAAGTCCGTATGTTCATGTTTATTACTCATAAAAACTTCAAAACTCTTTCGACCGCTTGTTTATCGTCCGCTACGACCTCTGCAAGAATATCAAAGGTGCGCAAGGGTACCACGTGACGAAGGAGAGAGGGTGAGTAGAGAAACTCATAGCAACAATGGATCATATATTTTACTTAGGGTTTTCAAAACGTGTATTTATGGTGATATCTCAGTATCGAATTATTGGGAAGAATGGGTAAGTTTTCCATCTACCGTGTATGAAGAAAATAAATATTCAAATGTTTTCATGATTTATAAAATATTTAAAAGGGATTTTCGAATTTTGTTGACGATGTAAAATCCTTCCTCCGAAAGAAAGACGAAAACGCAAACAATTGGTCTGGAAAAGGCACCGACGAACGTCGAGAGAAAAACGATTCGTTTGAAAAAGCAGTGCGAGTGTGGTTGCCTAACTTCAGGATGCTTGTTCAGTTCTAATATTGAAGTGAATCGTTTCAAAAGCACTTGTGCGTGTTTATTCAGTGAATTTACTGAACCTGCACAGACAGACAGGCTTTCTTTTGCTAGCAAACACAGTAGCGTCACGGGCAGAGATGCGGAATGCGGTTTTCTTTTGTTTGTCGTATCCATCTGCACCACCGGGGATGACAGGAATATATTTCACAAGAGGAGGACAATGTGGGTGGAGGGGGGAGCGGGGGGGGGGGCAGGGTAGGGGCCCTCTCGCCCGTCAGTTTTGTGGAAAACTGTCATCAGTTGGTTGGTTACAGCGCCATATTGTGATCTGCAGTCCCAAGACGCGTACCCCATTGTCATGTTCCCTGGGTGTTAGATTACAAACTTTTATCATCATCTGCATTAATATTATAGAGAGCAAAAACTATGTGTATATGTGTATGTCAACGATTTCCAGCGTTTACGAAAGAGGGGAGGTTGGGCTTACCTCTTTTCACTTGCCACTCTGTGCCACTCATTTACCCTTTAATTAATCCTATGTAAAAATAGTAAATTTTTGTAATAAAACTGTATTTTTTGGGGGGGGGGGGAGAGCAAAATTCATAGCACCGCAAGCGTGCCAATACACCGATTACTTTACTTGGGCCCTCCCCTTCCTTTACCATAGTCACATTGGATTGCAGTTGCTGGGATTAGAACTCGCGATGTTTGGCCAGCTCATTGCTTATTGCCTTAACCATCACGGCTATCCGAATCTCTTCGGCAGAGTTGCCTCCGAAAGGCAATTAAAAGGTTAAAAGTCAATTGTGTTGCAGTGGCGGTTTCCATATATGTATGTTGCGTTTCATTTATGAAAGCACTTTCAAATCTTATGCGATAAACATGTGTGAATATCGCTTTCCCTAGCTCAGTACATAACAAACACTGCAACGGTGCGTCTTGAGAACATAAACACATACCCTGTCGTGTCCTTCCGTGTTTACTGTGCGAGTGTAGACCAATCAGAAACGTTATCGGCCAAAATATTACACCACCCTGCAAGTGACCGATCTGTTTATATCCAGAAACCGGTTCAATTCCCTGACCAACCTCAACGCAAAGGTGTGGAGTTAGTTAACGCCTGAAAATGCTTCTTGGAGTATTGTTTCTATTCTTTTAAGTGATTAATTATGATAATGATGTTCAAGTACCTCGTTACCCTAAACGAGGTTCGAACTCAGTACCTGTTGAATGTAAGATAGCGATGCTACCACCACACTAAAAACACTTCTTTTAAGAGTAGTAGTAGAGAAGGTAGTGTGAAGGTAATATATCAGGTTTTTTAGGCGATATTTCTATCTTCTAAACGTAGCGTTACCTCAAACCGGGGAGCATTGTCTAAATTATTGCTCCAATTTGTTCAGATGTCGCCCCCAGTTCGTTATAAAATTCCATTCACCCCCTCCCTGGGATTGGCTGATTCAATTTACAAAACATTCCAGTTTATATTTCGTTACGACTAAATAAACTCAATTTTTCAATAAACAAAGGCGCGGTTTATTAGAGCGTTTTTGTTACGGAATCCTTAATTTTTAACAAAATTAACAGCATTTTCAATAATTTAATATTCCAAATATCGTATTGGGACGAGCAAAAACTGTTACAATTCTGTTGCAAGGTTATTTCATCGCATTCCCTCAATGTGCATGGAAACAGGCACACTTGTAATAGGCGGATAATAATTTGTGACGTTTTGCTATATTAAGTGCGATTCTAAACATCTAATCCTTTATTGCATTAATTATTTTGTTACTGAACTGGTTTACCACAGCATTGTTAAGCAACTGACAACCGGACTAGCCAGGCATTCAAAACTGAACATCGTGACTGCAATTAAATTTCAATCCACAAAAGGACGGGGAGGGCCCACGTAAAATAAACAGTGACATGATGGCCTATTTGATAATGGAAGGAATCTAGATAGAAGTTATTAATAAGTAAAAAATAAAACATATCTAATGAAATTAAAGTTAACAGTATTTTTATGTTTGAAAAATAAAAATAAAATCTGGTGTATTAATTTTTTTGTAGGTGCGAGGGGAGTATTAGAATACAGTAGGCTTTGAGCGAGTGTCAAATGTTTTATAGCTTTGAGATCCCGTTCTCTTTGCACGCTTGACAGAAAAAATGAACAACGATGTTCCATTGCACGAAAGATGTAAGTTTTCCGAAACTGACATACAAACCAAGGAATTTCTCCGAAATGGTTCACTTTACAAAAAATTTTATTGAGACATAAATTGTGTATTTTAGCAAGATCTAAATTTCTTGTATACTAAGATTTTGTCTATCTCTTACGGTTTACGAGTTATTCAAAACTCATCCAGACTAAACAGGAATACATAGGCTATAGCCTGAAAATTCAAGATATACATTTCATTTGTGATAAAAATATCTCAAACATATGACATTTTAATCAAAATCGTTAGAGCTATTTTCAAGAAAATCGACATTTTCGAAAAATTTTCCATGTAAAGGGTAGTTTAGGTTGGGGCTATTTTCTTCAAAATTTTCGTGTTGAACCCTTGAAAGACATTAAACTTAAGTAGCAGCTTTGCTTTTTAACCGACCCATCGCTTTTGAGCTATGCTGTCCACAGACTGGCAGATTTTGGGTCAAATACAATACTACCCCTACTATTGGTAGTAGAGGAAGTAGAAATGTCATCTCTGGTTAGATACTGTGAAGCCCTATGTAGTTATTTTGATTTTACGGTACCACCCCTACTGGGAGCCCCCGTGGAGTGTGAAATCCCTGGTCCGTGAGGGTATCTCAATCAATAGCAATTCTACGCGACGGACGGACAGACAGACAGACACTTCCGGGTGGCTAGGAGACAATAAGCTCTGGGAATTGGAGGATAATCCACGCGGTCGGTAACTGCAGCCTGTGTCTATTCAAACAGATACGGTGAGCAAATTGGTTCGGAGCTTGATACTGCCCACCGCACGTGTGACTGTTACACACCTTGGTGCAAAGAATTCTAAGTCCTTTCTGCTATCATCGAGAAAATGTTGGAAAAAATCTAATGTGTTGCACTCACATGACTTTCTCTACTCTTGTACTAACCATTCTTACAAACTCTTATTCCTATCTTCTTGCTTGTTTCCTTGTAGGTACAAGGGGAATATTAGAATACAGTAGGATTTGAGCGATAGTCAAATATTTTAAAGCTTTGAGATTCCGTTCTCCTTGCACGCTTAACATATAAAAAAATGAACAACGATGTTCCATTTCACCAAAGTTTCAAGTTTTCCGAAACTCATATCTCCGAAATGGTTCACCCTACAAGAAAATTTATTCAGACATAAATTGTGTATTTTAGCAAGATCTACATTTTTTGTATAGTAAGATTCGGTCTATCTCTAACGCTTTAGCAGATATGCAAAAGTCATCCAGAGTAAATACGACTACAGGGGCTATAGCCAGAAAATTCAAGATATACATTTCATTTGTCATAAAAATATCTCAATCATATGGCATTTTAATCAAAATCGTCGCAGTCAATTCCAAGAAAATCAAAATTTTCGAAAAATCTTCCATGTAAAGGGTAGGTTAGGGTGGCACTATTTTCTTCAAAATTTTCGTGTTGCATCCTTGAAAGACATTAAACTTAAATACCAACTTTAGTTTTTAACCTACTTTTCCTTTTTGAGTTATGCTGTCCACAGACACACACACACACACACACACACACACACACACACACACACACACACACACACACACACACACACACATTAACCATTTTAATGGTCACGTGATTGGCCGAAAATCACGCATGCATGCTAATCTATAAAAACCAAATTTTTATATGTTAACAAAAAATTAATTGAAGAATATTCTTTTTTGGCTTAGCTTGTAAAAGACTGACTAGGGAAAGTATTGTGAATGGAAAACATAGGTTTCTGCTTAACTGCTAATCTTCCAATAATATTCCTTTACACACAAGCGAGGTGACAAAAGAAGCACTGCCATTTGTATAAGCTGCTGTATGTAGAATTTAATCTTTCATCGCTGTGACGTTTTTATAAATTTCCTTGCTTCCTTGTAAATGTCCGTTTTTGTCGCTGTTTTGATCTGCCGCACCATTAATATCGCGTTAGATCGGAGGAAGTATTCCAAGAGACAGGTCTGAAAATGCCATGTGACATTAGGAATAATGTTGGTAGACTTGCAAAGGGAAGGAGCGTTATTCATCTGTCTGGCCTGAAAATAAACTCGACCCTTGCTAACGTCCATTTGTGTACGTAGTGCCGTTTTTGTCCACTTTTTACAGATTATTTTTACCTTCTCTGCCACGTATAGTAAGTAGAGGCAGTATTGTATTCGACACAAAAGCATTTTTTGTGTGTCTGTCTGTGAAGAGCATAGCTCAAAAACGAAAAGTCTATTAAAAACCAAAGTTAGCATTTAAGTTTAATGTCTTTAAAGGATGCGACACGAAGATTGTGAAGAAAATAGCCCCACCCTAACCTACCCTTTACATGAAAAATTTTTCGAAAATTTTTATATTCTTGAAAATGGCTCTAACGACTTTAATTAAAATACCATATGTTTGAGATATTTTTATGGCAAATGAAATGTATATCTTGAATTTTCTGGCTATAGCCTCTGTAGGCGTATTTACTCTGGACGACTTTTGCATAACTGGTAAACCGTTAGAGATAGACCAAATTATACTATACAAAAACCGCAGATCTTACTAAAATACACAATTTATGTCTCAATAAATTTTCTTGTAGGGTGAACCATTTCGGAGATATTCCTTATTAAGTGTGTGTGTTTCGGAAAACTTAAAACTTTCGTGAAATAGAACATCGTTGTTTCTGCTTTTTATGTGTTGAGCGTGCAAAGAGAACGGAATCTCAAAGCTTTAAAAGATTTGACTGTTGCACAAAGTCTACTGTATTTTAATATTCCCCTTGTACCTACAAGGAAATAAGCAATAAGATAATTTGTACGAATGTTTATCTCAACTAACATGAAGATATAGGAATAAGAGTTTGTAAGAATGATTAGTACAAGAGTAGAGAAAGTCATGTGAGTGCAACACATCAGGTTTTTCCTTATTTTTTGAGTAGGGAATTGATTAGACGATTACAACAATGTTCGCCGTTTCTTTGCCCCCGTAACCACAGTAACTGTGATCAGGCAAGTATAACCTTACGTCACAAAGTTTAAGTAATTCTTTGTGACTAAAAGTCCCTTGTCGTGCATTCATTTGCATATTTTTTTTGGTGGTATTTGCTAATTGAGTCAAAGCTGCTCGCAGTAGTCTCAAAGCTGGCGTATGGTAATGAATCGTGAACAGGTAACACAAAAAAACTGCTTATTCACAGCAGCTGGCGAGCATTAAAGGATACACAGAAAAAAAATATGGACCTTGATAAAAAGTTCAAAAGATACAGAAATGAAAGTCATGTCTGCATTGACACTCTTGCAAACACACAAGAACTTTCTATTTGGGAAAAGTATAACTATTTTAAAACTTAAAATTGTAACAAGGGATATCTCAGAAATGGTTAACTCTACAAAAAAGTGAGCTTCATGAAACGTTTTTGTATACAGTTATACATACGTCATTCAAAATGAAGAGGATTTCAATGGCTTTTAGCAAAAATTTAAGGTATACTTTTGTCATGAAAATTTCTTATAAACACTCATTGAAGTCATTTTTTAGAAAATCGAAGTTAACGAATTTTCTTGAAAATATTCGAGTGGCAGCGTTAGAAAATGCTGAACGTAACTACCAAGTTTGGTATTTAACCAATTTTGGTTTTTGAGCTATGCTGTTCACACGTACACGGACCTTTTGGATTCAGAGGACATCAAAAACTGTATTTTCAGTGAAAATGTAAATTTTGGGGTGTAATGTAATATTCTCTCTAGTTATATACATGTGGAGAGAACGTAAATCATTGAGAACTCCATTAAAAATAATAAGTTCATCATACCAGGACAATTTTTTGACGCGTGCTGCTACAGCGCTAAAAATCCTAACTAGAACGCACATGTAAATAACAGATTATATGCAAATAGACTATGATTACAGGACCTCCTAAATACCGGACCTGACACTGTAATTCAAGATGGCGGCCAAAGTGGTGGGAACTACTTGTAAACAACTCGTCTACAGGCTACGATTTCAACGCAGTAAAATAAAAATGTGGTGTAATAACACGCCTATTTTGTGAATATGGGCTGTGTTAAACACAAAAACACTGTCTTAAACATAAACTCAAGTAAACAAAAAAGAATGACATTTAATATTAAACGATAAACCATGGGCAATGAAATATATAACCTCAAATATCATTCATGCAATCTACAGGTCTACATGCCATTATGTAACTGCATTACACACTCAAATTACAAAGAAGATAGACAAAACTGCAAGCAGCATGTTACTTAAATAAAACAGAAGTGTTGACAGTGAGTTGACTCAGAATTATTAATCATTGTTTACACTGTTTTTCACATTTGTACAATGTGCATAATGTTATATACCTACACAAAACATACTATACTGGATGGCTGATATACAAATGCTGCCATTTAGAATGACCTAAAGCTACCTACTGAATTCAAAACCTTTAGGGTGAAATTTTGCTTTCACTATTACTGAGAACTTGATTACTCAGTTTGCAACAACATATTACTCAGCACTTCAGGACACTTTATTTTACAGGGGGATTCCACAAAAGCAGATGAAATATTAAAAATAATAACCGTAAAACAGCACTGTAAATGAAATACATGAAATACGTAATCTTAAATCAGTATTGTAAAGCAACATTGTGTTAGCTTAGGTTAGGTTAGTTTTGCATATGAGTGGGGTGACAGGGTCCTGTGTTATCGAAATATTTACAATTTGGGTAGTGTTTATGCAATCATTTCAACGTAAATGCATTAATCAATCATTGTAGCATATATTACACTCGTTTATGCACATTTATTAGCTAAATATCCGCCGCATAAGCGAAATAAAACCACTTCATCGACCGTACGAAATTTTCTCATAAATAAAACACGAAGCTTGAGCGCACAATAAAACTTACAAGATCGTAATCACCAATAAAAACTGCATCCATTGCACTATGTTTCATTCGTTTTCTCGAGCGGACGATTTTGTAAATATTTACCAAACTTTGCTATAGTCTACAGTTTTACATGCAGCAACATAACACATTTCTTCTAAACTACAGCTACACATTTAAATTACAAAGACAAAAGATAATGTACAAATATGAGCAGCATACTACTTACATGAAACAAACTGTTGGTGTTGCAGATGCCACTAATTGAATTCACTCGAAATTATTGTCTTTCACTATTCACACTATTCACCATGTTATATACACACCGGCAACTAATACACATAACGCTGCAATTTATTGTAATTAAATACTGAATTTAGAAGCTTTATGTTGTAATTTACCTTTTGTTTTAACTGAAAGTTTCTGATTTTTAATTTGCATCCGGGAATGCAACAGTTACGGTGCATTGTCGTGTTTGAGGTTAGGTTGTAGTATGGCAACATTAATATACACTACTGGAACAGTTTTTCTTCAACAACCTCTCACCACTGTAATCGTGACACAAATTGTACTTGCAAACAGATAAATTAACCACACTATACGGCTAATGTAGCCATAGTCCTAGATGGAACACAATAAACATGAACACGTGGATAGCACACGGCACAGTCAAAACGTTATTACATTTATTCCTGTTCCTATACTGCCCAAATAAAACTTTTGAAACACTCGCTTTGCTGATATGAAGACAAACTTACATAGGAATTATTATAAGAAACAATAACTCGAAGACATAGAAAATAATACGAAAAACAGCGTGTGGAAACACCTCAGAAATAAATCCCACCAGCCGA
Source organism: Tenodera sinensis (assembly GCA_030765045.1). Classification (NCBI taxonomy): domain Eukaryota; kingdom Metazoa; phylum Arthropoda; class Insecta; order Mantodea; family Mantidae; genus Tenodera; species Tenodera sinensis. The sequence continues at coordinate 85,343,752 of CM060973.1, read as the reverse complement.
CGCCATTTTTGTACAACTTAGATGGCAGTGTCAGGTCCGGTAATCTAGAAGGTCCTGATGATTAGATGTAAGTTCAAGTGTGCGCTACAGTGGCGCTAGTGTACATAGTTAACCTTAATAGACTAGATGGCACTACCAGTATCTTGCGCTGGACGACCGGACTGTTACTCGATGGATGCGAGTTCAAATAGAGAAGGCGAGCGTCCTTCCGCAGTCAGGAACTCTCCTGGTACCCAACCAGGGCCACGCCCCATCCCCTACCCGGCCCTGGTCCAAAAAGGCACCTCTTTTGCAGGAGCCGCCGGAGGGCAAAATGCACCCGCGCAACCGCCAAATGGTCCCCCTCCACAACCCCAGCCCTCAGAGGCACCCACTAGCGACCTGGGAGGTTTGAAAGAAATTTTCAGCCTCTTCAAGGATTTAAACCTCCCAGTACTACTACCAAAGTTGCGGCCCATAATCGCAAGATTAAAAAGCTGCAACGATACCATGGAGAAGCTGGAAGCCATCATATGTTTGGTTACCACTCTCTTCGAGTAAATGGCAACTTCAAGGGGAGGCATAACTTTAACGCGTGCACTCCTGTGGAATGCAGATGGCATCCACAGGAAGCAACACGAACTTGAAAACTACCTGCGGCGTAACAAAATTGATGTCGCATTCATTTGCGAAACAAAATTACAGCAAGAGCACACTTTTAAGCTCCAGGGGTATCAAATCTTTCGGAACGACAGAACTGGCAGACAGGGGGGAGGTACTGCTATTTTGCTCAGAAACACTGTTGCTCATGCTTCTGTTACGCTACCTGCAATGGCAGCGTTAGAGTGCACAGCACTTAAAACCCGTGTAAATAATCAAACGGTGATGCTGGTAGCGCTCTACCGGCCCCCCAACTCCTTAAATTTCATACCTGACCTCGAACAAATCCTCGCTTTAGAGGAGCACGTTATAATTGCAGGAGATTTCAACGCTCGGCACCCCTGGTGGTTTTCACGCCGGGCAAACGCGGCTGGAAATCTCCTGGTTGAACTTATAACAGATAATGACGACTTAGAGGTACATCTTCCCCCAGACCCCACATTTTGGCACAGATCGGGGCACTTTGACCCCGAAATTTTGGACTTCGTACTAACAAAAAATGCGACGCCTTTAATTAACTTCACAGTGTATCACAGCCTGGACTCTGACCATCTTCCCGTGCACTTCGATATACAGGGTGGCATTCCGGCCGGTGCCCCTGGGCCTCGAAGGAGGGCTGAGACCGATTGGAATAAGTTTACCACGGAAATGCACGGGATGGCGCAACCCAGGCTGTCATACTACAGCGAGGCAGACATAGATGTCGCCATTGAAAACTTTACTGCCTCGATACACACGGCCAAGAGAAACGCTACCACTTACACCACAAGACCACCCGGTTTTTGCACGTACCCCGAGGTAGAGCAACTCATTGCGCGGAGACGACGCTTGACAAGACTGTGGCGGTACACCCGTCAGCCTGAATACAAAGTGCTAGCAAAATGGCTACGCAACATCATTCGGCATCAAATTAAAATCAACAAAACTGAACAGTGGGAAAACAAAATGCTGAGTACCACCCATTCGGACTCTTCCTTGTGGAAATTATTAAAGGCATTTAAAGTCTCCACGAACGTCAACTCCGCAACTGAGGCGCTGCACACTCATGGCGGCCTGCACTTCTCCGAAGAGGAGAAAGCCGAGGTCTTCGCTGACTGTCTTGAAGATAGATTCAGCGAAAACCCAGTTACCAACCGAGATATAGAACGGGAGGTACAGACATGGGTACAAACCTGGGTGGCGCAGAAGCAAGAGCAACAACTACCCATCATAACACCGCAGGAAGTTTACAAGCTCATTAGGAAATTACCTAATGGGAAAGCTGCCGGCCCAGACAAAGTGACTAATGAGGAACTTAAGCATCTCCCGAGAAAAGCCCTGGTGCAACTGACTAAAATTTTTAACGCCTGTCTGCAGCAAGGCTATTTCCCCTCTACCTGGAAACGAGCCAAGGTAATTATGCTCCCAAAGCAAGGAAAAAGCACCAGACAACCGCAAAACTACCGCCCCATTAGTCTCTTGTCTACTATTGGTAAATTGCTCGAAAAACTTATACTTTCTCGACTTCAAAAACATGTTTCGGAATCACATGAACTATCAAATTCACAGTTTGGTTTTCGAAAAGGACATTCAACTGATTTACAGCTTTTGAGATTAACTGATGACGTAACAGAGCAATTTAACAATGGGGCTTCAACGTTGGCGCTATTTCTGGACGTAGAAGCCGCATTCGACCGGTGCTGGCACAATGGCCTTATTTACAAACTGCACCACAATTTCCCGGCTCTTCAAAATTATCTATATTTGCTGCACAATTTTTTAGAAAAACGGAAGTTTTACGTCCAAGTGGGCCGCTCCTCCTCACGGGAGAGAGTGATGCGGGCTGGCGTCCCACAAGGGGCAATCATGTCACCCTTTTTGTACATATTATTCACCAACGATTTCCCAGTGGACGCCAGATGTAAGGTAGCCATGTACGCCGACGACACTGCAATATACAACCACCATAGAAATCCCCGTTTCGGCCTTGCAGAAATGCAACGTTATGTTAACAACTTCCTTTCATGGCAACATGACTGGAAAATCAAAATTAATCCCAACAAATGCCAGCTGATTCATTTCTCTAAGAGGCATCACACTTTGGCAATGGACCTAACGGTCGGTGGTCAGGTATTGCATTGCCGTCGGCAAGTTAAATATCTAGGGGTTACCTTGGACCGCACAATGTGCTGGTCCACCCACATAAAAAATAGCGCCAACAAAGGCAGACAGCGGCTAAAGTTATGCGCCCCCATCTTCCGCAGCAAACAGTTGCAATTGAAGTCCAAACTCGTCCTGTATAAGGCTTTCATCCTGTCAGTGGTTCTTTACGCGTGTGTGGCCTGGGCAAACGCCTCAAAAACCGCCTTGAAGACTCTCCAAACCCTCCAAAACCTCTCCCTCCGGAAAATCCTCTCTGCTCCCATCCTAACCACTAACCGAACCCTTCACCAGGAAACCCAGATCCTAACCATTTCCGAGGCAATAGCGAAAAGAGCCGCTGTCGCGTGGGCGCGCATCAGAAGCCATGACAATTACGTCATTGCCAATATTGGCAAAGGTGAGCCGAAGCATCGGAAACACACTAGAATTAAGATGTTTTAGACGTTGTTCGGCTCACCGACTGATGTGCGTCCGCGCAAAGAGGGGCCCTAGACCGCACACACGCTACCTCAGAGGCCTGCATCCCAGGGAACCAGTCAGGAGCTGCAACCTGGTCCGCACAGGAAAACTGCGGAAAAACTGTATATAGTAAAGTGTATATAATGCAGTGTGTGTAAATATGTATATACGAGTGTGTGTGTGTGTGTGTGTGTGTGCGTGTGATGGGACATATGTGTGGTATGCCCAGGAGTGAATGAGCGCGTGGATGAGTGTACATAAACAAAAAACGATCAAAAGAAACAAACAAGACATTGAACATACAAAATAAAACTGTTCTCGGTGGGCTAAGGCTGCCCACTGTATGGGTTTTAAAGGAAACACAGATAACACGAATCCACTTGTAAACTTTGTAAATAATATAAATAATGTTAATTTGAGCCTGTAAGCCGGGCCCTTTTGTACCGGCACCAGGCAAATGTTTTAGTTCAATAAAGTTGTAAAGTTGTTCCGGAGCGGTGGAGAAAGTGGGCATCAGCCCTCTACTTGCCTCCCTACTAGAGATAGCTCCGCGAGCTATTTCAAACCAGCACCACCCAGACATGGAGGACTCCAGAGCCGACTCGGCACCGACCGACGGACTTACGAAACCGCAGGCCCACATGGTTGCAGCCAAGGGACCAGGCTCTAGCCTGGACCCGGGGTTCACTGGAACCCCCATAGGCGCGTCGCAAGGCGTTAAACCCTCTGTGGGATGCCGGATGGCACCTGCAATGACTAGAGACACGCCGAGTACCAACGCCAAGGTAAGACCTGACGCGATAGGTACCTGTACCCAGAACCCTTCCCACGGTCCAAGGGTGAACATCGTCAAGGCGAAAGCCAAGAACAGGCCGAAGGCCAAAAAGGCTATTGGCCTTGTGAACCAAGGGACAGCAGTCCCTGTCACACCACCACCAGTACCTATGACCCCTGTCCCAGCACCTACAACACCGGATGACGACGGCTTCGTTGTAGTGCAGAACCGCAGGAGGAGATCTTCCGGTTCAAAGCCGGAAGGGACTCCTGCTTTATCAACATCTGCAACTGCAGCGCTCGCCCCAAACCAGGCCTCACAAAAGGAGGGTAGAATCCCTCCGATTGTGTCTGATCCGTTCCCGAACCACATAAAGGTAATGAAGGAACTGAGACGGCAGTTAAAGGCCAATTTCCAGGCAACCCGGCATCCAGGACGGGTTGTCATCAGAACCACTACCTCTGACGACCACAAGGCCGCGAAAGGGGTACTGAAAGAGAGTGGAATTAAGTTCCACACTTACTCGCTTCAGCGTCCCCACGTGGTTCGCAGAGTTGTCAGGGGTCTTGATTCTGAGACAGACCCCCAGGATATCCGTGACGGCCTACAGGACGAACACGGAATCAAACCGAGGTCCGTGGTACAACTAACCACCACAAAGGTAAAAGAGGGGAAACCCACCAAGGTACCCCTGCCACTATTTTTAGTGGTAGTTGAAAAACAGGGGGAGGGAACCCCAAAAATCGACGAGGTGACTCATTTGTATAACACGAAGGTCACCATTGAGCCCTACCACAGCAGAGAGGGACCAGCCCAATGCTACAACTGCTTGGGCTTTCACCACTCGAGTCATGCTTGTGAGAGGCAACTCAAGTGCCTTCGCTGTGCGGGTGAGCACCTGGTGAAGGATTGCCCGACACCAATAGAGGACAAAAAGTGTGCAAACTGCGACGGGAGCCACATTGGCATCTATCGTGGTTGCCCAAAGCGACTTGCAATTATGCAAGGAAGACAGGGCAAAGTACCAGAGATCCGACAGGGGGTGTCTTTTGCACAGGCAATGTCGGAGCACGAAAGTGCCCTAGTACGGGCCGAGAGTGCAGAAGCAACCCCACAGAACCAAGTTGTCAGTCAAAAGACAACGCCAGTCCCAAGCGTCGCCCCAAAGGTAGGCACAAAACATCCTGTGCCACCCCCCAGTGCTGCCCCAAAGGACAAACGTCCTCCTAAAAAGAGGAGGAAGGGGAGAAAGGCTCATGTGACTGTAAGTGCAGAGCCAGAACCAGCCACGGTGGAGGCAGGTAACAAAAGTGTTACCCAAATTCCCCCACCAACTGCACCAGCCAATCAGGCACCAGCCGCTACAGCCAACCAGGCAACAGCAACAGCGCAGCCAATCAGCGCTGGCCCGTCATCACAGACTGGCTCTATAAGTAGGACCCACACAACAAGCAGTCACAGGTCTTGGGAGAGGCCTTTGGCTCAGAGGACATGGCGGAGTTTATTGAACTGGCAACTTGGTTTGCGGACCTCGTACAACGTTCCCTCCCCATACTAAGGCGCTGCAGAGAGCAAATCCTCAACCCTGAACTTTCGGCTGTGAAGAAGCACCTCGTAGTGCTTCAAACGGCCAAGGAACTCTACGCTAATTCCATAAGCTCTTAAATGGCGCATAGAAATGTGCGTTCATTTAGAGCTGCGTTCTGGAACGCAAATGGTATTAGAGAGCAGAGACCTGGCCTGTTAGAGTTTGTAGACAGCCATGGGATTGATATCCTTATGGTCTGTGAAACACACTTGCACGCCGGTGTACAGTTCAGTCTGCCAAGTTACGTCGCCCATCGGTCTGATCGGGTCGGCCGACAGGGCGGCGGTACTGCCATTTTCATAAAGAACCATCTCACACATATTCCTGTTACCATTCCGCCACTACAACACCTAGAGGCAACTGCCATAAGACTATCCTTAGGCGGATGCGACGTGGTACTTGTAGCGGTATATGATCCTCCGGATGGGCGCTTCTATGAAGCGGACATTACGGCACTCCTAAACCTACACCAAAGAGTCTGTATCGCAGGCGACTTCAACGCCAAACACCCAAGCTGGCACAGCCGCACCCAGAACGTGAAGGGTCGGGGATTGTACCGTCTCATAAGCGGGAACCCCGCCCTGCATGTACACGGGCCGAGAGGTCCAACATACTACCCGGCACGCGGCGCCGCGGATGTCATAGATTTCATTGTCACAAAGAACATTCCATTTCACCTGGATCTCTCGGTGATTAACGCTCTGGATTCTGATCACAACCCTGTTGTGGTCGACTCAGACGTTAATCTAACTGCGCTGGGAGTGCCTGATTGGGTTGAGGAAGTCGACTGGGATGCAGCCGTCCTAGCCCTCCACAACTCCGTGGAAGCATGTCCTCGAATAGACTCGATAGAGGCTCTCGAGGAGGCAGCCACGGGGTTCTCAACCTCTATCCTAAATGCGGTGCGTGCTCATACCCACCGTATTCCTACCGATGCACCAAACCCTACAGCTATCCCTGTTCCACTGAAACGCCTCATTCAAGCGAAAAACGCTGTTAGAAGGCTATGGCAGAGATTCCGTCACCCTAGGATAGGAGTAATACACCAGAGGTTCAAATCCCTGGTGAGACGACTCCTAAGAAAGCATAGGCAAGCAGCTTGGGAAAACACGTTGCGACATGTAAACCTCCAGGAGAGGAAACCATGGCGCATCGTCCGAGGCTTGAGGAAAGATAAAACTGTACACCAGCATCCTGTGCATAGCCCTCGGGGAAGACTTGTCTTTGAACCGAGGGAAAAATCAGAGGCGCTAGCAGACTATTTGGAAACTCAATTCCAGCCTAGAGTCGACCCTCAGAACGACGATCATACTGACCTCGTGGAGCAAGCAGTAGAAGACTTCTTAGAAGTTGGACCTGCGGGCCACGAGGTTTTCCACATCCCGATAGTTACCCCTCGCGAGGTAACTAACACCATCCAACACCTAAAACCTAGAAAAGCCCCTGGGCAGGACCGGGTAACAGCGGAAATGCTCCAGCACCTTCCCTTTAGAGCCGTGATGCACTTGACTCGGATCTACAACGCGTGCCTAAGCATGCGTCATTTTCCAGAAGACTGGAAGAAGGCGCGTGTGGTATGCGTGTTGAAGCCGGGCAAGAATCCGATCTTTCCTTCCAGCTACCGCTCCATCAGCCTCCTACCAGTTATCTCGAAAGTTTTCGAGAAACTGTTCCTGACCCGCCTTCGACCTCTTTTAGAGGAAAAAGGCCTCCTACCGGAACATCAGTTTGGTTTTCGTTCTGACCATTCCACAACCGAGCAACTACTGCGTGTAGCCGAAAAGGCCTCCCTGGCTTACCAGGAAAGGGCCAAAACGGTGGCAGTGTTGCTTGACGTGGAAAAGGCGTTCTCTACCACCTGGCACGAAGGGCTTATCTACAAGCTCATACAGCACGAAATCCCCCCTCCATATATTTACTTGGTGGCTAGTTTCCTACAGGAACGTAGCTTCCGGGTGAAAGTGGAGGGTTCATTTTCCCGAGAAAGGCCCATTGGCGCAGGAGTCCCCGAGGGCAGTGTACTGTCACCGGCACTCTTTAATGCTTACATGGCCGATCTCCCCACGCACCCCAACACTCACATCTGTCAGTATGCGGACGATCTCATGATCTTCGCAGCTAACAAGAACCCGCGCTACAGCTACCGTCAAGTACAAGCCCACCTCTGTGCCATCAGTAGATGGTGCGAGAACTGGCGCATGTCTATCAACCCGGAGAAAAGCTCTGCGATTCTCCTGGCCAACACGCTGGCAAACCGGCTCCCGCAGGACCTCGTGCTTCGGCGCCGTCGGATCCCTTGGGTCACTACGGCGAAGTATCTCGGGGTCACGTTGGACCGGCGGCTAACGTATAGGCATCACGTCAGGGGCAAAGTACTACAAGGTCATGCAGCCCTACGGCAGTTGTATCCCATCCTCAGCTCCAAAACCATGCCCATTCGCCTGAAACTCCAACTGTATCGTGCGATCATCCCGCCTCTGGTCCTGTACGGATGCGAGATATGGGGAGTGGTGGCAAAGTCCACCTTCATCAGACTCCAGACGTTGCAGAACCGGGCATTAAGGATGATCTACGACACTGGTTGGAGATTTCCTGCCCACATCCTTCACGAACATTCCGGTATCCCGTACATTGTCGACGTGATTAAAACCCGCGCTCGAACAATGTACAACAAACTCCAGAACCACCCTAACCCACTGGTGAATACTCTGGGACAATACGACCAGAGAGAGCCTCGCCGACTACCATCTAAAAAATTGCCGAAGGACATCTTAAGTCCAACGGTCTAAATTTCGCAGATGGGAAAGGCAAAACGAATATCTGTACTTAAAACAGAGTAAATCGCCTAACTCAGATCACCTCTCAGTGTGTGACTGACGGCCAGAACCAGGAGGAGATTAGCGCGTCACCTGATTGACTAACCAGCCAATCAGCACGTATGGGCAGTGCCCGTTCATGGACCTATCCCTACCATCATTCATCTTGTCCCTAAGATACCCCTGACCCCAAACATTCCCAGATTTTAAATCCCTGTAGACCAAAACACCATACTATCGCGCAGGTAAAGCCGTATAACGGCTAGGTACTGCGGTAAAGACACTTCGGGTGGGGGAATAAGCTTCCCCACTCGACTCGAACTGCCTCTGGAGCCTCTCCTCTCTGGAGCGAGCGAGCGTGTGTGGCCTGGGCAAACGCCTCAAAAACCGCCCTGAAGACCATCCAAACCCTCCAAAACCTCTCCCTCCGAAAAATCCTCTCTGCTCCCATCCTAACCACTAATCAAACCCTTCACCAAGAAACCCAGACCCCATCCATACCCGAGGCAATTACAAAAAGAGCCACTGCCGCGTGGGCGCGCATCAGAAACCACGACAATTATGTCATTGCCAATATCGGCAAAGGTGAGCCGAAGCATCGGAAGCATGCTAGAATTAAAATGTTTTAAACGTCACTCGGCTCACCGACTGATGCGCGTCCACGCAAACACGGCCCTAGGCCGCACACACGCTACCTCAGAGGCCTGCACCCCAGTGAACAGGTCAGGAGCTGCACCCTGCCCCGCCCAGGATAACCGCGGAGTGTACATAGTGTATATATAGTGTATATAGTTAACGTGTGTATATAGTTCTTTGCTATAATGCTGGGACGCATAGTTACGTGTGCCCAGCAAACATGTGCGAGCGGGACGCTCACTTGAAGTGCCCAGTGTGCGTGCGTGTATGTATATGTGTGTGCGTGCATGAGGGCATATCACATGATATGCCAGAGTGAATGAGAGAATGCATGTGTGTAAAAAAATATGTATATAGCAAGAAAAAAGCGAAAAAAGACAAAAACAAAATATAAACACATACCCAAGAACTATACACAAGAGAACTGTTCTCGGTGGCCCAAAAGAGGGTCACTGTATGGGTTTTCTTAAAACCCAATGTATATTTGTTGTAAATATCAAAAAAATTGTAATCCAATGATAAATTAAGTCTGTACGCTGGGCCCCATGTACCAGCACCAGACAAAATTCTTTTAATAAAATAATCTGAATCTGAATTAGTGTAAGGTGACTAAAAATAGCGTGTTTTCAAATTAGTACCTTAAGTTAGGCCTGACACAGAGGGCATGGCGATCTCAAGATAACGAATGGTGCACCGGAAGAGAATTTCACTGCTTTGCAGAGTACATAAATGTAATAAACGTTAGGACTGCCGGTGGAGCAAAATACAACGGATTAAGAAATTCAATGAAAAATTTAAACATAACAATCACAAAAATCTGTGATCGTGACTGATCATCTGAATTGTAGTATACTTAGAGAAGCTTGCAGATGTTTTTGAAGGTAGTAATGTTCCATAGGTTGTACATGCCTTCTCTCAGTTTCGAGAAGGAATCTAGTAAAACAGGATCAAAAAACGTAAACAACAGAGCGATATGAAGTAATGCCCTATAAATCTGCAATACACGGGTTATGCGGGTAGGTTCTTAACTGACCAATTCTACCAGGAAAACTAGCTTAGTCTACACTTATGACAATCTACGGGAAGCTACGGTAGATTTACACGTTTATGCAAGACCAATAGGCTCACTTTACCACCCCGAGCTGCGAAGCACAACGGATAGTCTATACGACAGGCGCAGTTCATTTTGAGGCCCAGTTGCTGATTGGTTTGTGCAAAAACTGTTAGACAAAAGAGAGAAAATAACTAACGTGCCGAATTGCACACACATTAAGGTACCGGTTATGAAAATATTTGCAGTTGTACCCCTAAATACCTGTACACGCACACACACGCACGCACACACACACACACACCTTTTTATTTTCTATACTACGTTTAGTGAAATAGAGGAATTATTGTATTCCACCCAAAACTTTGATGTCGAGATTTCACCGGAAACATGTTTTGAGCCCCCCCCCCCCCAAAATCATTATGGACAGCATAACTCAAAAACAAAGAGTCGGTTAAAGCCCAAAGTTGGTATTTAAGCTAAACATCTTTCAAGGATGCCACACGAATATTTTGAAGAAAATTCCCCCACCCTAAACTACCATTTACATGGAAAAACTTTCGACAGTTTTGCTTTTCTTGAAAATGGGTCTAACGATTTTGATTATAATGTCCTATGTAAGAGATGGATCAAATTTTACCATACAAAGAAATGTAGGTCTTGCTGAAATACACTATTTATATCTAAATAAATTTTTCTGTAGAGTGAAACGATTTGGAAGATATGCCTTGTTATTTTTGACTCGTTCAGAAACCTGCTGTATTCCCATATTTCTCTTGCACATAGAAGGAAATAAGCTATAAGATAATTTCTGCAAATGTTTACCTCAACTAACACGAATATATATATAGGAATAAGAGTTTGTAAGAATGGTTAATAGAAGAGTAGAGAAAGTCATGTGAGTGCTATACATAAAATATTTTTCTAAAAATATGTTTGTTTCAGGAGACTTCAAAACGTGCATCTCTGGTGGAGAAAAGCTCCTCTTCTTACCACAGGTATAGTAAAATATTTTACATCCTTTTTGTCGTGAGAGATTTTATGTTTGTTTTTAACAAGGCCTCCTGTTAATTTTGGATGCAATTGCCATCGTTTGTTAGTGTTGGTCGGAAACCGCAGTCGCTGTCCCTTGGTCAGAATGTTTTGCAACCCCAGAGCAGTAGTTTAAAGCTGAACTTGCAGTATAATGAAGAACGCCCGCCCGCCCGGAGGGTTTAGTACTTCCTGTTGCCAAGCAATAAATTTCCTTAGCCTGGTCCATATTCTAGATCCTTCTCTCCAGGAAGACCTTCTCGCTAAAGCCCAGGTTGTGGTCAGACGTTGTCGTTTTGCATGAAACCATGACAACCTTACTGAACGTGGATTGATTTTCCTAACTTCAGCTTGCCAGTGAGAGTGAATTTCACTTTCGGGAGCTAAATGTTACCGTTCCAGACGACAGTTTCCTTCAATAACACAACAAAAATTTAAATACTTTTTTCAGCTCATTTTATACCACTATAGCAGACCAAAGCGTTAGTTTGTACATACATTGTCACAAGTAATATAAAATGTCCGAACTAAACGGTAAATTCTCGAGCGCAGTGATAGGGAATGTGACACCGTCGAATTATATTTATCTGGACTATTATTAAAATATGGATTTAAACACTATATCGCAAAGATTCAACCAAAAAATAACCAGCAAACGCGTAAAAAGAATGAGCGCGGCACGTCAGAAAGATTTTCGAGATTATTCGAGAAGTGTCCGGCAGCCGGTGTAGTTGTATATGTTCAAGAAAGGTCCATTTTACGTCATTCTCGCTATATAAGCAGGACGAGGCAACGGGCAGAGTAGTAAGCTACAGACAAAAGTCAGTGTTTGTGTGTCAGCTGCGTGTGTAGGTGTCGCGTCGAAAGGAAGATAGCAAAGCAGTTAATGACTTATGTGATTGTATCGTCGATATCAGCAAAACAGAGAAACTAAAGAAAGATGGAAATGATATGTTAAGGTTACGAGAAGAAAACAGTTGTGAGTTGTAATATGACGAGACTGTAGATTGTGTTACCGTCAGTAAAAGAGAACTGTGTATTTGTGACAAAGTTTAGAAGAAAAATAAAGTGATAGAAAAGTAGCTGGACATGATTTTATACATATTCAGTCTGTTCTGTGCGATTACAACCTTGACATATGTTTGTCCTTCAGTTCCGCTCTGTCTGACTACTGACTTTGATGATCACAGTCACTAAAACTCCTTTATATAACAAACTCCTACGTGACGATTAAATGTCCCAAACTGTTCTTGTCGACACGTACATATTCTTCTCGACAACTACACACACAAGCACTGCCAACAGTTGTTTCGTTCTACACTCCCGAGTGTCGCAAAAACTGGTTTCCTTCGCCGTATCGCTCGCTTATATAGGCGAGGATGACGTAGTACGGATATTTCTAGAAATTTTCACAAACTAGTTAGCGAACAGTCTGAATACGGTTTTTTCTTCCTTTCTATTGTCGTCTACCACGTATTTAAAAGCAGGGGCGGGTGAGGTAGCTTGACCTTGAGCGTCTTTTGGTGTGCGGCGTAACAATTTTATCATACAATAATACAATGAAAAACACTATCCAGGTTGTTATAACAAATGTATTTTGTAAGAAAATCACTTTATTTTAATATAATTTTGAGGCATAATGTTAGTGGAAAAGTAATTCTGAGCCTGAGAGCATTAACGAGCAGCGTCGAGAAGTCGATAACCTCCAACTAAAGTTGTGAATGACAGAAGTGCTCCAAGAAGCTGAAGATGCAGGGATGTCAGGGCTTTTGACCTATTTCCTTGTGTAAACTCACTCGTTCCCAAGCGGTATAGCACGGTTTCCAAGATGTTGTTACAGAATTAGCTGGTAGGGGTGTAAACCCCAAGTCTCTAGGGGTGCCTCCCTCATCATCAACAAGCGGAGGGGGTTCATGTCGAAACCTCGCTTCAAATTTACTACATGGCTGTATGTATCTCACAATGCAGTTGTCATGGTGTGCACTCAGGCGTTCATTTTCCTATTTGCCATTAGCCAACAGAGCGCTGCTGAATTCCCCTGACATATCTGACGTTACCAACTTGAAAGTAACTAACTCTACGACGGGCTTCTTGCAAAAACGAGGTTTACAGCGTGCCTTGTGGTAGATATTGTTTAAATTTAGAATCAGGTCCAAGAAAAGACCACAGTTTTTGCTTCCTCTAGCGTTCCCTGTGACGTAACGCGGATTTTTTACTGCAAGTATGCATTTGGAAGTAAAATTCATGCTTGAAAGTTGGTATTTAAGTTTAATGTCGTTCAAGGAGGCGACACGAAGATTTTTAAAAAAAAAATTTCCACCCTAAACTACACTTTACATGGAAAAGTTTACGTAAATTTTGATTTTCTTGAAAATGGCTACAACGATTTTGATTAAAATGCCATATGTTTGATATATTTTTATGACAAATGAAATGTATATCATGAATTTTCTGGCTACAACCCCTGTAGTCGTATTTACTCTGGACGACTTTTGCATAACTCCTAAACCGTAAGAGATAAACAAAATCTTACTCTACAAAAATTGTAGATCTTGCTAAAACACACAATTTATGTCCAAATAAACTTTTTTGTAGAGTGAACCATTTCGGAGATATTCCTTATTTGTGTCAGTTTCAGAGAACTTAAAACTTTCGCGAAATGGAACATCGTTGTTCATTTTTACTTTATCTACTGGTAAGTAGGGGAAATATTGTATTCCACCCAAATATTCGATGTCGAGATTTCACCAGAAATATGTTTTGAGACCCCCCTGAATCCAAAAAAGCACTTTTAGAAAAAGGTCCGTGTGTGTGTCTGTGTGTCAATCTGTGGACAGCATAACTCAAAAACGAAAAGGAGGTTAAAAACCAAAGCTGGTATTTAAGTTTAATGTCTTTAAAGGATGCGACACTAAGATTTTGAAGAAAATAGCCCTACTCTAACCTACACTTTACATGGAAAATTTTTCGAAAATTTTGATTTTCTTGAAAATGGCTCTAACGATTTTGATTAAAATGTCATATGTTTGAGATATTTTTATGACAAATGAAATGTATATCTTGAATTTTCTGGCTATAGCGCCTGTAGTTGTATTTACTCTGGACGAATTTTGCATAACTGGTAAACCGTTAGAGATAGATAAAATCTTACTATACAAAAAATGTAGATCTTGCTAAAATACACAATTTATGTCTAAATAAATTTTCTTGTAGGCTGAACCATTTCGGAGATATTCCTTGTTATTTGTGACAGTTTCGGAGAACTTAAAACTTTTGTGAAATGGAACATCGTTGTTCATTTTTTATATGTTAAGCGTGCAAAGAGAACGGAATCTGAAAGGTTTCCATATTCCCGCTGCAAGTACAAGGAAATAAATAATAAGATAATTTCTGCAAATGTTTATCTTAACTAACACGAAGAAGGTAGAGGAATAAGACTTTGTAGGAGTGGTTAGTACAAGAGTAGAGGAAGTGTTGCGAGTCCAACACATCAGATTTTTTTATATTTATGGGCAATTACAATACTTTCTCTTATTGGACAGGGAAAAAGCAGGAATATTGTCTGAGAAATGTCGAAACAGTTGTTCTGCATTAAACAGAAATGCCGTTTTAACCAAAAGCAACCAATCTCGTTTCTGCTCTCAAATGCTAACTTTAAGGCTACTTAATGAAAGCTTACACAAGGCTTGCCTTCACTTTGATTTATAGTAGTTCCTTCCTCTTTCGCTTCATCCGCCCGCCACACCTTCCTGTATAATTTGCTGATCGTACTCTTTCAGATCACAAATCTCTCCAGGATCTCTCCAGTACCACCAACTTTCCTAACTAATATAATACGTGTCATTATTGTCACGCGATGTGCAATTCTCTGCTCTCTCAGATTAGAGCTATATTAGGATTTTTATACCTTATCACCACCACGAAATCATCACTGATATGTAAACCTGACCTTCCTTAATGTCATCAGATAAGAAAGTGGTTTGGTAGCATTCA
This sequence comes from Tenodera sinensis, assembly GCA_030765045.1. Lineage (NCBI taxonomy): Eukaryota > Metazoa > Arthropoda > Insecta > Mantodea > Mantidae > Tenodera > Tenodera sinensis. Next base: position 85,328,621 of record CM060973.1, on the reverse strand, counting down.
TTGAACACGAACTTCTGCCTAGTGATATTACTGTGTATCCAAAGTGGAGGCACAAACATAGGTTTTGTATACCTGCAGGAAACACAATTACACAAATTATGCAAGCCCAGAAAGATAGTTTAAATAGAACGAAAACGACTATCTTTTTAGAAAACATGCAATTCGACGTCCAAGTGGGCCACTCCTCCTCCTGGGAGAGAGTAATCCGGGCTGGCGTCCCACAAGGGGCAGTCATGTCGCCATTTTTGTATATATTGTTTACAAATAATTTCCCAGCGGACGCCGGATGCAAGGTTTTGGCCTTGCAGAAATGCAAAGATACCTAAATAACTTCCTCTCATGTCTAAATGATTGAAAAATGAAAATTAATCCTAACAAACGCCAGGTGATTCATTTCTCAAAGCGGCATTTTTATTAAAATGCCATGTTTGAGATATTTTAATGACAAATGAAATGTATATCTTGAATTTTCTGTCTATAGTCCATGAAGTCCAAACCGTACCTCCCAAGCAGGAGGTTTAAGGAGTCCTTCGAGAAAGGGAACTAACCTAGCCTTATCGATTACAATCGTTCGATTAACGTGTTGTTCTAGACTGTGAAATAGTATACATTTGTAACACCAATAGCTATTACTAGGAAGTGGTGGACTGAGATATATGTCCTCCAGTAGGAGCATAAAGCTCGTGTCAGAGAGCGCTACATTAACAATGCATTAGTCCCCTGGTTACCGCTAATGCCCTCGCTCGTTCGCTGGCGTTCACTCCACCTGATGCTTCATTCATAATTTTCCTTGTGACCTCCTGGTGCAGTGGCGACTGACTGGACTTTCCAGCGATCCACTTAGTTCCAGCTCCAAGACACCCACCCGGCCGGCCGACCATTTCAACTTGGATCCTAACAGCGTTTTTTACTTCCGAGAGGCTTCCTTATACAGGATGTTACAGAAATAACTGCACGTATTTTGATGGCGGACCAAACACGAAAATATATACTACTTGCATACATACTCTTTGCACGCTTAACATTTAAAAAACTGAACAACGATGTTGCATTAGACGAAAGTTTTCAGTTTTCCAAAACTTACACATATAACGAGGAATATCTCCGAAATGGTCCACCCTACAAGAAAATTTATTTGGACATAAATTATATATTTTAGCAAGATCTACATTTTCTGTATAGTAAGATTTGGTCTATCTCTTACGGTTTACCACTTATGCAAAAGTCGTTCAGAGTAAATACGACGACAGGGGCTATAGCGAGAAAATTCAAGATATACATTTTATTTGTCATAAAAATATCTCAAACATATGACATTTTAATCAACATCGTTAGAGCCATTTTCAATAAAATAACAATTTTCGAAAAATTTTCCATATAAAGGGTAGTTTAGTGTGGGGCTATTTTCTTCAAAATCTTCGTGTCGCATCCTTAAAAGGCATTAAACTTAAATAGCAACTTTGGTTTTGAATCGACTTATCGTTTTTGATTCATTTTGTCCAGATGTAGACACACACACTGACCTTTTTGTAACAATTCTTTTTTTGAATTCAGAGGGCCTCAAAACATATATTTCCGGTTAAATCTTGACATCGAATTTTTGGTTGGAGTAAAATACTCCCTCTACTTACCAGTAGAGCAACTAAAAATGTTGTGGTAGAAATGCACATGCTACAAATTTTATCTACCTTTGTTCTTATTTCGCCTTCTACAAATAGCATATCTTTTGTCGTAAAAATTCCTCCTTGTCCAATGTTTTCTTACTACTTTCTCGTAAATAAGCGAAGTATTGTATTCATCCAAAAATTCTATATCCAGATTTCACCGGGAATATATGTTTTGAGGCTCCCAGAATCCAGAAAAGGGATTTTTAGGAAGAGTTCTTTCTGCGCGTGCGCGTGTGCGGTGTCTGATTTCTGAGTATAACTCAACACAAAAACTAAATGCCAAAGTTGGTATTGAGGATTTTTTCCCTATTTTTGGTCTTTTGTCATGAAGGACCGTTTATCCATTCGAATTACACACACACACACTCTTACACTCAATTACTCTTTCACACACTTCCAGACGTACTGGTAACTTAAATAGCAAGTTTTGGTTTTGTGTGGATTAAGTTCTATTTCTTGTATGAATTTTACATTCTGATATAGTTTGTACCATTCCCTTTTTCTGTTCTCAAAGCAAGTGAAAAGAGAAAGACAAAACCGCTGTTCAACAGTAAGCACCAGATATCGAAAATGCTTATGTTTCTTGCCCGTTTGTTGCTGCGACATTGTCGCAGAGAAAGTCGCCCGCACAGGTTGGCGTCTTTGTGAACAGAAATAAGGAAAATACACCACGAGTTTCTTTTAAGATAGCGTATGCTGTATTCTCATTATAATTACATAAAACTCAGTTGTATTTCACTGAAATTTGATAAGTATAAATGCGAATTACGTGGAACTGGGTTACGTATAAAGGAGGTTCAACTGTGTATGTAAATAATATGAGGGTTCCCGACCAGAAGGACAAACTTAACAAACACGACTATGAGAGGCGGCAAGTTCACCGCTCATGGGACACAAGCTAGTGGATCTGCCCATTTTTATTAAATTACAATATTATCACCCCGCTGCAGCCGCACACACCAAAAGGCGTTCTAGATCAAGCCACCACACAGCGTTCCTTGTGAGATGGCAGAACCAAGTTTTTCCAGTCTATTCATGAAGCTTCCGACTGCCGCCGTACTTACGAGAAGAGATAAATTTCCAGAAAAATCCGTGCTACGTTATTCTGGTCTATATAAGCCAGTGGACTGCGAGAGAAATAGCAGTTTCCACTTTCTCCACTACGTAAAGCAGAGGAAGATTGTATTCCACAAAAATTCGATGTCGAGATTTCACCGGAAATATATCTTTTGAGGTCCCTGAATCCAAAGAAGCGTTTTTAGAAAAAGGTCCGCGTGTGCCTGTGAACAGCGTAACTCAAAAACGAAAAGTGGGTTAAAAACCAAACTTGTTATTTAAGTTTAATGCCTTTCAGGGATGCGACACGTAGATTTTAAAGAAAATTGCTCCACCCTAAACTACCCTTTATATGGAAAAAGTTTCGAAAAATTTGATTCTCTTGAAAATGGCTGCAATGATTTTAATTAAAATGTCGTATGTTTGAGATATTTTTATGACAAATGAAATGTATTTCTTGAATTTTCTGGCTATAGCTCCTGTAGTCGTATTTACTCTGGACGACTTTTGCATAACTGGTAAACTGTTAAGAGAGAGACCAAATCATACTATACAAAAATGTAGATCCGGCGAGCACTGTATGCGAGACTGTATGACTAGTTTTGTCTGACGAGTCGTTCCGACGCTACTGTCTGACGAGACTATCTAACGAGACTGACTGACGAGACTGACTGACGAGACTGTCTGACGAGACTGTCTGACGAGACTTTCTAACGAGACTTTCTGACGAGACTTTCTGACGAGACTGTCTGAAGGGACCGACGAGACAGTCTGACGAGACCGACGAGACAGTCTGACGAGACGGTCTGTCGAGACGGTCTTGTCTGGTGAGACGGTCTTGTCTGGTGAGACGGTCTGGTCTGGTGAGACGGTGATTTCTGGTGAGACGGTCTTGTCTGGTGAGACGGTCTGGTCTGGTGGGACGGTCTGGTCTGGTGAGACGGTCAGGTCTGGTGAGACGGTCTGGTCTGGTAAGACGGTCTTGTCTGGAGAGACGGTCTTGTCTGGTGAGACGGTCTTGTCTGGTGAGACGGTCTGGTCTGGTGAGACGTTCTGGTCTGGTGAGACGGGGTTGTCTGGAGAGACGGTCTTGTCTGGAGAGGCGGTCTTGTCTGGCGAGATCCTCTTGCCTGGCGAGACGGTCTTGTCTGGCGAGACGGGCTTGTCTTGTGAGATAGTCTTGTCTGGTGAGACGGGCTTGTCTTGTGAGACAGTCTTGTCTGTCGAGCTAGTCTTGTCTTGTGAGACGGTCTTGTCTTGTGAGACGGTCTTGTCTTGTGAGACAGTCTTTTCTGGTGAGACGGGCTTGTCTTGTGAGACAGTCTTGTGTGCCGAGACAGTTTTGCTGGTGAGACGGGCTTGTCTTGTGAGACAGTCTTGTCTGTCGAGACAGTCTTGTCTTTTGAGACGGGCTTGTCTGGTGAGACGGGCTTGTCTTGTGAGACGGGCTTGTGTTTCGAGACGGTCTTGTCTGGCGAGACAGGCTTGTCTGGCGAGACGGGCTTGTCTGTCGAGACAGTCTTGTCTGGTGAGATGGGCTTGTCTTGTGAGACAGTCTTGTCTGTCGAGATAGCCTTGTCTGGTGAGACGGGCTTGTCTTGTGAGACAGTCTTGTCTGTTGAGATAGGTTTGTCTGTTGAGATAGTCTTGTCGGGCGAGACGGTCTTGTCTGGCGAGACGGTCTTGTCTGGCGAGACGGTCTGGTCTTTCCAGATGGTCTTGTCTTTCGAGAGTCTTGTCTGGCGAACGCATAGAGGACAATCATACAAAATTCATCTAGACCATGGGTGCACAACCAGCGCTCTCTGAGCGCGCACGCTCGGTACAAGCGGGCGAGTCACAATGATAGTTTGTAGAGCGCTGGTTGTGTGATAGAGAAGGTTGACGTAGGGCACTTTTAAAGCAGTAGTCTAGCGCAGTGTTGTAAAGGTCACAGACACTTCGGGGCTCATCTGTGCTATATGCAGCGGGCCAAACATGACGTAATACATTTCAACACTGGAAGCTTTATCAATTGTCACCTGTTTACTTACAAGTTGGTCGCGTCCACGAATAAAACCTTTCTTGGAGTTCGTACACCTTACGAATTTTTTCGCTTCAGAATTGCCTACCAGGATGCATAGCACAGATACAATTCGGAACAGTACATCTCTCGCGTAAATAGAAAACTACTTGACGTAGTTATTAAAGTTGATTAAAATAGTTGCAACCTTCTGATGATTAGGTTGAATTATAGGTACTATTAAACCTACCCTAACCCTTGAGTTAGCATTCTCAAACTGGAAAGTACACCACTTACGCACTTACATGCCTCTTAAAAGATGCCTGTCTTAAAAGATTTGACTATCGCATTGTACCTACAATGAAATATGTAATAAGATAATTTCTGCAACAGAATAAGTAGTACAAGATGTAGCATTTAATATTTCTTACTACGACTCGGTGTTGTAGTATCGTGCTATTGTATTCCCTGGCCTAGCTGTAATCGGCGAGTGTGAAGAATCCTTTAAAATTTTATCTTTCCCGTACCGGATGAACTTCTTGATTTAAAAGTTAGAAGTCGCTTTAATTACACTTTATTAATATTAATAAACACTTCTCAAACAGTAATATTCACCGTTTTCTCGTCACTAAATAATGGCGGATTCGTCATTATTGTACAAATCAATTTGCATCTGATCAATCCTTTCAATGAATGTTCAAATACTGTGCGAAACGTTTATAGTGCAGTTCAAACTTCACAAATATGACTAAATTCGTCGATAATCACAGTTTTAAATATACTTATTCCTATTTAAAGACAAAAGTCAATTCCAAAAACTTATTTCCTCCATTAATTGCAAGGAAAAAAAAAAAAAAAGAAATTCAACATAGGCCAACCATATAACAAATTATTACAGGAGGCTGCCTATGTTTCCTATATTATACAGAGGACTTACAAAGGAATAAATTGTTATAGGGGACTTACTGAGAAATACTGGCTCACTATACATAATAGAGAAAGTCATGTGAGTGCAACGTCATATTTTAGTTAGATAGTGGTGAAGGTAATAAATTCTGCAGAGAAATTAAAGTGAATGTTATATATTAAATATTTTTATTCGATAGCTAGTAATTTGTGTGTAGGAACAGTTGATATAATTAGTGTACTGAAGTAAATTATATTATATTTTGTGATAAAGTTTGAAGTATGCAATGTTTGCGTGGAGGAAATTGCCCAGTAAACTTTCTTGTTTTCTAGATGCTGGAGGTTAGATTGCATGCACTCGAGTCAGATGTGATGAAACTGGGTCCTTTTCTTTAACACACCAAACTAATTTATAGACATGAGAAGTTTGTTCAAACTTAAGGAAGAAGAAGAAGCAGAACAAACGTCTCCGGGGAAACACAAAAGAAAGAACGTGCTTAAGTTAATTCACAGACAGCGCAAATACTCAAAATTCCATTAGCGAGAAGCTGGCGCGCTCTCAGTACCACCTGGCGGGACTTCCATAAATTACCTGCCATCATGATGATATTATACAATAATAATTTAAAAGGCATAATTAATATTTTCTAGGGGCTTCACTTGACGGCCAGGCGAAGGAAAAGGGTGCTGGCGTTAATTAATGACGTCATTAATCACGTGATGAAAATTATGCTTCTAGCTGGGAGTCTGGCTGATATTTATCTTCCCGGGGCATTTTCACGGGACTGCAATCGGAAAATGACTGGAAAAATATCGCCCTGAGGTTAATGTGACATACTCCGTGAAAATGTAGAAAAATCGCGTGAGGAAAGTTTGCACAGAGTCGGTCGTTTTATATAGCTGGCTTTTTATGATTGCGGAATGACTGTCTGCTGAGTTTACTTAAATATAAAGAATTAAGTGAGTAATTTTCACTGTCTCTACCAATTTAATAATCTAGCTACAAAAACGCTCGTAGCCTGACCGAAGCACTCAGAGAAACAAAATAGATCCACCACTTTGTAATGTTATTACTGTTTAAAATCTGTTTGCAATTATAATTAATATTCCACTTGTAACATATTACACTTATAAGTTTTATTTGAGAACAGGAAAAGCCCAACTGACTAAGAATTGAGTCGTTTTTAAATTGTGAACTCGTGAACAGAATATGCCAGTCGGCCAGTAAGTTTCCCCACGTGCTGCGCGGACTAATACATTAGCGGTGTTGATGTTAACTGGCTTCTTTACGTCGGGATTACTATAGCTATATAACGGCTAGAACAGGGGTGTCCAACCTTCTCCCTTTGGAAAAGGGAATGTGATTTTTGCATAGATGTCGAACAGTAAGACAGACAAAAGTTTACTAAATAAAAATTGTGGACATCCTTAAAACATAATTTATATCACGCACCTCATTTTTATTTTTCCCAATACTTATTCTTTTTTTCAGAAAGGAATGTTATTCATTTTTTATCTCTTGGCTTTGCTAAGAGAACGGAATTTAAAGGCATATCGTAGCAACTAGCTCTCAAAGTATTTCATTATCCTTAAAGGCATGCGCATTCCAATAATCCCCTTACATCTACAAGAAAATTAGCAATAAGATACTTTCGGAAAATGCTCATTTCTATTAAAATGAAGTAGATAGAGAAATAAGCATTTGCGAACAGTTTTTCCAAATCGAACTAATCTAGTAAGATAAGGCTACTAAAAACCATAAGCTAAATGAAGCTAAACATGGTAATGAAGGAAAAATACAATTAAAAAACTAAATTCAAGCATATAAGCACGAAAATATAGCGAGGGCCCACTATGCCCCGCGAGACTTGCGGAAGCGCCTGAATACCAGGCTCCGGAGCCTGCGCAGTGAAGATCAAGAACGATCTGTCAACCAAGCGGCCCTCCGCTCGGCGCCGCCACCTGGCATGAAACCTAAAAACACACCTTCAAGATGAGAAGGAACTCGAGGAAAACCACAACGTCTACTCGTCACTGGAATACTGTAATTAAAAGCAATTAATGTATATTTTATTTCACTTGCTAACCGATGGAGGTTTCTCTCGCAGGAAATCTGATTTGAACTGCACCAGAAGTCTCAAGGAGGTTCTTATGTGGCACCCAGGCCACCACAAATGTTTAGTATTCAGGTTGGTCTCATCGATTAAGCCGAGGATGACTTTAACGATCACGTAGAGTGCAAGTTAGCCAAGGCTTTGTGTTGATAAGCAAGCGCGATATAGTGAGCATTATGTAGGTCGGGCAGTAAACATGTCCTTTTACCTCCGCTGCGATGGACGAATTCCTTGTTCTTTTATGTTACTTCATCTAACGTTTAATGATGCAATAACTTCTTGAATACAAACGTCAAACGGCGGCCGCTCCTTAATGTATCTGTGTGCCATCTTTTATGGGAAACTTTTACGTTTTTTTAACTTTTTTAGCACTTGCCTATATTAGCTAGATATTTAAATTTAAATATACTGTATATTTAAATCCCCAGAGTTTTAACTTGACAGGGAGTCCATTTCATGCACTATAGTAAACCCGGTCCAGGAAAACCATTTAACAGCAACACCGCTAATGTATTAGTCCGCGCAGCACTTGGAGAAATGTGTCACGTGCTGTCGGTAGCGAGAGAAATTGTTGTTTATGTGTTATATCTGCTGAAATAGCTTCTATTTAAAAGAACAGCTTTAATTTTTGTGTTTATGCTTTGCATTGCGCCTATTAAATCTAACTTCAGAAGTTATAAACATTTATGAAGTTAAACACGTGTGTGTGTGTGTGCGTGTGTGTGCGCGTGCGCGCAACTCGCAAATTAGCCGCCATGTTCCTTACTGTTCATGTGTTTACAATTTAAAATTGACTCAATTCTTAGTTAGTGTGACTTTTCCTGTTCTCAAACAGAACTTTAATCAGAATTGCGAACAGATTTTAAACACTAGTAATATTGTGAAGTCGAGGATCTATTTGCTTTTCTTCCTGAGCGTGCTTCAGTCAGGGACCAATCAGAGAATTCACTGCGGTCACGTGCTTACAGCTGCTACGAGCGTTTGTGTATTTCATGTGGCTTGCTTATTTCGGCGGCACCATAGGTGTCTTCCAAGATGGACCTTGGAGTTACGTGTATAATGATCCTTGACCACACTCTCAGCCACCCCTGAGCTACCCCTCCTGCGGTTCTCTTCCAGTCATGGTGGGTTAACATTTGGCGAATACGCCCAGCGTCCATTTCAAGCGACATCTGTTGGATAGCCTAATTGGCGTTCATTTACTCACGCTCTGGTGTCTGGGTGGTGCTTACGTCACATTTGGTGGTTGCTTCCGTCACGATCTGGTAGAGGCGCCGTCATTGTTAAGTCCAACGTCACAGTTTGGATCTGGCGTAGGCGTCAAGCTCTGCCACAATCTGCTTAAGCGCTTCTGATAGTCATGTCCGACACAGGTGTGATTGTTAAAAGAACATTATTTTAGCCTGTTTGGTTAAAAAATCAATTTTTGGATTTTTATTGCAAAAAATGCACCATCGCTTAAAGAACATCTCTGCAAAGTTCCAATCCCCTAGGGGAGGAGCAAGACATATTTTCACACAATTTTTAAAGCGGTAAACCTTTCTTCTGTCTTTTAAATGGGCGTACCCATGCTCCATTTCATGGTGGCTTCGAAGAAATTATTTTTAAACAAGGCGCTACATGTTCTGCTGCCTATGCATTCATCGTAGCCTAGTTGAACAAGTTTTCCAATAAAATTGTTTGTAATTTGTTGGTTTCCGAAGTTGTTTACAATGTTTCTATGTAGCTTCGCAAATTTATGTATTTACAAGCTGATTGTGTGCATTTGACCTTACTTTTTGAAATAATTTAGTGTGTTTATGAGGTAATTTGAGTGAAATTATTGATACAAAACGAACTTACCTCCGCTTATTATGGAGTTCCAGGAATTAGGCAGCAGAAGTTCTGAAACCAAGAGAAAAATGTATATTTGGTAGTCACCTAAAATTACATAAATTTACATGTTTTAATGTTAATCCCCAACATGGAATCAATTTATCTCATTTTTAAGGATATACGAAATATTAGCCCAGAAAATCTGTAAATATCGTTAAAATATACCATATACGTCAAATAAAGCTCCTTGGATACCGTAGCCATTTCCGAGATATTTTGTGTGGAGAGTTTGAATTTTCAAATACGTTAAGCTTTTCTCAATTTATATTTTTCTATCAAGAAACCCTGGCCACAACAAGCTCTTCAAAAGAAAAATGCTCTGAAAAGTTTTATTGTCCCAAATTGCCTTTAAGTGTAAGACAGTACGAGAGAAAGATAAATTTTAGAAATACGCGCCCTTTTATACTCATAAGACCCACCTACACTAAATTTCCTGCATACGTTGCCAAGTCTTAAACTTATTTGCATCTAAAACACATTTTTTTTTATTTTGTGCCTAGCTAAATTTTAATTAGTATGTATTTGAGGCAATTTTTGAGTTCTGAAACTACGTTTTAAGTACTGGAATCTTGAACTAATGGATTTCTTATCGCCTGAGTTACTTTGACTTATGAGAAAAACTGTAAATCTTGCTTTTTGCATTATACATTGATTTTAACACATGAAAAATATTTATTGCAAAACTGTCTATCTTCCTATAATTTCTTTATTAAATTATTAATCTTACAAGTCAATGTTTTCCCATCTAAATGTTTATGCCGATGAAAATGAAGGAGCTAGGAGGCAGAAGCGGAGGGGATTCAACACTGAGCCAACTGCTGTGGCTATTCTGTCAGACCTCGGAAGGAACGAATGAAATGAGAGCGCTCTACCGGCGTGTTGAGGTACCGCGAACCAGAGTCTGGCGTGTGCTGGAGATTATTCAGCTCGACACCAGAGTTAGGCGACTACAATGCCACCCATCCGCCGAGATCGGGAGTTATAGTTCATAAAGTTCCCACACAGCAGCGCCAAACTTGTGCATCGCCAATATTTCTGACCCTGAAACACTGGGTTGAATTAATAAAGGTGAGGTGAACTGGACGTGTAGGAAATTCGATGAATATCATTATTTTTCCTAGATATGACTGGTGATCCGGGAAACCCCCGAAAAATGCATTGGTCAGGGAGAATGTCTGTAGGAATGGAACCTACAAGAGAAGAGAAAGTCATATGAGTGCAACATATCCGTTTTTAAGAACTGTTTGAGGAAGAGTGAGGAGTGAAGGTTATATGAAAGCTTGTTTCAGTGAATTTTTGCCTTGGAAGAAGCGATATTTATGAAACTTTCGAGTAAACTGTAATTCCACACAGCAGACTAGATCAGAGTTATTGTGTTTGATGATAACAACGTGTGTGTGCCGGTCATTAATCAAAATAAAAACTTAGGTAGTGGTTGAGGGGCTTAAGTAGCATTGTTCCCTAGCAACCAGCTTTAAGCCTTTAAGTCCCAAGCTATCATATGAATTAATGATGGGACCGGAGCGCTCATTCACCCGGAAAATTTCACCTGGGAAACTTTGATCGAATCCAGCACCAAAATGCAAAACAAAGACATGCAAATTCAAGCACTAGAGGGAAAATACAAAGGAAATTAATTTGAAGAAGATATAAATATACAGGACAGAGAGAGGGAGAGATTCCAGATAGTTAATGACAAAGTGATAGTAGTAGAGTATCACTTATTTAATTCTATGGCACGGAGACATTTCTTTTATTAAAAAATCATGATACATTTCTCTTTTTAGCGCCTTTTTCATTTATCTTTCTCTTCCGACGGCAACAAAGGAACTCAAGGTCGGGCTGCCTCGTGCGACTGCTGTGAACACGTGACAAAAACCAGAGCGACAACACAATGGCTTTCTAAAGATTATTCGAGAAGTATGCGGCAGCGGGCGTATTTGTAGAAGTTCGAGAAAGTTCCATATTACGTCATCCTTATACACATGAGGCGTCGGGAGTAACTATAGTAAGAAGAGGAAATATTGTATTCCATCCAAAGGTTTGATATCGAAATTGCAAGGCAAATATATCTTTTGAGCCCCCCTGAATCCAAAATAAAGCATTTTTAGAAAAAGGTCCGTGTATGTGGACAGCGTAACTTGGTTAAAAACCAAATTCAGAATTTAGGATTAACGTCTTTCAAGGATGCGACACGAAGATTTTGAAGAAAATAGCCGCACCCTAAACTACCCTTTACATGGAAAATTATTCAAAAATTTTGATTTTCTTGAAAATGACTAACGATTTTGATTAAAATGCCATATGTTTGAGATATTTTTATGACAAATGAAATGTATATCTTGAATTTTCTGTCTATAGCCCCTGTAGTCGTATTTACTCTGGACGACTTTTGCATAACTGGTAAACCGTTAGAGATAGACCAAATTATACTATACAACAAATGTAGATCTTGCTAAAATACACAATTTATGTCTCAATAAATTTTCTTGTAGGGTGAACCATTTCGGAGATATTCCTTGTTATGTGTGTGAGTTTCGGAAAACTTAGAACTTTAGCAAAATGCAACAACGTTGTTCATTTTTTTATATGTTAATCGTGCAAAGAGAACGGAATCTCAAAGGTCAAAAAGATTTGACTGTCGCACAAAGCCTACTGTATTCCCATATTCTCCTTGCAGCTACGTCATTTCCTCCTGGTAGCATTGTTGTCGTGGAAATTGATAAATGAAGCGTAAATTTAGGTTAGAATACTAAATATGTTTTCGCAATGATTAACTTACGTATCAGGTATTGCAAAATATTAAATTTATAACGTATTTCTAGAGAAGGTGGAATAACATGGGAGAGAAAATCATGTTTGTTGGAAGCCAGACAGACAGATACACGATAGTGAACGTGTTTTCTTGGCTTAGGGTCGCAGGTTCACAACCATGTTTCTGAAAACGAAAATGACTGCATGGTGCCCCGCTCCAGTGACCTAGAACCCGCCTCGGCGGCTAAATTAACGACCCATCTGACTTCATGTGACCTCCCATCGATTTATTGGCCTTCGCCTGTCAGTCCAGACCGGCGTGCTTCGTTTGTAACGAAAAGAAATTCAACACTACAAGAGTTTTTAAAATGGGTAACATTTCATTTAGTAAACAACATGAATATGTTATTATTTGGAACAGATATCTCCATCCACAGTATCATATTATTCCTCTTATTTGTGGGAGTTCTTCATTTATTTTGATGCCGGAATTATTCACTGCGAAGATTTATAATTTTATAAAGAAATAATAGTAACAGATAAATAAGTGCAAGTTTTAAAACCAATGTGTAATAAAAAATCTGATGTGTTGCACTCACATGACTTCCTCTACTCTTGTACTAACCATTCTAACAAACTCTTATTCCTATATCTTCTTCGTGTTAGTTGAGATAAACATTCGTACAAATTATCTTATTGCTTATGTCCTTGTAGGTACAAGGGGAATATTAGAATACAGTAGACTTTGTGCGACAGTCAAATCTTTTTGACCTTTGAGATTCCGTTCTCTTTGCACGATTAACATATACAAAATGAACAACGTTGTTGCATTTCGCTAAAGTTCTAAGTTTTCCGCAACTCACACGCATAACGAGGAATATCTCCGAAATGGTTCACCCTACAAGAAAATTTATTCACACATAAATTGTGTATTTTAGCAAGATCTACATTTTTTGTGAAGTATGATTTGGTCTATCTCTAACGGTTTACCAGTTATGCAAAAGTCGTCAAAAGTAAATACGACTACAGGGGCTATAGCCAGAAAATTCAAGATATACATTTCATTTGTCATCAAAATATCTCAAACATATGACATTTTAATCAGAATCGTTAGAGCCATTTTTAAGAAAATCAAAATTTTCGAAAAATCTTCCATGTAAAGGGTAGTGTAGGGTGGGGCTATTGTCTTCAAAATCTTCGTGTCGCATCCTTGAAAGGCGTTAAACTTAAATACCAAGTTTGGCTTTTAAGCTTTTTTGAGTCATGCTGTCCACAGACTGACACACAGACACACGGACCTATTTCTAAAAATGCTTTTTTGGATTCAGGGGGGGCCTCAAAACATATATTTCCGGTGAAATCTCGACATCGCATTTTCGGGTGGAATACAATACTTCCCCTACTTGCCAGTAGAGAAAGTAAAAATAGGCAGAGGAGGATAGGTAGTGCTGGTGTGACGTCACCACTGCGCACTCACTATAGTGATACCAACCTAGGAGTGTGTATTCACGCTAGATAAAAGCCTAACTTGGTCAAAATAACGCTATGTGAATGTTAATTTCAGATCATGCAGTATATTTAGCTTATAAAACGTAAACGATGTTTTCAACTATTCTGTTTTTCTCCGATTGATCATTTTGTGCCTTTTCTATGTGTTTTCAAGAACACTGACAGTGTTGTGGTCACAGTTAAGCGTTATATCGCACAATTTATGTAAGAATAAGTCACCTGTTGTATAATGTTCCAATGGTTTTTGACTTTCTAGCACAATTTCCACAATGTATATTTTTTTAAATACGCTTTCTTAGTGAGGGCGCACTTTTACTATACAATTAATGCTAAGCATACAGCCGTTGTTTCACAATGTCTATGTTAGCTAAATATTGACCTCCTAGAGAGTGAGTATTAAACTCGCTACGCTGCAGCACTTGCCCTCTGGTGATGAGTAAGCAGAACTTGCCTAAGAAAGCAACAACAAAGGCTGTTTCGTTGCCAAGGGCGTTCTCAAATTCCGTTAATCCTACCGCTCAGATCCCAGATTAAAGTACACCAGGAGGCACTTTCAAGAGGATTGTGCTAAGATATCTCCACACACAGCCAATTTCTTCATCCAGCAGCCACTCAGTGAGTGGAGTGCTTTCTCCAGTCTTTGCTCAAGGATAGGCAGCCAACCAGCCAGCCAGCCAGCCAGACTTCCTATGGAAATTAATGTATACCTACCGGCCTACCAAACACACACTCACCCCTAGGCTTCCCTAAATACATACGTACATTTAATAACAGAATACCACGTGTTGCACTCACACCACTTTCTCTACTCGTCTTTATTTTCTCTACTGGTAAGTAGGCGAAATACTCCGAACAAAAATTTGATGTCCACATTTCACCGGAAATATGTTTGGAGGCCCATGAGTCCAAAAGAAGCATTTTAGAAAAAGGTGTGTGTGTGCGCGCGCGCGCGCGCGTGCATAAGTCGAGAACGAAAAGTCCGTTGAGAACCAAAGTTGGTATCTAAGCTTAATGTCTTTCAAGGTTGCGACACAAACATTTTGAAGAAAATAGCCCCACCCTAAACTACCCTTTACATGGAAACTTTTCCGAAAATTTTGATTTTCTTGAAAATGGCTCTAGCGATTTTTATTAAAATGTCATATGTTTGAGATATTTTGATGACAAATGAAATGCATATTTTTAATTTTCTAGCTATACCACCTGTAGTCGTATTTACTCTGGACAACTTTTGCATAACTAGTAAACAGTAAGAGATAGACAAAATCTTAACATACAAAAAATGTAGATCTTACTAAAACACGCAATTTATGTCTCAATAATTTTTTTTGTAGACTAGACCATTTCGGAGATATTGCTGTTATTTGTGTTCGTTTTGGAGAACTGTGAAATGGAACATCGTTATTCATTTTTCCTATGTCAACCATGCAAAGAGATGAGATTTGACCATCGCCCAAATTCTAGTGTATTCTAATATTCCCCTTGTACCTACAGCGAAATAAGCAATACGATAATTTGTACAAATATTTTTCTCATAACTAACACGAAGAAGATATAGGAATAAGAGTTTGTAAGAATGGTTAGTACAAGAGTAGAGAAAGTCATGTGAGTGCAACACATCAGATTGTTTGTGTAATACGTTTTTTAAAATTAAAATCAATCTCTTAATGCTTTTTCCAGTTATACCAAAATCATCAGAATGAAGAAGACTTCACAGGTTATTCCCAGAAAATTCAAAATATGCAATTCATTGTCGTTCCAGGAACAGCTTCATCACATATTTCGCTGTAAGGGAAACTGAGCAATTGATAATAATCAAATGTATGGAAGCTCCTCGCTTTTTTCCACTTTGATCCCAATTTTCCTCTACTCTCTTCATGACAGCGTGGGAAATATCTGAAAGCACTTTAAATGAAAAGGTATTGAGCATTTCAACGTAATAATAACGGATATCTCAGAAGTGGTTAATGCCACAAAAGGGTTATTGGAAATAAATAACGTGTTTTAAACAGGTCTACATTTTTTGTATTGTTCATGCTCATATAAATTGCACAAAAGTCCTTCCAAGTATTTCATTGTCTATTTCCTGAAAATTTATGATATTTTATCCTGTATGAAAGTATCAAAATATGTTTTAATCAAAGTTATTAGAGTAAATAAAAAACATGAAAGAGCTTCCATGTAAACTGCAGTTTGAGGTGGGGCATTTTTCTTGGAAATCTCTATATCGCATCCTTTCAAAGGCTAAAGCTAAATAAAACATTGGAAAGGTAGAATAAGCTCGAAAAATGTAATACCATATTCAGGATTTCAGGCTCGGCTAACAAAATAAGGATAGACGGCCCGTGACTGCTGTGTGTACGTGTCTGTCAACAATGGAGGCGGCAGAAACAAAAGGGGTGGCGAGAACGTTCTCGAGACTTCTAGCTGAGTCATTTTCAGTGCGTGAGTGGGTGTGTAAGTCGATAAAGATCCGTGTGACGTCGTCTCCAGTATATAAGGAGGCCAGAGAAGTGCAGAGGAGTGAGTTACAGTTTATTTACAAGTCGGTCAGTGCAGGCAGCTGTGTGTATTAGTACATTGTAAGCAGGTCCAACGAGTATCGCAAGTGATGACATCCTCGTAATTAGTGCATGAGAGGGATAAAACTGAAGAAAGACATTAAAAGGACTGAGGAAGGTTATGAGAAGTAAAAATTTTGATTTGTAATAGTACGAAAGACTGTAGACTGTAAACCGTATTTGTGGTAGAATTTTAGAAGAGAAAGTGATTGAAAAGTAACCGGACTATTATATCATTTCGCAGATGCGCCCGTCTGATTGTTCTAATTACTGAACTACCATGGCAACATGCCGGTACGACATATTCTCTGACTCGTATTTTCCTCGGTAAACTACAAAGACATCAAATTTATAGCAGCCAACATAACCTTATATTGTGTAAATACTTTAAGTATTTAATTTTTTTTTTAAATCATCGTGTCGTATCCTTAAAAGATATTAAACTTAAATACCGACTTCGATTTTTAACCGACTTTTCCTTTTTGAGTTACGCTGTTCACAGAAATACACACAGGGATATTTTTCTAAAAATGCTCCTTTTGATTCAGGGACCTCAAAACATATATATTGACCTTTTGGGTTGCATAGAATACTTCATTACAATTTTGTTTAAACATATGGAGACTATATCTATGTCATATAAGGCTTATAACCTTCCATTAAGAGTTGGGAGTATTTTAGTGTAAGCCCTCTGGAATTATTCAAATAGTAGGAAATATAGAGGCAACAAAAAGCCGCCTGAAATAACCATGTTAAATTAGAGGCAGCGTAGGCAGACTTCTTTTGTTCGTGTGTGATACAATGAAGGAGAAAGAAGTGATTTTGATCGATATGGTAATGACGAGAAATAATAATCATATATCGAAATGTGAGCAATTAATTGTGAGATTTTGTGATATTCATAAAAAGGAACTATATTCTCAATAATTGAGATAAGTCGAGTGCGGCAAGATTAGAAACGAACATTGAGTTTTCACAATCGTGGGCTTTGCCATTTTGTTTGTTAGCGAAGTCCGCCATATTTAGCGAGAAAATTGTAAAAGTGCTTCATGAAAAAAATGGTGACTTTTAAGTGTATATATTGATACAATATTGATACAATATTTATTGTAGACCCGTACTACTTCCTGTGGTAACAGTAATAGAAACTTATAGCTTTCAGACTGATCCTAGGCCGCGAGTAATAGAACTTCGTAAAGACTTTCTTTCCAACAAATATTAACAAAATTTAAATAGCACATCTACGTTCGTGTCACATCAACAACATATTAAAAAACCGTTACAGAGTGTTGCTTTAGGGCATACGGTTGTATATTTCTGCAAGGGTTGTAGATGCCGTTACGTGTTTTCCAGTGATTCAGGTTGGGCGAAGTAACGCAGTTGGAAGACCACAAGAATAATGCGAACATCCGGAGTGTCTGGAGGAAGGTAGACTGTTGAGCGGAATCAATTTCCCCCTCATCAATATTGCCTTCGCCCAGTTCTGCGTGCAATGGAACCCATAAATAACACTGCCCACTCATTTCCGTGGATAGATAGATAGCAGCACAGATTTCCAAATTCATAAACAACCAGAAAGCGATATTTTCCCCTGACAAGAACCAAGAATTACATGTTCACCGGGTTCTGGGTGAAGCAGTTTTATCTCTACTGACTGACAGTGTGGGATGCCTCAGGAAGTTACGTCAGAGGTCCCGGTCATCCCCCGCGGTCCATGGTTAAATACCAGCACTAGTTCCTGAGGTCGCCGGTTCTAACCCCGCATCGGGGATGCATTTCATTTTCCGGGCGTAAAAAGCATGGCTTCTTTCTGAAGAGTAGTAAAGCCGGTGGTCCCGTGTTGTATACCTCTGAACAAAATTAAAAGCTCTTTCACGTCAAATATAGAAGTGGACGCTGAGAACTATAGCAGCTAAAGGCCATCTATAAATAAAAACTTAACTTCTTTCAGGCCATGTGAGACTTTGATGTTATTCGTGGTTTTTGCAAGTGACTAATTCCTAGATATTGCCTAAAATGTTTGCTTTCATCGGTGATTTACAACATTCCTTCAAAAATGTGCTTCAGAGAACTGTTATAAACAAAAGATGATCGTATTTTGCTCTTTGAACACCCATGATCGAAAAAACAAGTTTTTGTTCCAAATTAGATGCAAATTCAATGTATAAAAATAGTTTGTTACTTGAATGATCAGTGGAGTGACCTATTTCTTAACAGCATATTTCAAGCTCGATTTTGGAGGTGTAATGTGGCTGTAGAATGCGGCAACATTACAAACAGTCGAGGTAGGTCACGCATCTGAACCGGCTTCTGGCGTCAACTACATGTCTTTATATAGGTGAACAGCGGGTTTGTCTCCACACGTCACTTAATCCAAAAAATACGATGAAAGGATGCTGTGATGATAATTTAAGTGCCAATAAAGTTTCTGTAAGGTGAACCATTTCGGAGATATTCTTTCTTATTTGTGTGAGTCTTGGAATACTTAAACTTTCGTCGAAATGGAACATGTTATTCATTTTTACTTTCTCTACTGGTAAGTAGGGGAAGTATTGTATTCCACCCAAAAATTCGATGTTGAAATTTCACCGGAAATATGTTTTGAGGCCCCTGAATCAAAAAAAAAAAGATACCTTTTTAGTCTGTCAGTGTGTCTGTGAGCAGCATAACTCAAAAACGAAAAGTAGGTTACAAAACAAAGTTGGTATTTAAGTTTAATGTCTTTCAAGGATGTGACACGAAGATTTTAAAGAAAATAGCCCCACGCTAAACTGCCCTTTACATGCACAATTTTTCGAAAATGTTTATTTTCTTGAAAATAGCTCTAACGATTTTGATTAAAATATCATATGTTTAAGATATTTTTATGACAAATGAAATGTATATCCTGAATTTTCTGGCTATAGCCCCTGTAGTCGTGTTTACTCTGGACGACTTTTGCATAACTGGTAAACTGTTAGAGATAGACCAAATCATACTATACAAAAAATGTAGATCTTGCTAAAATACACAATTTATGTCTCAATACATTTTCTTTTAGGATGAACCATTTCGGATATATTCCTTGTAATGTGCGTGAGTTTCGGAAAACTTAGAAATTTCGTGAAAAGGATCATTGTTGTTCAGTTTTTTATACGTTAAGCGTGCAAAGAGCACGGGATCTCAAATATTTGACTATCGCTCAAAGCCTACTGTATTCCAACATTCCCCTTGCACCTACAAGGAAATAAGCAATAAGATAATTTGTACAAATGTTTATCTCAACTAACACGAAGAAGATATAGGAATAAAAGTTTGTAAGAATGGTTAGTTCAAGAGTAGAGAAAGTCATGTGAGTGCAACACATTAGCTGTAGCAAGAGGTGTAAAAGAACTCCTGCGGAACGAATTTTTGTACACCAGTGGCGTAGCTATGATTTTGGCTATTGACAGAGTCGTTAGCAAACAAAATAACTTTTTTATTACACAGAAACACGAACGTTCTTTTATAGATACGTGGCGAGGGAAGGAAAAGCCGATAAAAAAGCAGTGCCTTAAGCAGTGTCCCACATACTTTATGGATATTTTCCTTTTTGAATGGCCCCTATCAACCAAGATGCCCTTTGGGGACTTGTCCATAGCAGCGAACGACCCATCAGACAAATAACGCTGTTAAATCTGACGATTTCGCTGGACGTTTAACTCGTGGGATAATGGGTCCCAGAACTACAATGGGATGTGGTGAATCCCCAACGACGGAAGGAAGGGGGGGGGGTACTTTATAGGCTAGTCCTGTAGGAAGCATTTTGAGTTAGGGTAGCGTGACCATATGATATACGTCTCTTGATCGGGGAAGGACTCCGGAACTAAATTTTCCCACAGTGAGGCAGATAAGGAGTGCCCCAGTGTGACAGCGGTCCCCAACAATTTACTGGTGACGTTTACTCCACAAATGGGTCTAGTACATGAACAGCGCGTTGGCGCATTTCCTGGCCACATTTCTCAAAGCCAATTCCCTCCCTGCTCGCCTGCCCCTTATGCGACACAAATCCTACTGAAGAGAAACTGTGATTAAATATCCTATGAATAGCTTGCGGAGACCATTTCATTCTATTTGTATAACTAAAAGACGATAAGACACACAAACTTCCTCTACTCTTGTACTAACCATTCTTACAAACTCTTATTTCTATATCTTGTTCGTGTTAGTTGAGATAAACATTTGCACAAATTATTTTACTGCTTATTTCCTTATAGGTGCAAGGGGAATATTAGAATATCGGCTTTGTGCGATAGTCAAATGTTTGAGATTCCGTTCTCTTTGCACACTTAATATATAAAAAATGAACAACGATGATCCATTTCACGAAAGTTGTAAGTTTTCCGAAACTCTCACAAATAACAAGGAATATCTCCGAAATTGTTCAACCTACAAGAAAATTTATTGAGACATAAATTGTGTATTTTAGCAAAATCTACATTTTTTTTTTAGTATAATTTGGTCTATCTCTAACGGTTTACCAGTTATGCAAAAGTCGTCCAGAGTAAATACGACTACAGGGGCTATAGCCAGAAAATTCAAAATATACATTTCATTTGTCATCAAAGCATCTCAAACATACGACATTTTAATCAAAATCGTTAGAGCCATTTTCAAGAAAATAAAGTTTCGAAAAAGCTTCCATGTAAAGGGTAGTTTAGAGTGGGGCTAGTTTCTTCAAAATCTTCGTGTCGCATCCTTGAAAGACATTAAACTTAAATATCAACTTTGGTTTTTAACCGAATTTTCGTTTTTGAGTTATGCTGTCCACAGACTGACACACAGACACACAGGGACCTATTTCTAAAAATGCTTTTTTATGTTTTCAGGGGGCCTCAAAACATGTATTTCCGGTGAAATCTCGACATAGAATTTTTGGGTGAAATACAATACTTCCCCAACTTACCAGTACAGAAAGTAAAAACTTATTCAGGTGTAAAGCGTGTTTTAGCCAGATCTACATTTCTTGTATATTAATATTTTGTTTATCTCTTACGGTTTACGAGTTATTCAAAAGTGATCCAGAGTAGACAGGACTACATAGGCTATAGCCAGAAAATTCAAAATATACGTTTCATTTGCCGCAAAAATATCTAAAAAATGAAATGTATCATCGTTTTTCATTTTTTATATGTTAAGCGTGCAAAGAGAACGGAATCTCAAAGGTTTAAAATACTTGACTATCGCTTAAAGCCTACTGTATTCTAATATTCCCCTTGTACCTGCAGGAAAATAAGCAATAAGATATTTTCTGCAAATGTTTACCTGAACTAACACTACGAAGATAGGGGAATAAGATTTTGTGTAAGAGTAGAGAAAGTCATGTGAGTGTAACATATCAGATTTGTAAACTTATTAAATCAGATCGTTAAGTTGATGCCTTGCATTACTAATTCTGTTCAAAAATACGCAACTACCACTTTGTGAAACAGGAAACAAAAGTTCGCTGTAGCCAACTTTAGAAACATAAATTATGTAGCAATCTAATAGCATATCTCGGGAGTGGTAAATCACCAAAAAGCGCTTACTCCGTGTGATCACACCGTAAAGTAGACGTATTTTTATTTCGTTGCGTGACTCAACACCGGAAATACACACAATCCGTTACGGTGCGAGAAATTTCCCTAACTTTTTGTTGAAATAAACACAAGCCACACGAGGAACGAGAGGAAATGCCAGAATTTCTCTCAGGATGCGTACGTCAGATAAAATGTTATTTTGGCACACGCGTGGGGAATACTATACCAGCGCCATAAGGAAACTTTACGGAATTAAACACAAGTACCTGGGTGACCGAGCTTCGCTCAGCGATTTTCGCCTCTGTTTTTGTGAATCTTGTTTTTTGTGGAAGAAGATACTTATTTAGGTAAACCTGAATGTTAACTATATGAAACTTTTTGTCACAATTCTTAAGAGTGATTTCCGAGATATGAGATATAGGTATTCAATAAAAATTTCATAAACAATATCATTTCAGCTGTAAAACGTGTACTGCTGAACGCAGGCCTAACCCAGATATCCACCTAGTTTGAGGTATTCGTCGAGCATTTCTTCCATTATGGAGTTCAGTTCTTTGGTGCTGCGATTGACTCCAGGGCGTTAACATATTGGCCAAGGTCCTCCATATTTCCGTCAGTTCTTCCATGGCTTCCTTAACCCCGGCCAGTCACTCGTATTCTCCGATGGATCTATCTTCATGTTGGACGTTTCCGTCTTCATGTTTTTCGTTTTGGAATTTACATTTTCAATTTGGCTTCCATTTTTTGGTGAAAAATCACGTTTTTTTATGGAAAATTGTGTATAGAAGAGTGAGTAGAGAAAGAGATGTGAATGTGTTACCTAAAAGTAAGTAGAGAAACCACTATGAAGTAATATGCAGCATCTCTACTTCAAACATACATAAAATTGTATGAGTTCTGTTTAGAAGAGCGAGTAGAGAAAGATATGTGAATGTGTTGCCTAAAAGTAAGAAATCACTGTCACAATTGTATGATTTCTTTGTAGAAGAGTGAGTAGAGAAACCACTGTGAATTGTGCTACTTAAAAGTGAGAGGAGAAAATAGTGTGAATGTAACAGCATTTCTATTTCAAACATACAGAACATGGTATGTCTTATTATAAAACCGGAGATAAAATGTTTTTTGGTGTAAAATCACGTTTTTTATGGAAAGTTGTTTATAGAAGAGTGAGTAGAGAAAGAGATGTGAATGTGTTACGTAAAAGTGAGTAGAGAAAACGCTGTGAATGTAATACGCATTTATACAAAAATTTAATCAAATCTTAGAGCCGTTACTGAAATAGCGTGAGTATATACAAGAATTGCTCTGTAGAAGCGGGAATAAAAAATGTTATTTTTTATGTAAAATCGCGTTTTTTCGGGAATTACACCTATATAGATGAAATTAAAAAGAAAAACCGTACCTGAATACAAAATTTGATCGAAATCGTTAGAGCCGTTTCCAAGTAACGCGGAATATATTTATATACAAGAATTGCTCGTTTATATATATAAGATATGCCTCAAGCTTTATGAACAAATATTTTATAAATTTCTCTGCTATTTACGGAGTAGGTATTCTACAGCACAGATAAAGATCTTGTTAAACGAACAATTTATATCAAAGCAGTCCAGGAGTGAGTACGAGTCGCCTGGGTTTACCCAGGCGGATGGTAAAGTGGCCACGGTACCTATCCGTTTAGTTACGGATTTACCCGTGAGGTTGTTTAGGTTTTGTCTAATTTTATTAGCTTTTGTGTAATGTCTTTAATGGTGCAGGTTAGCTTCCTATGTTGTTACTGGCGATGATGTGTCCGATCTTGGATGTCTGACCATCCGAAGGACCATTGCCCTACTGCTTACTTCGCCGGCCGCTTGCGGGACCGTCGTGCCAATGACAGGAAACCGAGAGGAATAGCTGACGGATGAAGTGCCAAGTGTGAATTACATATTTTAGCGGTTCGGATGTTATTGTAAAAGTATTGGCCTGGTGCCGGTACATTGGGCCCGGCTTACAGGCTATATTTACATTGATTTACAGTTGACTTTGTACATATTTACAGTTTTCGCTATATACAAAAACCCATACGGTGACCATCTGTAGGTCACCAAGAATAGTTTTCTTTTGTCTTTTGTCTGTTTCCTCTTTGGGTTATATATACATATGTACATATTTACAAATTATGTACAGACACATACACGCACGCATTCACCCACACACACACTCGTACACACATACACACACATCTTCACTGGGCACACCAGAAATATGCGTCCCAGCGCACTACACTATTTACACTATATACACTGTCCCGCGGTGGCAGCTCCTGAATATTTTCCGAGGCGAGGGCCTCTGCCGGAACATGTATGTGGCTTAGGGACGAGGTTGCGTGGACGCGCATTAGTCGGCGAGCCGAGCCGCTTCTAAAACATTTTTATCCTAGTATGCTTGCGGTGCTTCGGCTCGCCTTTGCCGATGTTAGCGATCACGTCATTTTCGTGGTTCCTAATGCGCGTCCATGCCGCCATTGCTCTTTTGTCTATTGCCTCCGGGATGAACGGGATATGAGTTTCGAGGCGAAGAGTTTGGGTGGTGGTGAGGAGTGGAGCAGAGAGGATTTTTCTGAGGGAGAGGTTTTGGAGGGTTTGCAGTTGTTTGAGGGCAGTTTTGGAGGCATTAGCCCAGGCCACACATGCATACAGGACCACCGAGAGAATAAATGACCTATATAGTATAAGTTTTGACTTTAGTCGCAACTGTTTACTACGGAAGATGGGGGCGCACAACTTTAGCCGCTGTCTGCCTTTATTGGCGCTATTTTTTATGTCGGTGGACCAACACATTGTGCGGTCCAAGGTGACACCTAAGTATTTAACTTGCTGACGGCAGTGCAATATTTGACCACCGACCGTTAGGTCCGTTGCCAAAGTGTGACGCCGCTTAGAGAAATGAATCAGCTGGCATTTGTCGGGATTAATTTTGATTTTCCAGTCATGTTGCCATGAGAGGAAGTTGTTCACATAACGTTGCATTTCTGCAAGGCCGAAACGTGGATTTCTATGGTGGTTGTATATTGCAGTGTCGTCAGCATACATGGCGACCTTGCATCTGGCGTCCACTGGGAAATCATTGGTGAATAATATATACAGAAAAGGGGACATTATTGCCCCTTGTGGGAAGCCAGCCCGCATCACTCACTCCCGTGAGGAGGAGCGGCCCACCTGGACGTAAAACTGCCGTTTTTCTAGAAAATTGTGCAGCAAGTATAGATAACTTTGAAGAGCCGGGAAATTGTGGTGCAGTTTATAAATAAGGCCATTGTGCCAGCAC
This sequence comes from Tenodera sinensis, assembly GCA_030765045.1. Lineage (NCBI taxonomy): Eukaryota > Metazoa > Arthropoda > Insecta > Mantodea > Mantidae > Tenodera > Tenodera sinensis. The sequence goes on along the minus strand of CM060973.1, from coordinate 85,303,331 downwards.
CGGTCAAATGCAGCTTCTACGTCCAGAAATAGCGCCAACGTTGAAGCCCCATTGTTAAATTGCTCTGTTACGTCATCAGTTAGTCTAAGGAGCTGTAGTTCAGTGGAATGTCCTTTTCTAAAGCCAAACTGTGAATTTGAGAGTTCATGTGTTGCCGAGACTTGTTTTTGAAGTCGAGAAAGGATGTCATTTCAGATTTTCAGATTTGTTTATTTCAATTTTGTCTGGTGCTGGTACAGCAGGCCCAGCTAACAGACTTACATTTACATTTATTTACAATTTTTGTTTTGTTTTTACATTTTATATACAACGGGTTTTCCAGGAAACCCATACAGTGGCCATCCTTGGGCCACCGAGAACAGTTCCCTGTTGTATTGTCTTTGGGTTTTGTTACTAGTTTTTTTTCTTTATATACATATATACACTTTATTTACACACATGCACTCCCGCATTCGCTCTGGCATATCGTGAGACATGTCCTCACGCACACACAGACACACACACACGCACATAAAAACACTATTTACAGACGCTATTTACACTCGCTTTATATACATTTCCGCGGTTTTCCTGGGCGGGCAGGTTGCAGCTCCTGACTGGTTCCCTGGGGTGCAGGTCTCTGAGGTAGCTTGTGTGCGGCCTGGGGCCCGTGTTTGCATGGACGCACATCAGTCGGTGAGCCAAGCGACGTCTAAAACATTTTGATTCGTGCATGTTTTCGATGCTTCGGCTCACCTTTGCCGATATTGGCAATGACGTAATTGTGGTGGTTTCTGATGCGCGCCCATGCCGCGGAAGCTCTTTTGGTTATTGCCTCAGGGATGGAGGGGATCTGGGTTTCCAGGTGTAGGGTTTGGTTGGTGGTTAAGAGAGGAGCAGAGAGGATTTTTCGGAGGGAGAGGTTTTGGAGGGTTTGGATCTGTTTCAGGGCGGTTTTTGAGGCGTTTGCCCATGCCACACACGCATATAGAACCACTGACAGGATAAAAGCTTTGTACAGGATGAGTTTGGACTTCAGTTGCAGCTGTTTGCTGCGGAAGATGGGGGCGCATAACTTTAGCCGCTGTCTGCCTTTGTTGGCGCTATTTTTTATGTGGGTGGACCAGCACATTGTGCGGTCCAAGGTAACCCCTAGGTATTTAACTTGCCGACGGCAGTGCAATACCTGACCACCGACCGTTAGGTCCATTGCCAAAGTGTGATGCCGCTTAGAAAAATGAATCAGCTGGCATTTGTCGGGGTTAATTTTGATTTTCCAATCATGTTGCCATGAGAGGAAGTTGTTGACATAGCGTTGCATTTCTGCAAGACCGAAACGTGGATTTCTATGGTGGTTGTATATTGCAGTGTCGTCGGCGTACATGCCGACCTTGCATCTGGCGTCCACTGGGAAGTCGTTTGTAAACAGTATGTACAGGAAGGGGGACATTATTGCCCCTTGTGGGACGCCAGCCCGCATCATTCGCTCCCGAGAGGAGGAGCGGCCCACTTGGACGTAGAACTTCCGTTTTTCTAAAAAATTGTGCAGCAAGTGTAGATAATTTTGAAGTGCCGGGAAATTTTGGTGCAGTTTATAGATAAGGCCATTGTGCCAGCACCGGTCAAATGCGGCTTCTACGTCCAGAAATAGCGCCAACGTTGAAGCCGCGTTGTTAAATTGCTCTGTGATGTCATCTGTTATTCTGAGAAGCTGTAAGTCAGTAGAATGTCCTTTTCGAAAGCCAAACTGTGAATTTGAAAGTTCATGAGATTCCGAAACATGTTTTTGGAGTCGAGAAAGTATAAGTTTTTCGAGCAATTTACCAATAGTAGACAGGAGACTAATGGGGCGGTAATTTTGCGGTTGTCTGGTGCTTTTCCCTTGCTTTGGAAGCATGATCACCTTGGCTCGTTTCCAAGTAGAGGGGAAATAGCCTTGCTGCAAACAGGCGTTAAATATTTTGGTCAGTTGCACCAGAGCTTTTCTCGGGAGATGCTTAAGTTCCTCATTAGTCACTTTGTCTGGGCCGGCAGCTTTCCCATTAGGCAATTTCCTAATGAGCTTGAAAACTTCCTGCGGTGTTATTAGGGGTAGCTGTTGCTCTTGCTTCTGCGCCACCCAAGTTTGTACCCATGTCTGTACCTCCCGTTCTAAGTCACGGTTGGTAACTGGGTTCTTGCTGAATCTGTCTTCGAGACAGTCAGCGAAGACCTCGGCTTTCTCCTCCTCGGAGAAGTGCAGGCCGCCATGAGTGTGCAGCGCCTCAGTTGCGGAGTTGACGCTCGTGGAGACCTTAAATGCCTTTAATAATTTCCACAAAGAAGAGTCCGAATGGGTGGTACTCAGCATTTTGTTTTCCCACTGTTCAATTTTATTAAGTCTAATTTGGTGGCGAATGATGTTGCGTAGCCATTTCGCTAGCATTTTGTATTCAGGCTGACGGGTATACCGCCACAGTCTTGTCAAGCGTCGTCTCCGCGCAATGAGTTGCTCTACCTCGGGGTACGTGCAAAAACCGGGTGGTCTTGTGGTGTATGTGGTAGCGCTTCTCTTGGCTGTGTGTAGCGAGGCAGTAAAGTTTTCAATGGCGACATCTATGTCTGCCTCGCTATAGTATGACAGTCTGGGTTGCGCCATTCCGTGCATTTCGATGGTGAACTTATTCCAGTCGATCTCAGCCCTCCTTTGAGGGCCAGAGGCACCGACTGAAATAAAACCCTGTATGTCGAAATGCACAGGAAGATGGTCGGAGTCCAGGCTGTGGTACACTGTAAAGTTAATTAAAGGTGTCGCATTTTTTGTTAATACGAAGTCCAAAATTTCGGGGTCAAAGTGCCCTGATCTGTGCCAAAATGTAGGATCTGGGGGAAGATGTACCTCTATGTCGTCATTATCCGTTATGAGTTCAACCAGGAGATTTCCAGCCGCGTTTGCTCGGCGAGAAAACCACCAGGGGTGCCGGGCATTGAAATCTCCTGCAATTATAACGTGCTCCTCTAAAGCGAGGATTTGTTCGAGGTCACGTATGAAATCTGGGGAGTTAGGGGGCCGATAAAGCGCTACCAGCATCACCGTTTGATTATTTACAAGTGTTTTAAGTGCTGTGCACTCTAACGCTGCCATTGCAGGTAGCGTAACAGAAGTATGAGCAATTGTATTTCTGAGCAAGATAGCAGTCCCTCCCCCCTGTCTGCCAATTCTGTCGTTCCGAAGGATTTGATACCCTTGGAGCTTAAAAGTGTGCTCTTGTTGTAATTTTGTTTCGCAAATGAATGCGATATCAATTTTGTTACGCCGCAGGTAAGTTCGTGTTGCTTCCTGTGGATGCCATCTGCATTCCACAGGAGTGCGCGAGTTAAAGTTATGCCTCCCCTTGAAGGTGCCATTTACTCGAAGAGAGTGGTTATTAAACATATGATGGTTTCCAGCTTATCCATGGTACTGTTGCAGCTTTTTAATCTTGCGATTATGGGCCGCAACTTTGCTAATAGCGCCGGGAGGTTTAAGTCCTTGAACAGGCTGAAAATCTCTTTTAAACCTCCTAGGTCGCTGGTGGGCGCCTGTGAGGGCTGGGGTTGTGGAGGGGGACCATTTTGCGGTTGCACAGGTGCATTTTGCCCTCCGGCGACTCCTGCAAAGGAGTTGTCGCTTCTGACCAGGGCCGGGTAGAGGATGGGGCGTGGCCCTGGTTGAGTACCAGGAGAGTTCCTGGCTGCGGCTGCCAGTTGGCGGCGGTGACGTTCCATCTTAAAGGTCTCACACCCCCTATAGCTGGCAGGATGCGCCTCCCCACAGTTGGCACAGTGGGGTATGACGTCCTGTTTGGCCTTTCTTGGGCAGTCAGCTAGGCGGTGGAGGTCACCGCAAAGGACGCACCGGGAGGTCATGTTGCACATTTTGAACGCATGTCCTAACTGCTGGCAATTATAGCACTGTGTGATGTTTTGGGAAGTTTTAAGGACCTCCACGGTGACCATCATGTGGCACACCTCTCTTTCCTGTAAAAGCTTTTGGTTGTCCGTGGTTCTAGATAAGCTTACCTGGAAGTTTGGTAGAGGCCTGCCGCGGGACACCATTTGTCGGATTTGTACGCCGGTGTAGCCCTTCAGCTCCAAGTCCTCCTTGATAAAGTCAACCTGTAGGTCTGCTGGTAGGCGTTTTATGACGTATCTTAGAGGTTGGTCGCTTCTGGGTGTGAAGCTGAAGTTCTCCACACCAGCGTTTGTCAGGAGCTGCATGGTAGGGGTGGCGTCCTGTTTCCTCTGGAGGAAGAGTTTTAGGCAGTCCCTCGTAGTCTGGAGCTTGTAGGAGCCGTTGGGAAGTGAGCTCTTCAGGGTCTGGAGGACCTTGACAGCCTGGCGGACGTCCGGGATGACTATTCTGGGTGGTTTTTGGTTCTCAGCTGTTTGTGTGGTGGGTGTCGTCGTTGTTGTTGTTGTTGATGTACTTGGCATTGCTGTATGTGGGAGGGGAGTGGGGCGGGTTTTTGTTGGTGTCTTCTGGTGCTGTGGGGGTTTTGGTTTATGGAGTTGTGGGAAAGGGTTCTGTGTGGTGGTGGGCAGTGCCGGGTACTCCGTCTCATCGCGTTCTGTTACTTGTAGTGGTGCGAAGGTGTTGCGAAGAGTGAGGGGGTAAGGCGGTGTGGACTGCCTTGGTAGTCTCTTGTTGGTGGATTGCTGGCCGGGACGTTCGCTGTCGGAATCGCTTTCCCGGCCGCTGTCTCTTATGCGTTTTTTCTTCGGTGCTGCAGTTTTCCACCCCTCACTGTGTCTGACAAGTTCTCTCTTCTTCATGGCATAGTCCTTGTAACAGAACGCGATGTCCTGTGTAACTTTGTTGAACTGTGTCGAGTCCGCGTCCAGGTTGGCCAGTATATTTGTGTAGTAAGTGATTTCAGTCTGTATGTCCTCCACTTCCCTTCTGAGCTTTTCGACGGTTCGCGCCTTACGCTCTTCCTCCAGGATCATTCGCTGCTGGTTCAGGTCGTCGGTCAATGTAGATGTAGAGAGCTGTACTAGCGCCACCGCGGCTGAGGTGGCGGAGTCTATAAGTATGGGCGCTTGGGCGCCGCTCTCTGCGGCTGATGCCATATTTCACTTTCACTGATGCGCTGGGGTACGCTAAGCGTGCCCGACGCAATATTCGTTAAAACTAACGATTGAAGGGCCTTATCCAGCTAGACTCCCAGGTAGGAGGCATTAGACCCATTCGGGGGGTACCGAATTTTAATCCCGTGCGGCCGATCAACCTAACTGAGCTTTTCTCGTCATTTTCCTCAGACGCTAAGGTAAATACAGGATTGGATATTTAATACCACGACTCTAAGTTCAATCTCAAGTCTAAAACAGTATTATAAATGAAAAATATATTGTAATAGTGAATGCTTTGCCATCTATCCTCAGATGATGTAAGTACATAGAGTGGATGCACCCTAATGCCATCTGCCGTCACAGGTGGAAGTACAGTTGTTTAGAGTTTACTCCCCTAGCCTTTGGAGAACAAGCTCGCTATCCTATAAGGCAGTAGCCAACCAGGGTCTCTTCTGCCATTTTCGAGGTTACTGATGGGCCTTCTCGGTTACCGTAGCGGTCCTAGGGCACACAAGGTCCCCACCGTACTTCACCCCATCAGTCACTCCCCTACTTCCTCTTGGTTTTAAACAGCAATAACATTAGAAACCGGTGGATCTATTTTCTTTCTCAGAGTACTTCGGTCAGGCTAGGTGCTTTTGTATATTTCAAGTATATTGCTTTTTCCGGCAGCACTATAGATGAGCAGTAGACTTCCGTGCTAATGACGTCAGCTGGTGTAGAAGTTAGTAGCCGACTATCCGCTTGCTCTGATTGAAATCACAGTGTTTATGAGCTTGCAGAATCGTTTTAAAACACTGAAATGTGGTATATCTCTTACGGTTTACGAGTTATTCAACCATAGCTATAAAATTTAAAATATATATTTAATTTGTTATAAGAATCTCTTAATCATATGGCATTTTAATCAAAAATTGAGCCATTTTCGAGAAAATCGAAGTTTTCTAGTATAGGGGAGAGGAATTTCCTTCAAACTCTTCGTGTCACGTCCCTCAAAGATATAAACTTAAATACTAAGTTTGGCTCTTAACCGACTTTTCGTTTTTGAGTTACTCTGTCCATAGACAACACATAGACTTTTTTCTAGAAATGCCTTTTTTTTAAATCAGGGGGCTTCAAAACACATTTGAGGTGAAACCTTGACATGGAATTTTTATTTGCAATACAATACTTCTACGTGCTATATGCAATAAAGTAAAACTCTGATGTGTTGCACTCATATAACTTTCTCTACTCTTCTACTAACCATTCTTACAAACTCTTATTCCTATATCTTCTTCGTGTTAGTTGACATAAACATTTGTACAACTTATCTTATTGCTTATTTCCTTGTAGGTGCAAGCGGAATATTCGAATGAATAACGATAATCCATTTCACGAAAGTTCTAAGTTTTCCGAAACTTACACACATAACAAGGAATATCTCCGAAATGGTTCACCCTACAAGAAAATTTATTCAGACATAAATTGTGTATTTTAGCAAGATCTACATGTTTTGTATAGTATCGTTTGGTCTATCTCTAACGGTTTACCAGTTATGCAAAAGTCGTCCAGAGTAAATACGACTACAGGGGTTATAGCCAGAAAATTCAAGATATACATTTCATTTTTCATAAAAATACCTCAAACATATGACATTTTAATCAAAATCGTTAGAGCCATTTTCAAGAAAATCAAAATTTTCGAAAAATTTTCCATGTAAAGGGTAGTTTAGGGTGGGGCTATTTTCTTCAAAATATTCGTGTCGCATCCTTGAAAGACATTAAACTTAAATACCAACTTTGGCTCTTAACCAACTTTTCGTTTTTGAGTTATTCTGAACTTTTTTGACATATATTTTAAAATGACAGGGAGAACTTAAAAGAGGTGACAGCTAAAACGTGCAGAAAGCCACAATACGCTCTATCCTGGGTGGGTTTGGCCGTTGTAAGACTATTTTAGGACGACGGGAGTTTCATGGCCCCCATAATGCACAAAAAAGTTCAAAGGTGAGTCCCTCCGTCCGTCCATGTTCATTAGCTTGGTCAATAGAGGTAATCTATAGGACAACAAGAACTAAACGGCGGTCGGTCGGTATTCATCAAGCTAGACAGACAGAGTGGTTTTTGTGAACATAGAATTAACTCCTTTAAGAGCGCTTGTTAACACGCTGACTTGTGCGCTGGCAATTAATTTACTGCAAATATGCTGAGGTCAAGTCACGTGCTATCTCCCTCTCACACGCGAGAGATAGCAATAAACAACGTGATAAGTGTAAACATAGCACTAAGGTGCCAACCAAGAGATTCTTAATAAGCTTTATAGCAAGCTTCAACGAAAACCTACGCAGCCTGTTAACACGCTTTACTCTAGTCCCCTTGTACCTACAAGGAAATAAGCAATGAGTTGATTTCTGCAAACTTTTATCTCAATTAACATGAAAGAAATATAGCAATAAAAATTATAAGAAAGGTTAGTACAAGAGTAGAGAAAGTCATGTGAGTGCAACACAAGATTTTTAGAAAAACGACCGTGTCTGTTTCTGTCAGTCTGTAGACAGCATAACTCAAAAACGAAAATTCGGTTAAAAACCAAAGTTGCTATTTAAGTTTAATGTCTTTCAAGAATGCGACACGAAGATTTTGAAGAAAATAGCCTCACCCTAAACTACCCTTTACATTGAAACTTTTTCGAAGATTTTTATTTTCTTGAAAATGGCTATAACGATTTTGATTAAAATGTCATATGTTTAAGATATTTTGATGACAAATGAAATTTATATCTTGAATTTTCTGGCTATAGCCCCTGTAGTCACATTTACTCTGGACGAGTTTTGAATAGCGCGTAAACAGTTAGAGATAGACCAAAACTTACTATACAAAAAATGTAGATCTTGCTAAAATACACAATTTATGTCTAAATAAGTTTTCTTGTAGGGTGAACCATTTCGGAGATATTCCTTGTTATATGTGTGTCAGTTTCGGAAAACAACTTTCGTGAAGTGGATCATCGTTGTTCATTTTTTATATGTTAAGTGTGCAAAGAGAATGAAATCTCAAAGCTTTAAAAGATTTGACTATCGCTCAAAGCCTACTGTATTCTAATATTCCCCTTGCACCTACAAGGAAATAAGCAATAAGATAATTTGTACAGATGAATTAGAGAGGAATAAGTGTTTTTAACAAAAGTTTGCACTTGAGTAGAGAAAGTCATGTGAATGCAACATATTGGAAGGAATATGAGTTCACTCCCACCCTCTGTAAAATGGATATATGTGTGTTTGCTATTATTAGAGAAAATCTATACATTTATTGCAATCCAATTTTTGGACGTGTTTCGATTACGCAGTTCAGTTAAGAAGAAGAAAAGCGGTGGAGATGAGAGTGTAAGCTGGGCGCAGTGTAGGTCACCCCCGAGAGAGAGAGAGAGAGAGAGGGGGGGGGAGGTCTGGTACTGTGCAGATAACATGCGCTTTGTGTTTATGCAGATGTAGTCATCTGTAATTCATAAAAACAATAACGGGTCCGCGGTGGGCATTGTTAGGCTCCTCGTGTTTCTTCAGCTGCAACCTAAGTGGATTTGGGACACCGCTGTTTGTTAAAAATTCCCTCTTGCTAAAGATTTCAACAACAGGTGTGTGCGGACCAGCGCCGCTCTGCAGTGCGTTATTGCGCATGCGGCTTTCACCTGCTCATTCTGCGTGAAGGTCCTGATTTTGTGTCTTTTTGTGGTATAAATGCACAGAGATTAATAAGAAAAATATGTGTTGCACTCACATGACTTTCTCTACTCTTGTACTAACCATTCTTAGAAACTCTTATTCCTATATCTTCTTCGTGTTAGTTAAACATTTGTACAAATTATCTTATTGCTTATTTCCTTGTAGGTGCAAAGGGAATATTGGAATACAGTAGGCTTTGTGCGATAGTCAAATCTTTTAAAGCTTTGAGAAACCGTTCTCTTTGCACACGTAACATAAAAAATGAACAACGGTGACCCATTTCACGAAAGTTCTAAGTTTTCCGAAACTCACACACATAACAAGGAATATCTCCGAAATGGTTTAGTCTACAAAAAACTTTATTGAGACATAAATTGTATATTTTAGCAAGATCTGCATTTTTTGTATAGTATGATTTGATCTATTTCTAACGGTTTACCAATTATGCAAAAGTCGTCCAGAGTAAATACGACTGCAGCGGCTATAGCCAGAAAATTCAAGATATACATTTCATTTGTCAACAAAATATCTCAAACATATGACATTTTAATCAAAATCGTTAGAGCCATTTTCAACAAAATCAAAATTCTCGAAAAATTTTCCATGTAAAGGGTAGTTTAGGGTGGGACTATTTTCTTCAAAATCTTCGTGTCGCTTCCTTGAAAGATATTGAACTTAAATACAAACCTTGGTTTTTAATCGACTTTTCGTTTTTGAGTTATGCTGGCCACAGACACACACGGACCTTTTTCTAAAGATTTTTTTTTATTCAGGGGGCCTCAAAACATGTATTTCCGGTGAAATCTCGACATCGAATTTTTGGGTGGAATACAATACTTCCCCTACTTACCAGTAGATAAAGTAAAAAGGAGAAGGTGCTGCAAATAGAACGGAATTTCCCTTGTACCTAAAAGAAAATTAACAATACAATATCTGCACAAGTTTACCTCGCTTAACTTGAAACAGGAATAAGAATTTATAAGAATAGTTAGTACAAGTGTAGAGAAAGCCATTTGTGTGCAATACATACGATTTTTTAAGGAACTCTGAAACAAACGTGAACAAGAGGCAATTGAGGTTAATGTCTGGCTGGCAGTAATTAAACAAAATTTTGCGTGCATGTCAAGCTTATCGCTGTTAAGTCTTCTACTACATTACAGTTAATTATCCATTGTTTTAAAAAATAGTCCCATTGTTTGAAGCAGGTGCCTCGATCCCCACACCGTTAAGAATGATGGATTACATTGTCTTCCGTCAAATCATGGTGTTACTTTTACAAGTAAATATATCGGAGCTGTAACTAAACGCAACCAATTCGCTCGCACACGTGATAAATGCTTGTAAACACTAAAGCGCGTTCCACCCTTAGAAGACAGTACACGTTAAATGGAGCGCAGTGTTGCAACATGTACTAGTTGCGAATCTTTCTCCGCGCCCGACCCCGAGGTGGCCGGAGTCCTGTACTTAGTCCCTCAATTGCTGCTTGACGAGACGGGCACTTTTAACTTTGGTATCCCTCCACGCCTTTGTTACTGTATGACCTAAATTTACAAATGACTCGTCTGTATAAACAATTGATTTCTCCTGGTCCCTAAACCTTTTTACGTCTTTTAGATATTTATGTCGCCATATGATGATATCGATATCGTCTCTCTCTATTAATATGCACTTGTTACCCCTTCTTTCATATTCGAACCCCAAATCATGCAAGAACCGACTAAGAAATTTGGTAGGGTCTCATCACTGTTGAATAATGACAAAATTATATTCAGCATGGGTGGAATATTTGCAAACAGTAAAGAATGAACAAGTCGCCGCACTCCACCTTGCACTATTCAATCATATTGCGTTAACCTAGCGTTTTGTGTAGTCCCGCCCTTTTTGTTTACTTTTTCGATGGCGTTCTTAAAGGTCCCTTCATTACTTCCTTTTTAATCCTATGCACTACTGCTTCTGAACACCCGATAGCCTCAGCTGTTTCTTTTACTGCCTTACTTACACGCATTTTACTTGAAAAATAATCTAACGCATTCATAATTATTTGGCGTTCCTTACTTCTTAATTTACCAACATATCGTCTCTTCCTAGCTTCCCCCTCTATAACTACAAATATTTACAAAAGTATTAAACAAATAACGCAATAACAGCTCACAGTTACACGGTTTCTTTCGAACTAATGTTAGTGCTGCTCCTTATACTATCTTCTGTGTCAGGCCTGGCGCGAGAATACGCTGAATAGATGAATACCTTTTGTTTGCCTTACTGGATAAAAGAAAGAGGTTACTGCCTTTTGGTTTATTTTAAAAACTTTCTCCAACCTTCCTCAACATTTGTTCTCGCTGATTCCCTGATGTAAACTAACAAAAAAGTTTCACACTGCGTAACTTTTGCAGTGCACAGATATAGAATTTCCCGAAAACATTTAATTTAAAAAATTATAACACTTAACTGGGTAAACATAGAGAATTCAAAGTAGGCAGGTAGTAGCACTATGGTCTACTCTACCTAAGAAAAAAATATAGATGCATTCTAGCAGTTAGTGCGTGATGAGTATAGAAACAGCAAATATCGGACTTCTATTGAAAAAAAAAAACGTTTTCTGAAGAAATTTGGGCCTATAGAAATGTATAATGACCCTGAAAAGGATATAACCTGACAGAGAAAAACATTCTGCATAGGATAATGTGTTCAAATCTGAAATTTATAACAAATGAATATTTATATCATGCTATTAGGAATCTGGCAACAGCGCGAGGGTAGAAAAGGACGCGGCTAATGGCAACTTGTATGTGCTAGATAGAGACAGAGATGTCCCATTTAACTCCATACTGTCTTCTAAGAGTGGAACGCTATATAGATATGTACAGTCAAGAATGGTTAGGACAAGAGTAGAGAAAGTCATGTGAGTACAAGGAAGAAAGCAGCCATGTTTAATATTCATGTACAGATTTTGCCACGGAGCATTGCGATATGACCTATTTAAGAAAGAATATTAGGGAAAAGAAAAAGTGAATTTACAGCAAGTCACGATCTGAAGACAAAGGAAGGGAGAAACAAAGCCCTCTGGAACACAATCCACGCGCCTGTGTGCAATCTTAAAGCCTAAGCAATTTGCATAAGGGCTGTCGCCAGTTCGTTGACAGAATGTAGAAAGAATCAATTGGCTACAGAAGTCCTATCATTAAGGTGTTGGCAATATTCACAGCACGTCCCGCTTCCAAATTAGAAACTTGTATCCGTAGGCAAGAGAAGCAGATGGCAGCCATTTGTAAACTGATTACTCCAGCTTTTCTCGCTCCGGGCCCAATGAAGCAAGTGAAATAAAAACTGGGGCATTTTTCCTTCCAAAGGTCACCAGTGAAAAGTTCCCCTTTTTGTAGAACACATAAAGGTCAGCGCCAATTTGAAACCTAGCCAGCCAAGTATAGGATGCGATTAATATGCTTCTCGTGAGCGAGGTACACACTGGACTCAAATCAGAGTGTCATTAACATGCTACTCAAGAGCACAGTTCACAATGGCCTCAAATAAAGGATGTCGTCTATGAGTGTGCAGATTTCGTGTGGCAGTACAATCAAATATGATGAATAAAAAGGTCCAATACCAAATTCATCAATCGTGAAAAGTAACGCAGATAATTGATCACTATTGTTGGTTCAGCGATGTACAACCTTGTTTCCTTGGAGATGCTTATATAATAATTAGCGGTTATTGCCCACTCTACTCTTTCAGATGTAGGGTGAATCAGCTCTTGTTTGTGACGTATTCAAACATAACCAGACAGTCAGTATCCAGTGACGGAAAAATGTGGATCTGGCTAAAACACAATTTATGTGCAATACGTTCCTCTTTTCAGGAACCATTTCCCAGATACTCCTGGTTATTCGAGTGAAAGAGAGCCTTGCTAAGGTTACCGAATTTTAAAGGCATCGCATACCAACCGACTCTTAAAGCACTTACAGCCTACTGTAATTCCAAATTTCCGTTGTACCTACAACAAAGTTAACAATAAGATAATTTCTGAAAAATTTCTCGATTAAAATGTAGTAGATAGAGAAATAAGCATTTGCAAGAATGGTTTGTATAGTCCCTATAAGTAACGAGAGGGACTTTCGGACCAAGTAGTTTTTATTGTTAACATTCCTGACCTTCCGCTCTAAACACACACCAATTTTGCGCGCTTGTAGCCGAAAGTATGTCAACAAGTTTATTCAAATGTGCTGTGATCCAATTATTTAATCTTATTTTGAGGCTAAACAACCCATTTTAGTAATAAATAGAAAAGACGTTAATAAACCATCTTTTAAAGTCGTGTCATCGCGTATATTTGAAAGTAGCTGAGCCGCTGTTGTGATGTAGAAAGTGTTGACTAACCATCAGGCGGAAAGTGATTCAGCGAGCATTAAAACTCTGTGCTGACCAGACAAAAACAGTAGGTACCAACGTTATGGGGGGGGGGGGAGCAGTTGATGGTCTTGCACAGTGTACATTAACTCCTGCTGAGTCCGTTACTTCCTGGAGGGTGCTACAGGGCGTGCTACATGGTTGGCAATATGTCACTGGGTGTTCCGAGCCCACACGAGCACCCTGGATGGACCTTTATGAGTTGTGTTTAACCCTTGTTTTACTATTGATTCACAACAGGGAGGCTGCTTTCACGGGAAATAAATTACTCCACTGTGAGAAGTAAATATTCTACCCAATTGACGCAAGCACTAGCGTTTAATAATAGCTTGAATATCAACCAATCACCGCTTCATTAGAGGGTAATTATGCCACCTAGAACAAAGTAAAATCGTATTTCCGGTCGAGCGGCAGGTTTAAAAACAACAACAGTTAAAGAGTGGGCAGAGAAGGTCCTGCGAATGTATCCTCCAAGACAAGAGCTTGAAGGAATGGTTTATAGAAAAATGAGTACAACAATTCAGTGAGTGCAACATATCAGATATACCGCTTTGATACCGAAATTTAGATTTCAAATCGAATGGGATTGATAAAGACACGTTTTAATTTAATTGCCGGATGTGAGATTTGCGATAAGTGTTGAGTAATAACATAGGTAGATAATAGAGTAGGAAGTGTTGTAAGGTGAGTAAGATATGAGTAAATAATAGTCGTTAAATTAGTAGGATAAACGCATTATTGGTTTGAAATTAACGAGTCATGACGTCATACCACATAGTTTGAAATCACGGTCAAAATTCAGGTCTGCCAACCTTAAAAGTCGCGCGATATGTTTAATAAAATATAAAGTAAACATTGTTTAATCATAGAAAGGTAATTATATATTCGGAATTCAAAAAAAGAACATGTTATAATAGAAAGGGACATTTCAAAATTGTGAAAAGGAATGAAATAGCATTTTGGATACGAGGCCTTCTTTCGATGACGTCATGAAATTTAAAATTGGAAAGAACGTTTTTTCCTAGCGTGGGGACGCCAGGAAGCGTGATCACTCGCCCCAGACCGGTAGCGCACTTGGAGGTGTACACACGTGAGTGCGATTGCTCTGCGAGTATATATATCGAAAGTCGGCATAACTCCCGAAAATGTCAAAAGAGTGAAAAATAAATAATCTACAAAAGTTCTTCTGGGTAATTTATAAAATATACCTACGCTTACCCTGGATTAAATAAACCTCACGTTGAACTTTAGCCGGAGCAACCAACAAATACCGCTACAAGTGGCGACCCAACGTGAACCATCATACTATTTTGCTTCAGCTTGCACCGAAAAACACTTACAACGCTTAATATGTAGTGCGGGATGGCAAACTGATACGTTTTCTGCACGCAATGCCTAAGTTTAAGAACGAACGGTTGTGACAATTTCTTAACCTTCGTTCTGTTATCTTAATACGGAAGGTATACAACCCTTCAGCCATCTGTGTATTGGTGCATGAACTACCTGACATAATACGATTCCTGCGCATGCGGTAAATTCGTCCATAGACTTTTTCGTCCGCATCCAACTGTATTAGTTCTGTCAATGTCGAAATACAAATATTTATGTGTATAAAATGAACTTTCCAAAAACATACAGTCCAGAAGTCTCCGTGAGGAAGTCAACAAAATGCTCTGAAAGATTCATTGCAGTCGCCAATTAGTGTGGGACAGGTCTAAAAATCACATCAGATTAATTTGGGAAAGGAACGTGGTTTTCTGAACTTTGGAGGAGAGATTGCGGTGCTACGGAAATTGAACGCGAATGGCTATTAGCCAGGCTTTCGTATGCAAATACAAATGAAGGTTCGTTATATGCACAGTGGGATTGTTTTATCATTAGAAAATTAGATGCGAAAATGAACAGCGAAATTACATTCGAAGATGAACCTCCCGTAAATATCATTAAAAGGGAAATCGAAGGGAAGCAAATGAAATGTGTGTGCAAAGTTTATAGCACTCCGTCATGCAGCAAAATGCAATGCGATTTATATAAAACAGATCGCTTTCGTTACTTATTACAGTGGAAATGTTATAAAAGTAACTATTTGAAACTGCAAACTAATAACAAGGAATATCACATTTGGCAAGTACTAAGGTCTCTGTGTACACGTGATGAAGCAAGATGGTATGGATACAGGGATGAGATCTAGAAGGTTAACTGTCCATCACACACCGAGCCACGAGGTATCTCCTAACACTAAGGTCTCTGTATGCACGTGATGAAGCAAGATGGTATGATACAGGGATGAGATCTAGAAGGTTAACTGCCCACCACACACCGAGCCACGAGGTATCTCCTAACACTAAGGTCTCTGTATACACGTGATGAAGCAAGATGGTATGATACAGGGATGAGATCTAGAAGGTTAACTGCCCACCACACACCGAGCCACGAGGTATCTCCTAACACTAAGGTCTCTGTATACACGTGATGAAGCAAGATGGTATGATACAGGGATGAGATCTAGAAGGTTAACTGCCCACCACACACCGAGCCACGAGGTATCTCCTAACACTAAGGTCTCTGTGTACACGTGATGAAGCAAGATGGTATGATACAGGGATGAGATCTAGAAGGTTAACTGCCCACCACACACCGAGCCACGAGGTATCTCCTAACACTAAGCTCTCTGTATACACGTGATGAAGCAAGATGGTATGGTACAGGGATGAGATCTAGAAGGTTAACTGTCCATCACACACCGAGCCACGAGGTATCTCCTAACACTAAGGTCTCTGTGTACACGTGATGAAACAAGATGGTATGATACAGGGATGAGATCTAGAAGGTTAACTGTCCACCACATACCGAGCCACGAGGTATCTCCTAACACTAAGGTATCTGTATACACGTGATGAAGCAAGATGGTATGGATACAGGGATGAGATCTAGAAGGTTAACTGTCCACCACACACCGAGCCACGAGGTATCTCCTAACACTAAGGTCTCTGTGTACACGTGATGAAGCAAGATGGTATGATACAGGGATGAGTTCTAGAAGGTTAACTGTCTACCATACACCGAGCCACGAGGTATCTCCTAACACTAAGATCTCTGTGTACACGTGATGAAGCAAGATGGTATGCTACAGGGATGAGATCTAGAAGGTTAACTGTCTACCATACACCGAGCCACGAGGTATCTCCTAACACTAAGGTCTCTGTGTACACGTGATGAAGCAAGATGGTATGGTACAGGGATGAGATCTAGAAGGTTAACTGTCCATCACACACCGAGCCACGAGGTATCTCCTAACACTAAGGTCTCTGTGTACACGTGATGAAGCAAGATGGTATGATACAGGGATGAGTTCTAGAAGGTTAACTGTCCACCACATACCGAGCCACGAGGTATCTCCTAACACTAAGGTCTCTGTATACACGTGATGAAGCAAGATGGTATGATACAGGGATGAGATCTAGAAGGTTAACTGTCCATCACACACCGAGCCACGAGGTATCTCCTAACACTAAGGTCTCTGTATACACATGATGAAGCAAGATGGTATGGTACAGGGATGAGATCTAGAAGGTTAATTGTCCATCACACACCCAGCCACGAGGTATCTCCTAACACTAAGGTCTCTGTGTACACGTGATGAAGCAAGATGGTATGGTACAGGGATGAGATCTAGAAGGTTAACTGTCCACCACATACCGAGCCACGAGGTATCTCCTAACACTAAGGTCTCTGTATACACGTGATGAAGCAAGATGGTATGGTACAGGGATGAGATCTAGAAGGTTAACTGTCCATCACACACCGAGCCACGAGGTATCTCCGAACACTAAGGTCTCTGTATACACGTGATGAAGCAAGATGGTATGATACAGGGATGAGATCTAGAAGGTTAACTGTCCACCACATACCGAGCCACGAGGTATCTCCTAACACTAAGGTCTCTGTGTACACGTGATGAAGCAAGATGGTATGATACAGGGATGAGATCTAGAAGGTTAACTGTCCACCACATACCGAGCCACGAGGTATCTCCTAACACTAAGGTCTCTGTGTACACGTGATGAAGCAAGATGGTATGATACAGGGATGAGATCTAGAAGGTTAACTGTCCACCACATACCGAGCCACGAGGTATCTCCTAACACTAAGGTCTCTGTGTACACGTGATGAAGCAAGATGGTATGATATAGGGATGAGTTCTAGAAGGTTAACTGTCCACCACATACCGAGCCACGAGGTATCTCCTAACACTAAGGTCTCTGTATACACGTGATGAAGCAAGATGGTATGATACAGGGATGAGATCTAGAAGGTTAACTGTCCATCACACACCGAGCCACGAGGTATCTCCTAACACTAAGGTCTCTGTATACACATGATGAAGCAAGATGGTATGGTACAGGGATGAGATCTAGAAGATTAACTGTCCATCACACACCGAGCCACGAGGTATCTCCTAACACTAAGGTCTCTGTGTACACGTGATGAAGCAAGATGGTATGGTACAGGGATGAGATCTAGAAGGTTAACTGTCCATCACACACCGAGCCACGAGGTATCTCCGAACACTAAGGTCTCTGTATACACGTGATGAAGCAAGATGGTATGGTACAGGGATGAGATCTAGAAGGTTAACTGTCCATCACACACCGAGCCACGAGGTATCTCCTAACACTAAGGTCTCTGTATACACGTGATGAAGCAAGATGGTATGATACAGGGGTGAGATCTAGAAGGTTAACTGTCCATCACACACCGAGCCACGAGGTATCTCCTAACACTAAGGTCTCTGTGCACACGTGTTGAAGCAAGATGGTATGATACAGGGATGAGATCTAGAAGGTTAACTGTCCACCACACACCGAGCCACGAGGTATCTCCTAACACTAAGGTCTCTGTGCACACGTGTTGAAGCAAGATGGTATGATACAGGGATGAGATCTAGAAGGTTAACTGTCTACCACACACCGAGCCACGAGGTATCTCCTAACACTAAGGTCTCTGTGCACACGTGTTGAAGCAAGATGGTATGATACAGGGATGAGATCTAGAAGGTTAACTGTCCATCACACCCCGAGTCACGAGGTATCTCCTAACACTAAGGTCTCTGTATACACGTGATGAAGCAAGATGGTATGATACAGGGATGAGATCTAGAAGGTTATCTGTCCACCACACACCGAGTCACGAGGTATCTCCTAACACTAAGGTCTCTGTGTACACGTGATGAAGCAAGATGGTATGATACAGGGATGAGATCTAGAAGGTTAACTGTCCATCACACACCGAGCCACGAGGTATCTCCTAACACTAAGGTCTCTGTGTACACGTGATGAAGCAAGA
This sequence comes from Tenodera sinensis, assembly GCA_030765045.1. Taxonomy (NCBI): domain Eukaryota; kingdom Metazoa; phylum Arthropoda; class Insecta; order Mantodea; family Mantidae; genus Tenodera; species Tenodera sinensis. Next base: position 85,284,811 of record CM060973.1, on the reverse strand, counting down.
TGGTATGGTACAGGGATGAGGGATGAGCCATGAGGTATGTCCTTCCTAAGAGATCTGTCGCTATATCAGCACGCAACTGTGACGTAAATGAGAGAGCAGAAGTAGAGCAATGCGCTTTGGCAAGTCAATTACGTAATAAAAGCCTGATAAGGAATACAGTTTAAAACATTGTCTTTTAGTATTTATTTTCTCGGGATTTGTGAACAATTTGAATATAGGCGACGTAATTTTCAGTATTTGAGGTAGTATACCGCTCTCATATGAACAAGTGACTGTACTGTTCTGATTGTGGAACATTTAAATAAAATGTGGGACTTATCTGTTGTTAACCCCGCACACTGCAATTAAAGTATTCATTTTTAAGAGGGTTCAGTGAGAGAGAACAGGGAAGTTTATTTTTGAAGCCTTATCTCTGCCGTGCAGGCCTCATCCTATTCTGCATGCCAAACGGCGCTTAGTCAGTATTGACCCCTAGGAGGGGGAGGTAGGGGTAACTCAAACCATCCAGGTGGGTTTGGAAAGGTCATGAGTGGAGGGGGGGGGGTGGTCTGCTCAAACTCGCCACTACGAACGCCTGTCAAAAACAGAATATCACTCAACATTACGTTTAAAATAGTAATTTCACGTGAAGCTTATTAGATTTGTAAGTTTAACATCGAGAACTGGCCCGTCCAATTCAACACAATATATCTATATGAATTATTCGAGTAGAGCTGGCCTTTTCAATCTACAGTCCACGAAGAATTCTTAGAGGGAACGTTAAATTTAAGGGACCCTGAGACTGAATATTGAATTTTCTATATTTTACCCATACTTTCACTACTAGTAACTAGAACAAGTATTATATTCCACCAAAAATTCGATGTCGACATTTCACCATGATTATATGTTTTGAGGCTCTCTGAATAAAAAAGCATCTTTAGAAAAAAGTCCCAGAGGAAACAGAACTACATAGGCTATAGCCAGAAAATTCAAAGTATACATTTCATTTGTCATACAAATATCTTAAACATATGAAATTTTAATTAAAATCGTTAGAGCCATTTTGAACGAAATCAAAATTTTTGGAAAATTTTCCATGTAAAGGTTAGTTTAGGGTGTCGTTATTTTCTTCAATATCTTCGTGTCTTATCGTTGAAAGACATTAAACTTAAATATCAACTTAAGTTTTTAACAGACTTTTTGTTTTTGAGTTATGCTGTCCAAAGGCACACAGACAGACACAGACACGGAAAGTAAAAATGTAGATCTTGCTAAAACACACACACACACACACACACACACACACACACACACACACACACACACACATATATATATATATATATATATATATTTCAGAGTGAACCAGTTCTAAATTATTCCTTGTCATTTGTGTCAGTTTCGGAAAACTTAAAGCTGTGGTGAAATACAACATTGTTGTTCAGTTTTTTGTGCTAAGCGTGCAAAGAGAACGGAATCTCAAAGCTTCAAAACATTTGACTATCGCACAAAGCCTACTGTATTCTAATATTCCCCTTGTACCTACAAGGAAATAAGCAATAAGATAATTTGTACAAATGTTCATCTCAACTAACACGAAGAAGATATAGGAATAAGAGTTTGTAAGAATGGTAAGTAGAAGAGTAGAGAAAGTCATGTGAGTGCAGCACATCAGGTCTCATTTAGTGAAATCTCAGTAGCGAATTTTTGGTTGGAGTGCAATGCTTTCCCGATGTAAGTAGCGTGGAGGAAGTAAATATTAATAAAGTGCAGGTATTTTGGGGCAAGTTTGCGCTGCGTGTAAAACACCTTCGCCCCGAAGAAAACAGCCACTATACACAACACTAATAGAGTGGTAGAAGAGTTGTTGAGGGAAAGCGAAGTGTCTCGACTGAAATTAAAACCTTTTAACAAGCAGAGGGCAAGGGAGGTGCGGGGCGAGGTACTAACGACCTCATGTGCAGTGAAAGTTACTTACAATTCAGTGCTCGAACCGTCTTCTTCTGCAGTCCTTCCCTCGCTCGCTCGCTTTATGCAGCGTGATATTTTTGCGCAGTTGTAAGTAAGTCACGTCTGGTGTTCGACAGACCGACCGCCCGACCGCCTCCAGATCGTTAGTACCCAGTGCTGGTTTGGAATTGGGGTTCAGTCCTTTACTGCGGGCTGGGGTGCGATATACCTGCCTCTACCAAATAACCTCAACAGAAACCACCACTTCACCTGCCAAAAGTATACAGGCTGCAACAAAATTATTTTCATATTTTTTTAAGCTGACAGGCGAGAAAAAATTAACATTTTTATTACCCTCTCTACTATAGTAAGTAGGGAAATATTTTATTCCACGCAAAAATTCGATACCGAGAATATATGTTTGATAACCCTGAAAATAGCAAGAAATTAGTTTTACAAAAACTAATTCCGGCACTCGGAATATGTGTTGATATATTGTTGTAGTGATTGGACATTTCCAACCAACTCCGAAAGGTTTTGGTTTTCCCGCCATTACTCGGGAGGCTGTTTGCGGTGGTTTCCCACTCCACCACGGTGTCGCCACTTGCCTACGCCGAGGATAATGCTCCTTGCAGGGTTTTAATAATAATTGTGTTCATATACATATTGAATAACGTGGGCGACATTGGGCAGCCCTGTTTCGAACCTATATTTATTGTTCTATGTTCGGAGCGTCTATTATCATCATCATCATCATCATCATTAATTTTTACTTTCTCTACTACTTTCTCTGCAAGGAAGGTTAAGTTTTCTGTATAGTAAGATTTGGTCTCTCTCTTATGTTTTTCCAGTTATCCAAGAGTAATCCAGAGTAAACAGGACTACATAAGCTATAGCTAGAAAATTCAAAATATAATTTCATTTGTCATAAAAATATTTTAAATATGTAATTTTAATCAAAATCGTTAGAGCCATTTTATAGAAACTCAGAATTTTTTAATAAGTTTCCCTGTAAGGGGTAGTTTAGGATGCAGGAATTTTCTTCAAGATCTTGGTGTCGCATCCTTGAAATATATTTAACTTAAGTACCAACTTTGGGTTTAAACCGACTCTTCGTTTTTAGGTTATGTTGTCCACACGGACCTTTTTCTACAAACACTTTTTATGGATTCGGGAGACCTCAAAACATATCTGACATCGAAATCTTAGCTCGAATGTGATACTTACCCTAATTATTATACGTAGTAGAAAAAGTAAAAAAGCTGTTTTTTCTCGATTTTCACGAAGTTTCAGTATACATATCGTTAAGAAAGCTAGCAGATTTTTAGATCAAAATTTCAAACGTTGTCACACAAACCCTTAAACTTACGTGTAATGTTATCTGTAAATAGTTTCAGTAGAAAAGGGAGGAAAATTACGCTGTGATAGTCGGAAAGTAGATAATTACTGGCTCAAGTCGAGGTCGGTTATTAACAAAGTCCAAAGTAAGGCTTCCTTACACTAGCAAGTTCCAGGTACAAGAGGACAGATTATTAGTACAGTTTCTGAGAATTAAGTAGCCATTGCATGAAGCCAATGTAACAGGGAATAACGCCTCAATATCATACCATAGTGACATTTTTAAAGCGCTTACGTTGATTAGTAATGCCAGGAATAACACCTAAAAGTATAAGTATTTAAAAATCTGACGTATTCCACTCACATGACTTTCTCTACGCTTGTACTAACCATTCTTACAAACTCTTATTCCTATATCTTCTTCGTGTTAGTTGAAGAGTGAGCAGAGAAAGGGATGTGAATGTGTTACCTAAAAGTGAGTAGAGAAAACAATATGAATACAATATGTAGCATTTCTATTTCAAACATACGGAAGATGGTATGACCTATTTTAAAAGTGGGAGTAAAAATGATTTTTGGTGTAAAATCGTGTTTTTATGGAAAACTGTTTATAGGAGAGTGAGTAGAGAAAGAGATGTGAACATGTTACCTAAAAGTACTTAAGTAGAGAAACTACTGTGAATGTAATATGCAGCATCTCTATTTCAAACATATAGAAAACTATATGACTTATTTGTAGAAGAGTGCGTAGAGAAAGAGATGTGAATGTGTTGCCTAAAAGTGCAAGGGGAAAACAGTGTGATTGTAATAGCATTTCTATTTCAAACATACAGAACATGGTATGATTTATTTTAAAACTGGGGATACTTTTTGTATGTGTAAAATCGTTGCGTTTTTTTAATGGAAAATTGTTTATAAATGAGTGTGTAGAGAAAGAGATGTGAATGTTACCTGAAAGTGAGTTTAGAAAACACTGTGAATGTAATAATGCATGTATACAAAAATTTAACCAAATCTTAGTACCGTTTCTGAAATACCGGGAATATATATACAAGAATTGCTGGTTTAAATATATAAGAATAACATTTGTACAAATTATGTCATTGCTTATTTCCTTGTAGGTACAAGGGGTGTATTATAATGCACTAGACCTTTTTTTTTTTTTTTTTTTTTTTTTTTTTTTGTTCCGTGTTTATATCCCGCCTTTAACTGCAGAGGTCATACACGTTTACGTTGGGTTTTTCGATCTTTGGGATTTTTATTCTTTGAATTCACACACACATTCACACTTTCATTCATACTTCCAGACTTAGGGAAGGATGAGGAATAATCCTGGCTGGAGAAAAATTCCTACCCCCCCCTGCCGGGAATCGAACCCGGGACCCCTAGCACAGCAGGCAGGTGCTCTACCAACTGCGCCAGGCAACACTAGACCTTGAGCGATAGTGAAATCTTTTAAAGCTTTGAGATTCCGTTCTCTTTGTACATTTAACATATAAAAAAATGAACAACGATGTTCCACTTCACGAAAGTTTTAAGTTTTCCAAAACTCACATATATAACAAGGAATATCTCCGAAATGGTTCACCTTATTCTAGTGTATTTTAGCAATATCTACGTTTTTGTATAGTATGATTTGGTCTATCTCCTACGGTTTACCAGTTATGCAAAAGTCATAAAGAGCATTTCATTTGTTATACAATATCTTAAACAGGTGGGTGGCATTTCAATCAAAATCGTTAGTCATTTTCCAGAAAATCAAAATTTTCCATTTAATGGGTAGTTTTGAGGGACCCTCAAGAAATGTATTTCCGGTGAAAACATCGATTTTGAATGTAACGGAATACTTTCTCCACTAATATTTATTTTTAGAACAGTGATTAGTGAAAGTGATTTGATAAAATACATCAGTATCATTAACACATCGCATCTTTTAAACTCGTAATATTTCTAACAGCCCTAATATGTTGAAATATGTTTTTAAATGCGTCACGTTTCATAATTCACTTTCATAACTCTCAAAGCACATCAAACAGTGAATCGAAAATAACATTTTTTATTGAAAATATCACTTAGTTAACGATTCCCAGAAAACATTAATATTTTGTTTCAATTGCTCTTATTTATGTCACAGTGATTTTACATATATACTCAAAGGGCTGTAGAAAATGTTTTAAAAGCAGAGTACGAACAGATGTCTGCATGAAAAGGGCTTGTTGTTTACCCAGCCTTTTAAAAAATAGCACTCTGTCTCTTAAAAAGCTTATTTTTTTATTCCATTAAAATCTAAGCCTTTCTGAGTAGTAGCGAAAGCATAGAATTAGGAACGAGAAGAGAAAAAAGCTTTTGAATAAAAGAAACAACTAATGTGCTGCACTCATGAGTTTCTCTGCTCTTTCTTCAATAAATATTCTTACAAAAACTTATTGTTCAATCTACTTCACATTATTGGAGATAAAGCTTTGTAGAAATCTTTTTATTACATGAAGAACAACGTGTGGTATCCTTGGAAGATGAAGTTAAATATCAGGTTGTTATTTATATAACCTAAACAAGGTTATAAGAAGGTCGAAAGAGCATAAAATTTCGATATTTAAACTTTTGAATTTTCAAGTTCAAATTTATCTCTGCTAAAAGCTTCAAAACACTTTGACCGCTGTTTTGTCGTCCGCTAAGACCTCTGCAAGTCTGGCAGGCAGCTGCAGAGAGTCTCGAGGGTGCGCTAGAGTGAAACACTAGCCGCACGTGACGAAGTGACAAAAGGTTCTCCACCCCGAACCTTCACAAAAGATTTAGATCTCATTAAAACACACAATTGATGTGCAGTTAACCATTTCTGAAATATTCGTTGTTAATGTTTTGAGTTTTGAAATAGTTGTAGTGTTCTTAAATAGAAAGTCATTTTTATAGCTCTTGAGTATGTAAGTAGATAAGATATTTGACTGTCACTTAAATCTACTGTATTTCCACATTCCCTTATAGCTAAAAGACAATTAACAATAAAAATTTCTACAAATGTTTATCTAGATCAACATAAAACAGATAAAAGAATGAGTGAGTAGAGAAGATTGTGTGAATGCAGCACATCAGATGCTCGCAAAGCAACAGGAATGAATATTACAGTGACTGAAGGATGTATTAGAGTAGGCCTAGACATGAAAGTCGATAACAATGTCACCCTAAGCCGCAGGATGTGAGAGAGCATTTTCAACCACTCATAATGAGCGTAGAATACTTCCTGCCTTTCTGTAAAAAGAGCAAATGCTTCTTTTTTCTGTCGTTACTTTTATTTCAGCTGAAAACCTTAATACAACATCTAACAGACTTTATTCTCAACTTCTACATACAAGACTTGGGGAGTAATGTCTGTGGTCCGCAGTTCGATTCCCATCGACCGACCATTGGATTTTACTGCAGCAGAATCATACTGTGGCTTCCTCAAGGACACAGTGATTTTAGATGAAAAAAAAAATCGAAAAATGTAGGAACAAGGGGAATATTAATACAGTAGGCTTTGAGCGACAGTCAAATATTTTAAAGCTTTTTGATCCCATTCTTTTTGCACAATTAACATATAAAAAATGAACAACGATGTTCCATTTCACGAAAGTGTATATTTTCCGAAACTGACACACATAAAAAGGAATATCTCTGAAATGGTTCACCCTACAAAAAATTTATCTCGACATAAATTGATGCTTTCAGATGAAGAAAGGGTTCGCTGCCTTTGGTGCTGTGAAATTGCGTTTTCTGCAACTTCTCCGGACACTGCCTTGAGTCAATTAGCGCCGTGTGAGCGTATTATCGCCCGTTCTACCTAGATGAACTGTCAACGTGGATTTGCATGCTAATACCAAGGAACGTCCGTCCCTGGGGAAGGTATTACTGCGTCCCTGATTACGTGCCTGTGTGAGCAGGCATAGCAACTTCCAGCGAGCCACCACTATGTTCTTTACTCCTTTGTTTAACAAGAATACCCTCATCAAGGTGTCCTCGCTACGCTAAATTTAATACATTTTGTACCAACCTAACCTCAACATTTTCTATTGAAATATATGGCTCTGAATAAAGTAAAAAAATCTACTGTGTTGCACTCACGTGACTTTCTCTACTCTTGTACTAACCATATTTACAAACTCTTATTCCTATATCTTCTTCGTGTTAGTTGATATACATATTTCTACAAATTATCTTATTGCTTACTTCCTTGTAAGTACAAAACTTTGCGCGATAGTCAAATGTTTTAAAGCTTTGAGATTCTGTTGTCATTGCACACTTAACATATAAAAAAATGAACAACGATGATCCATTTCACGAAAGTTCTAAGTTTTCCAAAACTCACACACATAATAAGGAATATCTCCGAAATGGTTCACCGTACAAGAATATTTATTCAGACATAAATTGTGTATTTTAGCAAGATCTACATTTTTTGTATAGTATGATTTGGTGTATCTATAACGGTTTACCAGTTATGCAAAAGTCGTCCAGAGTAAATACTACAGGGGCTATAGCAAAAAAATTCAAGATATACATTTCATTTGCCATAAAAATATCTCAAACATATGACATTTTAATCAAGATCGTTAGAGCTATTTTCAAGAAAATCAAAATTTTTGAAAAAGTTTCCATGTAAAGGGTAGTTTAGGGTGGGGCTATTTTCTTCAAAACCTTCGTGTCGCATCCTTGAAAGACATTAAACTTAAATACTAACTTTGGTTTTTTTTTCGCGTGTCATCACACCGATTATTTTACGTGGGCCCTCCCCGTCCTTTACCTCAGGCACATTTGACTGCAGTTGCCGAGACTCAAACTCACGACCTTAGGCTTTGAATGCATTCAAGTTAGTACGCTGGTGTCACAGACCACCTAATCTAGACCGGTTTCGAATGAGAGGAAGAACGGCATAAGTAGGAAAATAATTCAGGACTGAAACCTTGGAAATATACTTCATGAAGGCCTGTGCACTAACATTTAAAATATTTTTATACAGTTTAAACGTATTTTATATGTAAACATGCACAGAAAACATAAACTGACACTCCGATCAGGTATTCCTATTTGAAAATGAATCAGTTTACCAGTTCGTGGGACCTCAAAACATACATTTACTTTAAAACGACTATATGGAAATATTACTATGTTTCTTAAGCAGCCGCAATGAATTTCTGTGGCGTCATTATGGAATAACCTAATTTTATCGCCTGCACTATTTCCTCTCGTGCCATTTTAGAGCAATAAATAAAAAAAAGCTTACTTTCCACCTAAGTACATCTCTATTACATTTAATTCCGCGCTCTCTGTGTGTATAAACGACCAACTCCTTGAAAACCGCAGTCAACCAGCCAGCCAGTTAGCCTGGATGCGAGTTTCACTTTGAATGGTCGTAATAAAATCGTTGCCATGGTTATGAAAACAAAACTAAAACCGTGATGTATTAAATTTCTGTGCTAAAATTGGTATTGCGCGCTCTCCCTCTACATTATTGGATCTCTATGGAAATGGATTGCTGAAATAGATGTCTGGAAACAAAATATTTTGTATCTATCCACCTGACATAAATCTTGAATCCCATTCAACGTCACAACGGTTTAATGTTTCAGCAAGGCTGCAACAATCCCTTCTCCCCTCCTTAATGTTGTAAGTAGGTCAAATACTAATTCCACCCAAAAATTTACTCTGGGTAACTTTTGAATAGCTCGTAAAGCGTAAGGGATAGACAAAATCTTACTATACAAAAATGTAGATCTGGCTAAAACATAATTTATGTCCCAATAATTTTTTTCGTACAGTGAACCGTTTCGGAGATATTCATCGTTATTTGTGTCACTTTCAGAAAACAAAACTTTGATGTAATGGAACATCGCTGTTCATTTTTATATGTCAATTTTTGATAGAAAGTATATGATAACAATGTCATATTTTTAAATATTTCTTTTCTTTCAGAGAAGAATAAAATTGGCATCACACATATTTTTATGGTCCAAAAATATTTTAAAGTGAGGATTTATTTCGGTTTTTATAAAGCTGAAAAAAATCATAACTGCTTAAAAATGATATATATATATATATTTTAAATGAACTTCTTAATACGATTATTTTTTGACGAAATATACGATCGCTGGACAAAATAGTTTGACAGAGTATATTTTGGTGAAAATATTAGTGAAGTGACAATATGAACTTCTGAACTAGAAAGTTGAACTAAATCATATTGTTGAAGTGGCAATGTGAACTAGTGAACTCACAGTGAAAATTGAACTAGATCACCTTAGTGAAGTGACTTTGTGAACTAAATGAAGTCACAGTGTAGGCTGAACTAGATCACCTTAGTGAAGTGACGGTGTGAACTAAATGAAGTCACAGTGTAGGCTGAACTAGATCACCTTAGTGAAGTGACGGTGTGAACTAAATGAAGTGACAGTGTAGGCTGAACTGGATCGCCTTAGTGAAGTGACTGTGTGAACTAAATGAAGTCACAGTGTAGGCTGAACTAGATCACCTTAGTGAAGTGACTGTGTGAACTAAATGAAGTCACAGTGTAGGCTCAACTAGATCACCTTAGTGAAGTGACGGTGTGAACTAAATGAAGTGACAGTGTAGGCTGAACTAGATCACCTTAGTGAAGTGACGGTGTGAACTAAATGAAGTGACAGTGTAGGCTGAACTAGATCACCTTAGTGAAGTGACGGTGTGAACTAAATGAAGTCACAGTGTAGGCTCAACTAGATCACCTTAGTGAAGTGACGGTGTGAACTAAATGAAGTGACAGTGTAGGCTGAACTAGATCACCTTAGTGAAGTGACGGTGTGAACTAAATGAAGTGACAGTGTAGGCTGAACTAGATCACCTTAGTGAAGTGACGGTGTGAACTAAATGAAGTCACAGTGTAGGCTGAACTAGATCACCTTAGTGAAGTGACGGTGTGAACTAAATGAAGTCACAGTGTAGGCTGAACTAGATCACCTTAGTGAAGTGACGGTGTGAACTAAATGAAGTCACAGTGTAGGCTGAACTGGATCACCTTAGTGAAGTGACTGTGTGAACTAAATGAAGTGACAGTGTAGGCTGAACTGGATCACCTTAGTGAAGTGACGGTGTGAACTAAATGAAGTGACAGTGTAGGCTGAACTAGATCACCTTAGTGAAGTGACGGTGTGAACTAAATGAAGTCACAGTGTAGGCTGAACTGGATCACCTTAGTGAAGTGACTGTGTGAACTAAATGAAGTCACGGTGAAGGCTGAACTAGATCACCTTAGTGAAGTGACTGTGTGAACTAAATGAAGTCACAGTGTAGGCTGAACTGGATCACCTTAGTGAAGTGACTGTGTGAACTAAATGAAGTCACGGTGAAGGCTGAACTAGATCACCTTAGTGAAGTGACTGTGTGAGCTAAATGAAGTGACAGTGTAGGCTGAACTAGATCACCTTAGTGAAGTGACTGTGTGAACTAAATGAAGTGACAGTGTAGGCTGAAATAGATCACCTTAGTGAAGTGACTGTGTGAACTAAATGAAGTGACAGTGTAGGCTGAACTAGATCACCTTAGTGAAGTGACGGTGTGAACTAAATGAAGTGACAGTGTAGGCTGAACTAGATCACCTTAGTGAAGTGACGGTGTGAACTAAATGAAGTGACAGTGTAGGCTGAACTAGATCACCTTAGTGAAGTGACGGTGTGAACTAAATGAAGTGACAGTGTAGGCTGAACTAGATCACCTTAGTGAAGTGACGGTGTGAACTAAATGAAGTGACAGTGTAGGCTGAACTGGATCACCTTAGTGAAGTGACTGTGTGAACTAAATGAAGTGACAGTGTAGGCTGAACTGGATCACCTTAGTGAAGTGACTGTGTGAACTAAATGAAGTGACAGTGTAGGCTGAACTAGATCACCTTAGTGAAGTGACGGTGTGAACTAAATGAAGTCACAGTGTAGGCTGAACTGGATCACCTTAGTGAAGTGACTGTGTGAACTAAATGAAGTGACAGTGTAGGCTGAACTAGATCACCTTAGTGAAGTGACTGTGTGAACTAAATGAAGTGACAGTGTAGGCTGAACTAGATCACCTTAGTGAAGTGACGGTGTGAACTAAATGAAGTGACAGTGTAGGCTGAACTGGATCACCTTAGTGAAGTGACGGTGTGAACTAAATAAAGTGACAGTGAAGACTGAACTAGATCACCTTAGTGAAGTGACGGTGTGAACTAAATGAAGTGACAGTGAAGACTGAACTAGATCACCTTAGTGAAGTGACGGTGTGAACTAAATGAAGTCACAGTGTAGGCTGAACTGGATCACCTTAGTGAAGTGACGGTGTGAACTAAATGAAGTCACAGTGTAGGCTGAACTAGATCACCTTAGTGAAGTGACTGTGTGAACTAAATGAAGTGACAGTGTAGGCTGAACTGGATCACCTTAGTGAAGTGACGGTGTGAACTAAATGAAGTGACAGTGTAGGCTGAACTAGATCACCTTAGTGAAGTGACGGTGTGAACTAAATGAAGTCACAGTGTAGGCTGAACTGGATCACCTTAGTGAAGTGACGGTGTGAACTAAATGAAGTCACAGTGTAGGCTGAACTAGATCACCTTAGTGAAGTGACTGTGTGAACTAAATGAAGTCACAGTGTAGGCTGAACTAGATCACCTTAGTGAAGTGACTGTGTGAACTAAATGAAGTGACAGTGTAGGCTGAACTGGATCACCTTAGTGAAGTGACGGTGTGAACTAAATGAAGTGACAGTGTAGGCTGAACTAGATCACCTTAGTGAAGTGACGGTGTGAATTAAATGAAGTCACAGTGTAGGCTGAACTAGATCACCTTAGTGAAGTGACGGTGTGAACTAAATGAAGTCACAGTGTAGGCTGAACTAGATCACCTTAGTGAAGTGACGGTGTGAACTAAATGAAGTGACAGTGTAGGCTGAACTGGATCACCTTAGTGAAGTGACGGTGTGAACTAAATGAAGTCACAGTGTAGGCTGAACTGGATCACCTTAGTGAAGTGACTGTGTGAACTAAATGAAGTGACAGTGTAGGCTGAACTAGATCACCTTAGTGAAGTGACGGTGTGAACTAAATGAAGTCACAGTGTAGGCTGAACTAGATCACCTTAGTGAAGTGACGGTGTGAACTAAATGAAGTGACAGTGTAGGCTGAACTGGATCACCTTAGTGAAGTGACGGTGTGAACTAAATGAAGTGACAGTGTAGGCTGAACTAGATCACCTTAGTGAAGTGACGGTGTGAACTAAATGAAGTGACAGTGTAGGCTGAACTGGATCACCTTAGTGAAGTGACGGTGTGAACTAAATGAAGTCACAGTGTAGGCTGAACTGGATCACCTTAGTGAAGTGACGGTGTGAACTAAATGAAGTGACAGTGTAGGCTGAACTAGATCACCTTAGTGAAGTGACGGTGTGAATTAAATGAAGTCACAGTGTAGGCTGAACTAGATCACCTTAGTGAAGTGACGGTGTGAACTAAATGAAGTCACAGTGTAGGCTGAACTAGATCACCTTAGTGAAGTGATGGTGTGAACTAAATGAAGTGACAGTGTAGGCTGAACTGGATCACCTTAGTGAAGTGACGGTGTGAACTAAATGAAGTCACAGTGTAGGCTGAACTGGATCACCTTAGTGAAGTGACTGTGTGAACTAAATGAAGTGACAGTGTAGGCTGAACTAGATCACCTTAGTGAAGTGACGGTGTGAACTAAATGAAGTCACAGTGTAGGCTGAACTAGATCACCTTAGTGAAGTGACGGTGTGAACTAAATGAAGTGACAGTGTAGGCTGAACTGGATCACCTTAGTGAAGTGACGGTGTGAACTAAATGAAGTGACAGTGTAGGCTGAACTAGATCACCTTAGTGAAGTGACGGTGTGAACTAAATGAAGTGACAGTGTAGGCTGAACTGGATCACCTTAGTGAAGTGACGGTGTGAACTAAATGAAGTGACAGTGTAGGCTGAACTGGATCACCTTAGTGAAGTGACGGTGTGAACTAAATGAAGTGACAGTGTAGGCTGAACTAGATCACCTTAGTGAAGTGACGGTGTGAACTAAATGAAGTGACAGTGAAGACTGAACTAGATCACATTACTGAAGTGACAGTGTGAGTTAAGTTTAATCACAATGAAAGTTGAACATCACATTAATGAAATCTAAGTGAAAACTAAATAAGGGCTAAATATTTACTAATGGTATCGAAATATTTCATCCACTAGAACGAACACGCCTGTAGCTCAGTGCTATGCGTACACACGTTTTAAGATATTTTTCTCTCTCTCTCTCTCTCTCTCTCTCTCTCTCTCCAGCTTGCCTCCCCAAATTGAGTTTAATAATGAAGTGCTCTGTGTCGCTGTCAGAAGCAGACGAGTGGGTAGATCGACTTTTACAAGTCCCCCTAAACATGGGGGGCAAAGAGCAGCATCTAAGAGATATATTTGGATTATCATCATTATGAAGCAGAACAAATGCTGTGGGCTGGCTGGTTGGCTTGCGGTAGAGGCAACCTTTAAGGCGGGTCACGAGTTGGTATTTTCGCTGACTGGTGCATCGCTTAATCTCCTTGCCATATCGCCGGTATGATTTCCTACCGTGCGAGCGCCCTGGCCCAAGGGCCGAGATACCCATCGGATGTGTGAGCAGGCATGTTCTTATACTTCATGCTTTCTGGCTCTAAAATAACATCAGCATTGTTACATTTACATGACTTTCTCTACCCGTTCTTCTGCAAGCTCATGTTAAACGAGATAACCACTCGTAGAAACACTTTTATCACGTGTTTCCTGATAGGGAGGAGGTGTAAGTGATACACGAAGCTTTTAAGAGTTTTTTGCTATGTGATGGCTTTGACATTTCGTTCTATTTGCAAGGCCGGAAAAAAAGAAAACACAAACAGATAATTACTTCACATTTGAGAAAAATGTAGGTACTTAAAAATTCTTACAGCAACAAGGAATATCTCGGAAGCTGTTAACTCTATGGGGAAAAATAAACAAAGAGACGTATTTGACATATATTATGCCCTTTAACGATTCGTAAGTTTTCAAAATATGCATTTAATTTGAAACAAGAATATCTTAAGCATTAGGTATTTTATTTTGCGGATTTGCTAAACCTAAATACCAAATTTGGTAACATACGCACACACACACACCTACACACATAGATCTTTCTTTTTTAATTTTTGTTTTAATTAGAGGGCCTTAAAACATGTTTTTTCGGTGAAGTTTCGACATCGAAATTTTTTAATGTAAAGTGTGCATAATTAGGAGTAAGTTGATTTCCTCTAAAATCTTCATCATTCTGAAAAATAATGAAATTACTTCGCCTTCTCTCTCAATTACTTTTGCAAACATTATTTACACTATACGTCCCCGTTGCTTTTGAAACCGTTACTTTACATCACTGTTACTAAGTAACTAGTTACTTTCGTATTCGCGAGTAAACAACCAGTTATTTTAAGTATTTGTTACGACTATAATGGATACTGCATAACTAGATAGTAACCGTAATTGCTAACCAGTTACTTTCTGTAACGGTTATTTTTGTAACTGTTACCAAACAGCTATTTTCTGTCACGCTACTTTTGTAACAATTACTGGTAAACAGTTATTTTATTTCTCTAATGAGTAACTGCTTTCATTCTGCACATGATAGGTTTTTAACTGTTACTGGTAGCTATTCGCTTTGTCACTCTTTCCTGCAATCCTTAATAAGTAACTGGTTATTTCCTATTCCGGTTAATTCTAAAGTAATTAGTTACTTTATAACTGATTATATATGTAACCGTTATTCAATAACTGTTACTTTTTATAACGGTTACTAAATAACCATTTATTTTCCCTTTATTATTGATAATGTAACTGAGTGACTAGTTAGATACTAACCCGATTGTTTGGGTAACCGCTTACCGAGTAACGAGTTATTTTCTATCCAATTGACTTTTGTTAGCGTTACTGAGTAACTGTTACTTTCCAATCCAGCAGTGTCTGTAACTGCTACTGAATAACTGTTACTTCTGCCCCCATTACTTCATAATCGTTACTGAGTAGCAGTTAATTTCTAATAGATTGTTTACGTAACTGTTACTGAGTAGCTGGTTATGTCTGTCATTATACTTTCTATCAGGTTATTTACGTAAATGGTTACTTTCTGTCACTGTTCCTGTTGTAAACCGAACTGAGTAACAGCTACTTTCTAGCCAGATATTTGATGAGTAACTGGTTACTTTGTTCTTTTACTTCTTAACGGTTACATTATTTATGTAACTGGTTCCTTTCCATCACTGTTACTTTCGTAACAGTTACTTTCGTAATAGTTACTTTCGTAATAGTTACTTTCGTAATAGTTACTTTCGTAATAGTTACTTTCGTAACAGTTACTTTCGTAACAGTTACTTTCGTAACAGTTACTTTCTGATCTTCGCTACTCTGTATGGCTGATTTGTTGGCTCTCCTGTAGGAACGATGGTAATAGCGTCACTTAAGTGTTATTAAACAAAAAGTTCCGCGTATAAACTGTCATAAAGGGATTCGTTTTAACCTTCCCTCGTTAAGTTGGAACCTTTTACAAATTAGTTGGAAGTTTTAATGCCTGACCTGGTGGCAATTTACGGCAGCACTAAAGATACAGCTGCCGGATATTGGAAGCCCCTCCTAGATGCAAGGTTACTGTTTGTTATCTTGCTTCGTCTTGATGGATATTAAAACGCGAGGCACAGAGAAATAAAAATAAGTGATTTTTAGTATCAAATATTGAATATGTTAGCTATTTAATGTTATAAAGAACAAACAAACTGGCTTCTTCATTTGATCCAATGTATAAATGTAAAAATAAAATAGGTATTAAAAAAATCTGATGTGCTGCACTCACATGACTTTCTCTACTCTTGTACTAAACATTATTCCTCTTATTCCTATATCTCCGTGTTAGTTGAGATAAACATTTGTACAAATTATCTTATTGCTTATTTCCTTGTAGGTACAAGGGGAATATTAGAATACTGTAGGCTTTGTACGATAGTCAACTCTTTTAAAGCTTTTAGATTCCGTTCTCTTTGTAAGCTTAATATTTATAAAAATGAATAACGATGATTCATTTCACGAAAGTTTTAATATTTCCGAAACTCACACACATAACAAGGAACATCTCCGAAATGGTTCACCCTACAAGAAAATTTAGTTGGACATAAATTGTGTATTTTAGCAAAATCTACATTTTTTGTATAGTAAGATTTGGTCTATCTCTTGCGGTTTACCAGTTATTCAAAAGTCATCCAGAGTAATCTAGACTACATGGGCTATAGCTAGAAAATTCAAAATATACATTTCATTTGTCATACAAATATCTTAAACATATAACATTTTAATCAAAATATTTGTAGCCATTTTCAGGAAAATCAAAATGTTTGAAAAAGTTTCCATGTAAAGGGTAGTTTAGAATGGGGTTATTTTCTTCAAAAGCTTCGTGTCCTTAAAGGACATTAAACTTAAATACCAACTTTGGCTTTTAACCGACTTTTCGTTTTTGGGTTCTGCTGTCCACGGACTGAGCAGAAAAAGTCATGTAAATGTACATCATAATTTTTTATTGTTCCTTTTCAAGTATCCTCTTCTTTTATACTATTGCAGGTATGAGAATATCTTTTTGAAAGGGTAGCAGTTTATTTTAGTGTTTACGTGTGACAGTTAAGTCTTATTTCCACACTTGAATCTTCATGAAGAAGAAGAAGTGTGAATGTGAAGGATGATAGGCTTTCTGAGATTTGCCATTCTGTTCTCCAGCCACGTTTTTCTCCCTTTGTGTTGCCCGCGCAGGGTCATTATGTTCTGAACACACCGCACACCGCCAAAATGCGGCGGGGGGGGGGGGGGTGGTGCCCGCCTCGCTTCTGTGAAGCCAGCCACAAATTGCTTCCATACAGACTCCGCCAGAAGGACTCAAAGGAAATATTACTTTTGTGATTGCTTGGGACAGCGCTTGGCATTTGTTGTTATCTCTGCTTCCGTTTGACGGTGCCAGTCCATAAACACTCAACGGGCTTTTCCTTAAGTATCAACAAATCTTCAACATATCGAAAATCTACTTCTTTACTTCCCCAGCACGCGTTTACAACTAACAAAGGTGTAACAACTCTTACTGTGATTTGTTTCCTGCCGGGAGGTAATGAAACATTTGATGTTGCTTTCACATGACCTTCACACTCACTTCAACAAATCACTCTTAGCAAAAACTTATCCAAGTTGGTGCAAAATTTATAAAAGGTTCAAACGACATTCTCCTTGAAAGAGGTGATAAATACGTACTATTCTTTATTGAACATATAGATTTGAGGATTATTTTGATAATAGATCCCATGCAACAAAGTCAAGTCTACTTATAATACCTAGAAATGATTTATTAAACGTTTACGTTTTCTAAATTTTGCGAGTATGTATTTTGCGCTGAGAAAAACATTTAACAGTTTTATATATGTGTGTGTGTGGACCTAGGGATGGACACTTTGACCCACTACGACCCCGACATGGATCTACTATGGGCTACCACCCCTTAGAGGGAAGGGATGAGGCGAAGTGAGATCGTAGGCCTGTTAGAGTGGATCCAGCGAAGCCTAAAGATGCATAGTCGCTAATAGTTCTCAATATTGACACTTGGCGCGCGACCCAGGTAGAGAGACGAGGCGAACCTAGCGGCCCGGAAGGTAACATCTACGGAGGGCCAGAGAAGAGGTACCAGAGCGTAAGCAACTATGCCATCTGTCAGCATTTGCCGGAACGAACCCCGCTACTAACCAAACCTGAAAAATGACAAGGGAAGGAAATTAGAAATGAAGGGAGAGGAATCCGTGGAGAAGAAATTAATGAACTCCAATATTCGCCTAAGTGACATGAGGAAACCATATCACAGTGCGCGCCTACGGGGATCGAACCTGCGATATAAAAGCCAGTACGACAAAAATAAACATTAAAATTTAATGTATATGTACACATAATATTTTTCTTTAAATATGGCTACCACTGTTTTAAAATATATACAGAATATAAAGAAACAAGTGTTTTTAAAACAATATTTCATAAAAATCAATTTTAATTTTTTCATTATTTTCACAGATCCATCCAAGAATTTGGGCCCGCCTCCTGGAAAGGAAATCATAGCGCAAACCTTGTATCTGCTCCAGGTAAAGCTTAAACAAAGGCTTATAATTGTTATGTAATATAAACATGTTTTTCGGGTTTCAACGTTTGAACATAATATTAAGTTCAACACCAAGTAATTTATTATGTTGATCAAATAGTTTTAAAATATTTGTAACTTTACTGCTTTGTTTATTATGAAAGATAAACAATTTAGTATGTTAATCATAAGGCAGTGTGAGAATATTAGTGCATAAGGTTATAAAGTTGAAGGTTATGTAATTTGCTTAGCCACAGTAGATGGCTGTAGTGACTATTGTACGCAAAATTTGTATAATATAAACAAAATAGTTAATAACAGCATTCATTACCTTCCAATTTAGGGTAATAAATGCGGTAAATTAGTGGTATATGTGGGGAGTTGGTAGGGGCCCAAAACAACGATGACGCAAGAGAAGAAACTGTGATAGAAAATCGACTGTGCTGGTGCCCACTTCACGGGAATGTCATATTAGTGGAAAGGTTAATAGTTTGATCAGTAGTGAGTGGAGAAAGTCATGTGAATTTAGGAATGTGATGTTTGAGCCAATAGATGTGGAGTGGATAGCAACATTAATGCCGAGAGGACGCTTGTAACCCACTCCATGACAGAAATCGTCCCACAGTCATGAATAAGTTAGTCACTGCATTCAATATTCACACTACTCTTGGATATGCATTTGCGTCTGTGACATGCATGTGTGTTGGTAACTGGCATCCGCTAGGCAGGTACGCTATTCAAGGTGTTCTCTCTCTGTCTGTGACTAGCTTACACCTCCAGATATACAGCAAACGTGAGCCAAAGAAACATGCCAACAACGTTTACAACGCTAAACTAATTATTTGAGGCGTTACACTCACATGACTTTCTCTACCCTTGTACTAACCATTCTTACAAACTCTTATTCCTATATCTTCTTCGTGTTAGTTGAGATAAACATTTGTACAAATTATCTTATTGCTTATTTCCTTGTAGGTGTAAGGAAAATATTTTAAAGCGTTGAGATTCTGTTCTCTTTGCACGCTTAACATATAAAAAATGAACAACGATGTTCCGTTTCACGAAAGTTTTAAGTTTTCCTAAACTCACACACATACCAAGGAATATCTCCGAAATGGTTCACCCTACAAGAAAATTTATTGAGATATAAATTGTGTATTTTAGCAAGATCTACATTTTTTGTAGAGTAAGTTTTTGTCTAACTCTTACGGTTTACTAGTTATGCAAAAGTCGTCCAGAGTAAACACGACTACAGGAGCTATAGCCAGAAAATTCAAGATATACATTTCATTTCTCATAAAAATATCCCAAACATATGTCATTTTAATAAAAATCGTTGCAGCCATTCTTAAGAAAATCAAAATTTTAGAAACTTTTTCCATGTAAAGGGTAGTTTAGGGTGGAGCAATTTTCTGCAAAATTTTCGTGTCGCATCCTTGAAAGACATTAAACTTAAATACTAACTTTGGTGTTTAGTCGAATTTTCGTTTATGAGTTCTGATATAGATAAATGGAATTTTTTTCTAAAAGTGCTTTTGGTTTCCGGGTCCTTGACCTATAATTTTGGTGAACTGCAGCAATTTTCTTTGTTTCTTTGTGGTTGCTAATTTTAAGAATATCTTTAACAAGGGAGAGGTGATTAGAAAATGTCGTATAAGATCAGAATTTCGGCTTGTAACAATAAAATACATTTTGCTTGTGTTTTCTGAATAGTGAGGCCATTTTTTGTGTGAAAATGACATTAAGACTTCTTTATAGTATAATATCCAGCACGAGACTCCAACTTTTTGAGTCTTTTTAATATGGTAGATGTTACTTTTTTAATCAGGCTTAGTGCTTTTAGAAGGACCGATAATGTTCTTCAGTATAACCGCTGCTGCACCATGATCTAATAACAGCAAAAAAGGGGGGGGGGTTATGTTTTGTTCTCATTTAACTACATTACTCCCTCTTTATGGAGAGAGGCCCTAAGTCCAGTTTTGGAACTCAACTTTGAGCTGGTTCTTAATTAAACTAATAACGCACCAAAAGTATCTCTTTAAAAGCGTTACTCGTGCCCGAGGGAATTGGTTAGCACTCTAATTAAAACGTATAAAGGACGCCCTAGGAAAGGCTTCTAAAAGGATTCAAAAGCCACCGCCATTCCTGGTTTCAATTCTGCCGGACAGACCTGAAGAGTGTGTGCTCAGAAAAGCAGGTTTATAACTCAGAAACACCACTTTGTCTTCTTACAATAACTAAACACCATGTTTAGGCGAAACACCTATGCTTAGACATCATAAAAATCTGATCACATAACTTTCTCTGCTCTTGTTCAAACTCTTATTCCTGTTTCTTGCGTAATCCCTCTGATATCATTCTAACTGGAGGCAACAGAAACTGACTTCACTTGTTATACAACACCTAAGCACAAAATGGTCATTGATTAATGGCATAACGATTGATGATATAATTGTGTTATAAAAATACTTAAAATTTGCAGAAATTACATTATCTTTGCATAACCAGCTCCTAAAAATAAATAATGTCCGTTTGAGAAATTTAAACATATTGCAAAATACAGACAAATAACCAGAAATGGTTCACACCACACAAAAAATGTACTAAGCTAAATTATATGTTTCAAGAAGTTCTATATTTCTGTTTCGAAAGTTTTTGTTTATCCCTTACTGTTCACAAGTTATGCAACAGTCACCCAAATCCCAGAGGACTTCAAAGGAGATTTGTAGAAAGTTATAATTTCCATAAAACATCTTGAACATGCGACATTTTAATCAAAATCCTTAGTCATTTTTCATAAAATCAAAATTTTCGAAAAATTTTGCATGTAAAGGGAGTCTTTGGCGGAAGAATTTTCTTCAAAACCTTTATCTCACATTTCGTTGTTGTCTTTGTTCACACATACACACAAATGCACCTTTTTTCCAAAAATACTTTTTAGATTCAGGGGGCCTCAAAAGATATATTTCCGTCAAATCTCGACGTAGAATTTTTAGGTGGAATACAATACTTGCCTATTCCTCAGCCAATTCGTATTTTCCCGGTAGACCACAAGGGAATCTCATATCAGAGATAAAAACCCCAAGGGGACTTATAAATTGTCACGGGTTTAAGTGGCCTTTAGATGGTAACTAAGTTGGTCGTGGTAGCTTAGTGGTTAAAGCAGCCGCTCGATAAGCACTTGTGTGTTTAAAAAATAAAAGAAATACCATCATAGTTGCTGGGCAATATTTTCTGAATCTTTTTTACCTACCGTAGCTTCATTCCGTAGCTACCTGTTTAACCATGCAAAAAGAATTGGCAGATTCCACAAGTTTCTGAACGAACTCGGTGACGTATTTTCGACAAATGACTCGATCATATTTTACAGTCACTGAAAGGCGGTGAACTGTGTCACTTTACCCAACATGTACAAATGTTAGAATATAAATCTTCCTTCTGACGAAAGAAGGGGAACCGTAAGCAATTTCACAACCCCAACCACAGTTTTCAATTGATCCCTGCAGAGCGTTCACTGACGTCACCATTCCGTCATGTACGTATGCTCCGGTATGTTGACTCATTATGCAAAAGCACTGTGGAACAACTATAAACACCACAGGAAGAAAAGCAAGTAGAGAAAGCAGTGTGAATGTAAGACATTACACTTACGTGTCAATCATATACAAAGTTATATAAATTCTTTGTGAAAAAGGGAGTAAAGGAAGAAGTGGGAATGTATTTCTTAAAAGTCAGCAGAGAAAACCGTGTGAATGTTATACAAACCTTCTAAATGAAACAAAGCTGATGTGTTGCACTCACATGACTTTCTCTACTCTTGTACTAACCTTTCTTACAAAATTGCTACATCTTCTTCATGTTAGTTGAGATAAACATTTGTACAAATTATCTTATTGCTTATTTCCTTGTAGGTACAAGGGGAATATTAGCATACAGTAGGCTTTGTGCGATACTCAAATATTTTAAAGCTTTGAGATTCCGTTCTCTTTTCACACTTAACATATAAAAAAAATGAACGATGATCCATTTCACGAAAGTTCTAAGTTTTCCGAAACTCACACACATAACAAGCAATATCTCTGAAATGGTTCACTCTACAAGAAAATTTATTCAGACATAAATTGTGTATTTTAGCAAGGTCTACATTTTTTGTATAGTATGATTTGGTCTATCTCTAACGGTTTACCAGTTATGCAAAAGTCATCCAGAGTAAATACGACTACAGGGGCTATAGCCAGAAAATTCAAGATATACATTTAATTTGTCATAAAAATATCTCAAACATATGAGATTTTAATCAAAATCGTTAGAGCCATTTTCAAGAAAATGAAAATTTTCTAAAACTTTTCTACATAAAGGGTAGATTAGGGTGGAGAAATTTTCTTCTAAATTGTTATGTCGCATCCTTGAAAGACTTAAACTTAAGTACCAACTTCGGTTTCTAACAGACTTTTTGTTTTTGAGTTATGCTATTCATAGCATTTTTCTAAAAATGGTTTTTCTGGATTCAGGGGTCCTCAAAACATGTTTCCACTTAAATGTCGACATTAAATTTTTGGGTGGAAAGAAAAGAAAGGAATAAGAGCACTCATTGGAGAAAATTATGTGTTTGAAAATTGTAACCAATAATAAGAAATATTTCGGAAATGGTTAACTCTACAGGAATTAGTCAAACATTATTCGAGATATAAATTTGTCATGAAAGTTTGTGAAATACCGTGAAATTTTGGGTGGACTGCGATAATACTCCTATACAAAATGTAAAACGGACAAAGTGTGAAGATACGCCACTGTTGATTTGAGAATTTTACGGTGCATAGGCTCGGAAAATTCACAACCGTCAGTCAGTCAGTCAGTGAGGGCACTTTCATTTGTTTACCACTACCACCACCGTTATCTCTGGTGCTGTATAATTTCCGTTAATTACTTGCACGTAGCAAATCCCAGTTTACGGTATAGGGCTTTTGTTGTTGGCTATACTGCAGTCCATAGCGGTTTGCATCCCGTCTGTTGCTTTTAAACGCATTAACCCTTGATAGCTCTCGTTATTTTATCTACACTTACGCCAACTTCACCTCCCAATAAAGTATTTGTCAGTCCAGTCCCATTGCCACACATGCAGGTACTGTTTGGGACCATTTCGATTCATGCATTCGTGTGATTCGTGAACTTTTTTCCTTGTAGCTATACAAAACAACGGCACACACGCACTTCCTTAGTTTATTTCAGTAGTCCACAGTCGTTTCACGAAGAAGATATGGGAATAAGAGTTTGTAAGAATGGTTAGTACAACAGTAGAGAAAGTAATATGAGTCTAACATATCAGATTTTCAATGTTATTTAGTTTCCCTGGTTTCCATCAGTTTTACTTTATATGGTGTTAAACCTTAACGGAGCAAAATCGCGTGTTGCGGTATACGGCAATGAACAAAACTTTTTGCAAGTAACCGTACAGCGAATAATAACAACAAAATCGGCAAGTTTTCAAGATTTAGCAACGGTAACTGTTCCAGCCGCAGTTTCTCCTCACTGCGATGCGTTTTAATTAACAGGTGCAATATATACCTATTTATGCAGACTTTCAGACATTAAAAAGCTCTAAGGAAACGCTTCGTAGCGAAATACCTTGACTGCGTTTTCTACCTTCTGTTTATGTGAGTTTAAAATGACTTCCAAGGGAGGCATTTCTGAGGTTAGTTCGTGCTAGAAGCCCGCACCCCCCCCTCCCCCCTGCAGCAGCCCAAACATCATAATCGTAACGACCGCATTTTCCACCCCTCTCCGATTGTTTCAAAGCTGAGAGTTTCACACTCTGCTCTTTTTTTCGCAGTGGCCTAATTTTATAACGTGTTGTGGATAAAAAAATCTGATGTGTTACACTTACATTCCTATATCTTCTTCGTATTAGTGCAAGGGGAATATGGGAATATAGTAGGCTTTGAGATTTCGTTCTCTTTAAACGGTTAACATATAAAAAAATGAACAACGATGTTCCATTTGACAGAAGTTTAAGTTCTCTAAAACTCTTACAAATAGCCTGGTATATCTCCGAAACGGTTCAATGTACAAAAAAATGTATTGAGACATAAATTGTGTGTTTTAGCAAGATCTACATTTTTTGTATAGTAATATTTGGTCTACCTCTTACGGTTTACCAGTTATGCAAAAGTCATCCAGAGTAAATAGGGCTTTATGGGCTATAGCCAGAAAATTCAAGATATACATTTAATTTCTTATAAAAATATCTCAAACATATGGCATTTTAATCAAAATAGTTAGAGCCATTTTCAAGAAAATTAATTTTTTTTAAAAAAATGTTCTATATAAAGGGTTGTTTAGGGTGGAGCAATTTTCCTCAAAATTTTTATGTCGCATCCTTAAAAGACATTAAACTTAAGTACCAACTTTGGTTTTAAACCAACTTTTCGTTTTTGAGTTATGACGTCTACAGGCACAGATTGGATTCAGGGGACCTCAAAAGATGTATTTCCGGCGAAATCTCGACATCGAATTTTTGCGTGGAATACAGTAGTTATGTAGTAGAGAAAGTAAAAGAAATCAACTACCCCTCTTTCCCCCTTTTTTGCTCTGTTGTGAAGTCAACATGAAAAGTGAGGTTAAAAAACGCGTCTCAGAAGACTCCGAGAAACGATACAAAATGTGCTGGAGATTTTCTTAGTATAGAAGTAGCTAATATACTATTTCAGTGGTTCTCTTATCAGTAGCTACATGAAACTATTGCTGTGAGATATGGAAACGTTAAATAGGAAACGCGGCAGATATCAATAGAGGAGGTGAAATCTTGGCGAGTCATTTGCGGTTGCAATTAGCTGGAGGCGAACGCTTCTAATCAAACCGCACTAGAGCCATCCTTGTTCACGCTTCACTTGCATCTGGGACCTAATCAGATTACTACCAAATCAACATCCTGTGTCCCCATTACCACGGACAGACGATAGCGTCGTCTCAACCTGCAAACTGTGTCAACCGCATACCTCCTCGCCAGCACTCACACCTCACTGAGGTGAAGAAGTTTGTCTAAAAATTGTGAAAAACTAAAGCAATTTCACATTAAGAAATGCTGGCAATTTTCTGGAGCATATTTTGTTTTAATCCTTCCAGGGTGTGTGGGTTTGTTTTGTAAACTTTATGTTTTAAGTTCCTTAGAGATAGAAATCGCAGAGGATTAGATCAGGGAATCGAGGAGGCCACAGATCTCTATTAACGATTCTCTCCTCAAACACTTTCAATTGATAAGTGAGAAAAAATAAAAAAGACAAAATCACACTCCCTGTCTGTTGATTCTGTAAAAAAAAAGGGGGCCAAATTCTGTTAAGGTACGTGCGGGTGTCAACTGTTGACTTTAAAAAAAAAGGGGGGGCGTATAACTCTTTCCCCGCTAATAGCGCACCATATACCAATGTTTTCGTCGTGAAGGGGTATTTCATCAACAATATTCCGTCCTCAAATAACAAGTAGCAACACAATTATAATAAACCTTTACACAAAGCTAATGCTTTCCAAAACGTAACACACAACCATTTCATTTTTCTCACAAAACTGCTCGACAACGACCATAGAGTAACAATACAAATGAATGCTTCCAGTTACCCCTAGTTCCGGATCTCACACGGCGTTGAGCGTTGGTTGGCTCTTCTATGCCAACGTGACAATGTGTTCGTAGTAAAATAACATGCCTAAACTTCATTTTTTCCTGTTTTAAAATTTAAAACAAAGTTGGATTGTGGGATTAGATATATCTTCTAATTTTTTATAACCGTCATTTCTTAATAAAATTATTAAGTGAATAGCTTCGACATCACGGCAATAAATAATGGCCAGAACGTCGCAGAAAAATACGTCATACCTTCATATAACATTTCGAAGGCTACCTACTTGATTATGAGAGTTCCGACATTATTATTTAACTGAGTTCGGAACTGCAAAGACCATAAAGAGAGAAAATACGACCCTTCACGCAAAAGTTACTACTCAGCTATATTTGGTCACTAGGTGTCTCTGAAGGGCGGTCACAGCACGTAAATCAGCTGTCAGGGAAATATTACCTAGCTACTTTGTGGACTTGCGGAAGTCCCCTACGGATTCATAATATTGCAAGTAATGGTGTGTTCTCAGAGCGCTCGTAAAAAAATAGGGAACGTCATTTCAAATGTTTATATCCCAATGTCTCTCAGGAGTAAATAACCTTTTCATTTATTTTCATTCTAATGTCGCTAGCATTTGCGTTTGATGTCCGAGAAATGGCTATAGAGATTTTAATTAAAACACCACAGGTTTACGATGTTTTCAAGAGAAATTAAATGTATATCTCGAACTTTCTGCAAATAACCTCTAAATCTCCTCTGTATTCTGGCTGACTTTTGTATAATTATAAACATTGAGTGACAGATAACACCGATATATCTCTTAAAAACACACAACACACCTCAAATAACTTTCTTTGCCATCCAATGTTGGTTTGTTTTGTTTAATACGTTGTCATTATTTTAAATTCCTGTTGAAATTTATTCTTTCTTATGTGCTACTGAAATATTTAGTGTTAAAAATCACAATATTTGAAAACGTTTCTTGTACAAGCCCTCTAAAACATCTACGTTAAAACCCAATGAAACAGAGGCAACAAGATATCGTGCTTCATTTGTTTACCATAGTCACAAAATGTATCTTTCGAGCAGACGAATATTTGCATTAAGAATTAGTGAAGTAAGAGGTTATAACTGGCTAAAGTTTGTGGAAGTACGAAAGTTCCGAGCAGTGATATATAAATTTGTGTTATTTTCAAACCTAAAGCATTACAAAATACTAGAAAGTGTTAAGCAAACAGTTGCATTTCCTAGGCCAACGGTCTGAGAATGGAAAAGATTATTTAAATGTTTCAAACCTATTTAGGAAGATGGTTGCCAGCTCAGGTAGCCATCACACTGCTTTAAACTGTTCTACTCCAAAAGAATTAGTGTAATTTTCTTACCTGAAAAAATAAGAAAAGCAGTAAATTGGTAATAAGTCTACAAACAAACGAATAGAATTTAACTTACATTTAAACATGAATTTAACTTACAAAGGTACCTTTATACGTGGCTAAGATCTGCGGAAGTGACGTCATGCAAACTGAAGGTGGATATAACGTATCTCTTTTTTTCCTTGACCCCTATGTCTTATAAATATAAAAGTGAACTCGACCATACACTACTGCGCTTGCGCCACACCTAAAAATACCTCCGTACAAACTGATAATGAAATTTTTGATTGAAAAGATTAAAGAGATATATAAATAAAATGACGCTGAACGATAAATAATTGGTATAAATAATTTACAGTTGTAAAAATCAATATATAATGTAAGAACCACAAAATACAAATTACAAAATTAAGTAATGAGCAAAACTTTTAAGTTTTTCGCGTAAATTATATGATCGATTTCTCTGAAAACGTTTTATTACACATATTATAGATATGTAAACCAAAATTACTATGTGCAACATTGCCATAATTTTAACGTTTGCAAAAAATGTATATATATATATCAAAAATTAAAAGATTTAATGTAGTTCAGGCAGCAAAATAGGCAGGAATTTTAGGTTAGCTTCAGTGAATGCAGAAAAATCCAACTTTGCACCTTTTTAAGTGGTTAAAAAATCAGTATGGCCGAAAAAGTTGTAATTATTGTGAGTGAAAGTGCTTATTCACGAATGCACAGTTGCAAGAAGTGGTCCAGAGTAAATTTGAAACGTAACGAGTGTGTGTGCGCGTGTGTGGGGGGGTGTGTGTGTCTGTGTGTGGGTGGGTGGATATGAAAGTTTACATTCAGCTGTGTTTGTTTGTTTGTTTGCTCACTAATAACACTTTCTGTTTTGCTGACTTCTCGCTGGGTAAGCAAGGCACGGCATAAAATATGAACTTTGCCAGCACCGCAACTGTTTAATATTACACGGTTGGTCCTTTTTTTATGCATGGAATCAACTCTCACACAATAGCACGCACTAGCTAATTATGTTCATTAACGTATCGGCGCACTGGAATTCTAATGGCACGCTGGTTCACACCCCGCCGTCGGTTATGGGTCACGGCGTCCATTTGTTCCAAGCAATGGCCAATTTACACTAGCCAGGCGAACAACCA
Source organism: Tenodera sinensis (assembly GCA_030765045.1). Classification (NCBI taxonomy): domain Eukaryota; kingdom Metazoa; phylum Arthropoda; class Insecta; order Mantodea; family Mantidae; genus Tenodera; species Tenodera sinensis. Next base: position 85,256,220 of record CM060973.1, on the reverse strand, counting down.
CACGACCGTTCAGTTAGTTCAATACGTACTCCTTTAAGACCATATTAAACGCCCTGCCCTATAGATGTCCAATATCCATGGACCATTATCATTATAGTCGTATTTTAGAACGGTTTTAAGAAACTCGGGGGCAGAAAAAATGACAGAAAAATTATAAATTTCACGATTTTTAGATTTATGCATGTAAATGTTCTTCAAAACTTCACTCATTGGTTGGCTAAGCTACCCGTTACATGGAAAATGTTTCGAAAATTTTGATTTGCTTAAAAATGGCTCAAAGGATTTTGATTAAAATGACATATGTTTGAAGTATTTTTACGACAAATGAAATGTATATATTGAATTTTCTGGCTATAGCCCCTGTAGTCGTATTTACTCTGGATGAATTTTGCATAACTGGTAAACCGTTAGAGATACACCAAATCTTACTATACAAAAAATGTAGGTCTTGCTAAAATACAGAATTTATGTCTCAATAAATTTTCTTGTAGGGTGAACCATTTCGGAGATATTCCTTGTTATGTGTGTGAGTTTCGGAAAACTTACAACTTTCGTGAAATGGAACATCGTTGTTCATTTTTTTATATGTTAAGCGTGCAAAGAGAAAGGAATCTGACAGCTTTAAAAGATTTGACTATCGCTCAAAGCCTGCTGTATTCTAATATTGAAGTAGATAGAAAAATAAACGACGGTGGGTAGAGAAAATAATGTGAATGCCTCTATTACGGAGCTCCGTGTGTTTTGAAACACGTGATATGTAATTCAACGTAATGCATTAAGGCTTCTCATCAACATTTGTGAATGCAGCGCAATCCCCACATTGCAGAGAGTATCTTGGGTGCCCTCAAGTGAAATTTGCATCATTGTTCTTGATGAAACTGTCTCTACAAACGTGGAGAGCAAATACACCGAAATGCATTACTTAGCCGATTCACGTGCAACAACATCACATGCTGCGCTCTTTACAAGAAACAATGTGAAGGGGCCTTAATGAGATACTCTATGTGACAACTGAAACACGACAGGCGAGTCATAATATTCTCCTATAGCTTTTCTACCTGTATACAAGCCTGTAAAAGGGCGTGTTAGAGTCATAATTAAAATATTTATTCATAGTTCAACCAACTTCACTAATTTTCTCAAAATACTTATCTAAAACTAAATGTTTCATTTTTTTGAGTTATGCTGTTCACAGATATACACTGGGATATTTTTCTGTAACGCTCTTTGTGGGTTAAAAGCCCTCCTAACCGCAGGGCTTCTCAAAAAGGCTTCCCTCTGGCGGAACTTGGGACAACATGGAAGGATCTTGTTGTAAACATATACGAGGGTTCAAAGAGAGACATTGTAACGGAACTCTTATGTCACTGGTTGGAAATTAATGGATGTAATTAATGCAGTTATCGTATAATACAAAAATCTGATGTGTTGCAGTCACATGACTTTCTCTACTCTTGTTCTAACCATTCTTACACACTCTTATTCCTATATCTTCTTCGTGTTAGTTGAGATAAACATTTGTACAAATTATTTTATTGCTTATTTCCTTGTAGGTACAAGGGGAATATTAGAATACAGTAGGCTTTGAGCGATAGTCAAATCTTTTAAAGCTTTGAGATTCCGTTCTCTTTGCACACTTAACATATAAAAAAATGAACAACGATGTTCCTTTTCACGAAAGTTTTTGTTTTCCGAAACTCAGACACATTACAAGGAATATCTCCGAAATGGTTCAACCTATAAGAAAATTTATTCAGACATAAATTGTGTATTTTAGCACGATCTACATTTTTTGTATACTATGATTTGGTCTATCTCTAACGGTTTACCAATTATGCAAAAGTCGTCCAGAGTAAATACGACTACAGGGGCTATAGCCAGAAAATTCAAGATATACATTTCATTTGTCATAAAAATATCTCAAACATTCTCAAACAATATTTAATCAAGATCGTTAGAGCCATTTTCAAGAAAATCAAAATTTTCGAAAACTTTTCCATGTGAAGGGCAGTTTAGGGGGGGGCTATTTTCTTCAAAATCTTAATGTGGCATCCTTGAAAGACATTAAACTTAAATACCAAATTTGGTTTTTAACCGAGTTTTCGTTTTTGAGTTATGCTGTCCACAGACTGACAGACAGACACATACGGACCTTTTTCTAAAAATGCTTTTATTGGATTCAGGGGGTCTCAAAGCATATATTTCGGATGAAATCTTGACATCCAATTGTTGGGTTAAATACAATACTTCCCCTACTTGCCAGTAGAGAAAGTAACGTGGCCATTTTCCCGCTACAGAGCATGCGCAATGGCGACTTCTAATACAGAAGAAGCGAAATTCGCAGTGTTAGCGAATTCCTTCCTAATTCTTAGAGCAGAGGGAAGTGAAATGATAGAACATGAGTGCCAGTGAGCAGGGGCCGAACCCACAAGCTCCTGGAAGTGTCCGTGGGGTCGTCTCTGTTGGTAAAAGCCTAACGGAGCATATTCTTAGTTATTATACGTGCCGCACATCATTAGACACAGGATTTAAACGCCCGGGCCAAGTCTCACGTCAAAGCCACTTTCAATTAAAGCGCAGTTTCCTTTACACTGGCGAGTCTGTAACTACGGTCCTCTCTGTCATAAAGAAATTACCTTCATCAACACCGGGGCTGTCGTTTACTGCAAGTTTATCGCGCTTGGGGAACACTCTACGACAAATTTCTTACTTCCTTCATTAAGAAAACAGAAATCTGATCTGTCACAATTACATGAACTTCTTTACAATTTTTTTTTCAAAATATCACTACTTTCTCTTGCCCTTTACTTGGAACATTTTTCGAAAATTTTGATTTTCTTGAAAATGGCTCTAACGATTTTGATTAAAATGTCATATGTTTGAGATATATTTATGACAAATGAAATGTATATCTTGAATTTTCTGGCTATAGCCCTTGTAGTCGTATTTACTCTGGACGACTTTTGCATAACTGGTAAACCGTTAGAGATAGACCAAATCATACTATACAAAAAATGTATATCTTGCTAAAATACACAATTTATGTCTAAATAAATTTTCTTTTAGGTTGAACCATTTCGGAGATATTCCTTGTTATGTGTGTGAGTTTCGGAAAACTTAGAACTTTCATGAAATGGATCGTCGTTTTTATTTTTTTATATGTTAAGTGTGCAAAGACAACAGAATCTCAAAGCTTTAAAAGATTTGACTATCGCACAAAGCCTAATGTATTCTAACATTCCCCTTGTACCTACAAGGAAATAAGTAATAAGATAATTTGTACAAATGTTTATCTCAACTAACACGAAGAAGATATAGGAATAAGAGTTTGTAAGAATGGTTACTACAAGAGTAGAGAAAGTCATGTGAGTGGAACACATCAGATTTTTTATACAGTAACATTTGGCCAGAAAATTCAAAATACGCATATCATTTGTCATAAAACTAGCTAAAAAATATGGCATTTTAATAAAAATCGTTGGACCTATTTTCCAGAAGAAAAAAAATTAGGGAAAAAGGTTGCATGTAAAGGGGAGTTCGTGGTGGAGCAATTTTCTTCAAAATCTTCGTGTTGTATCCTTGAAAGACATTAAACTTAAATACCAACTTTGGTTTTTAACAAATTTTTAATTTAAACTTACGTTGTCCACAGACTGACACATAATCACACACACACACACACACACACACAAATATTTTCAAGAAAATTTCTCACCCCGACTATGTGTAACATTTGTCGATATTTTGATTTTCGAAAAAATGGCTCTAACGATTTTTACTAAAATGCCATATGTTTGTTGCATAACTGATAAAGCTTAGGGGATTATTGTACAAAAAATTAGAACTCCTTAAAACACACGGTAACAAATTCAATTTTGTTTATTGAGTTAACCATTTCCGAGAAATTTTCTGTTATTAGCGGTTTGCATTTTCGAATTCCTATACTTTTCTCAAATGGAGGGTACTTATTAGCAGAGAGAAGGGAATTAAAAAGGTACCACGTAGCAACAACCTCTTCACACATTGAGACTAAAGCGATCCTGATAATTAAGCCAAACATTTAATGGACGATGGATTGGTCAAGGAAGTCCAGTGGCGTGGCCTCCGCGTTCGCCGGACCTCATTCTATTGGATTTCTGGTTATAGGAAAATTTATTCTAATTTTGAACAATCCCAACTCCTTTTGCAACATTCGACACTTTCTCTAAACAACCTGTATTATTTCCGAGTTACTGCAAATAAGAAACAATAGAAGGTAGGTAAGTCCACGTTCTATTAGACACGTGACCAATCTCAGACCGCTTTAAATCGATATAGAAGACGTAATAACCGGAGATCAGCGAGTTTAGAATTATACGCTCGTAGACATTCATTTGTCAGGGAAGACCACACGTAGCGGACCATATTTGCTCGTTCTAAAAGAGGTTTCCCTAAGACCTCGTTTGCACGTAGTCAATTGTCTTTAAAGCGCAACCAGCACTTCCGGAGGACATGTGTGTCTTTTACGACACTATTTCCTAGTTCAACTTTTTATATATCTCGTTACACAAGTACGTGGTGAAAACTGAGCAAAGAAAACCATCTGAGAAAATGTTTTTAATGTAATGAACTCATGTGTTACATTTATACGACCTTCTCTGTACACTATCGTCTACTTTTATACCTTTACCCAAAAATTCTATGTCGATATTTCACCGGAAATATGTGTTTCAAGGCCCCCTGAATAAAAAAGAAACATTTTTAGAAAAATGTTGGTATTTAAGTTTAATGTCTTTCAAGGATGCGACACGAAGATTTTGAGGAAAATAGTCCATTGATTTTCTTGAAAATTGCTCTAACTATTTTGATTAAAATGTCATATGTTTGAGATATTTTTATGACAAATGAAATGTATATCTTGAATTTACTAGCTATAGCCCCTGTAGTCGTATTTACTCTGGACGACTTTTGCATAACTGGTAAACCGTAAGAGATAGACCAAATCTTACTACACAAAACATGTAGATCTTGCTAAGACACACGATTTACGTCTGAATACATTTTTTGTAGAGTGAACCATTTCGGAGATATTCTTTGTTGTGTGTGTGAGTTTCGGAAAACTTGATTGGAATATCGTTGTTCATTTTTTATATGCTAAATGTACAAAGAGAACGGAATTTCAAAGCGATAAAAGTGTTTAACTAAAAATGTAAATCATTCTTTACGTACACTTTAACCTTGTGGTATTTATAGTTGTCGGACAGTGCTTTTGCATAATTTTGCTCGGTGTTTTAAGCAATTAATTTTATTTGTTTTGTAAACTTTTCCAAGTGTTTTAACTACCGTTTGGTTAACGTGTAATCTGAGTTTAAATGATATATGGATTATCCAACAAGTATTTCTGTCAATCGATCAATAATGCCGAAATGAATAATTATAATACCGACAATACTGGTGATAAAAACCAAGTGTTCGGATGAGGCGAGGAAAGAAGGTTGTTTATTTTATGTGGAAATGCCGCAGTTTCTTAGCGACCTCGACCTAGAAAATCGATAGCTCGCATTCACGCCGCATCGCCCCGAGGAATCGAATTACATCACCAAGTTAGTGTCAACAGCGAGAGACCTTCTTCTCTCGACACTTACAATTTATTCTGCTGCTCTTATGAAATGTACTCCGCGATGCTCTCAATTTTTTTAATAATGCTTTTAACGTCCCCGTGCTGACTTCAGCAACAAAATGAAGTGATTCAGTCTGCAAAGTGGATTATGGTGCCTTCTTCCGTTTTTCTTCACATTAATGGAATTGGACCATTTCCGCTGAATCGCTAGGGAAAACATCCTTCCAATGTCACGTGAATCGTTCGTCGTCTTTTACTCGACGGCGTATTTTAGAAAACTCCTGGAATGACTGAATAGCAAAATTGTGTTTCAGAGGTCAATCGCTTTAGTTTTAACAAGCTGGATGACCCGGGGCTACACAGTTACACTTCACTTCCTCTACCAGCTGCAGAAAGAAGTGTATTTCAACCAAATATCAAGATTTCACCGGAAACATGTACATATTTTTAGATTCCCTGAATCCGAAAGCAAACATTTTTATTTTCTCTACTACCCGGTATAATAAGTAGAATGAATTGAATTCGATCAAAAATATGATAAGATTTCACCGCAAAAATATGTTTTGGGCCGCCTGAATTCAATAGAAGATTCCAAATACTTGAGTTTCGTTCTCCTCAGTTTGTAGTTTTAGGTAAAGCCAGCTACATCAATAGAAATAAATATATTTTCAATTACTTTTATATTGTTTAACACTTTGTGGTCAAATATTTTTGGATATAGTATTTAAATTCGTATTTTATTTACGAAATAGTCGAAATCAATATCATTCGACGGTCTGAAGTCCCACTTGCTTGAGAATTTGAGGTTAGGTTAGACATCTTGTGATATATTAATATCTATGTATATGAAATAGAGCTTCAACATGGTGGTATTAATTCGAAAGTAGGCATATTCATTTCTAAATGTATTATTACTATAAGATTTAAAGCTTTCACAACAATGATTATTGATCAGAACTTCTCGAGTTAGCAAGAAATGAATAATAAGGAAATAAATAAATTACCATCTCAAGCTCATAACTTTCATTGGGAACTGCATAAGAAAGAAACAGCCACCTCAAACTCATGACCTTCTGTGAGATATTCCTGTGAAAACTGTGGACCGTTGACACTATTAAAATTATTTGGTTATAATTTCAATCGCCTCTTTTACGAGTCTTGTAATATCGCTTACTGCAACCTCATCAAGTCAAATTCTGTGATTATTGTCAAAACTACGCGTTGCGTTTATGTTCCGATTTTACGTCTGTAAAATGCAAATGTCTGTCGTAATTTTTTTATATGGCCGTTTATTCCTTATGCAGCTCCCAATGAAGGCCATGTTTGAGATGGCATTTGTTTATTTATTAATTATTCATTTCCATTGAGTTTAGTATTGCCGAGAACTCGAATAATTTTATAAATATTAAACTGCTGGTAACCCGAGAAGCTCTGATTAATATCGTCACTGCTGGAAATACAGTATTTTCCGCTAACAGCCAAGACATTCCGCAGTAAGTACCTAACCCTTATTTGCCTATCACAAAATCCATTCCTGATAACCATAACCTATAACAAAAGTACAGATCCGCAGTAGTTTCGAAACTTTTGGCCTCTACCTTAAGCAAGAATAAATAAGAAATGTAGATCGTAAATTATTCAGTGCGGATGCACGTAAACATCTGCCGGAGCTTTTCCGAGTCAAGCTGTGTGCCAATATTCTTGTCTCTCGTGCAGTTTCCTGCCTCACAGGACCGTAAAATAAATATGGCGTCGTACACGAATAGTCCATTCCCTTTAATAGTTATTATAGGTATAGGGGCAACAAAGCTACCGTAGCCAGGCTTACGATACTGCACCATAATTCTGTTTAAAGATAGGAAATATCTGTCCCCTCTTCCTATCGTTTTTATAAATACGATATCGTGACCTTCCCTTAATAGGAAACAGAAGGTTATAGCGATCTCCCAAGTTTAAAAACGTTTTATGTTGATTAAAAAAAATCTGATGTGTTGCACTCACATGACTTTCTCTACTCTTGTACTAACCATTCTTACAAACTCTTATTCCTATATCTTCTTCGTGTTAGTTGAGATAAACATTTGTACAAATTATCTTATTGCTTATTGCCTTGTAGATACAAGGGGAGTATCAGAATACAGTAGGCTTTGTGGGATAGTCAAATACTTTAAGCTTTAAAATCTCGTTTTCTTTGCACGGCAAAGAAAGTTTGGCCTTAAGGATATATATATCATTGGAGGTAAGTTGGCAACGTAATCAGCAAGGCAACGTTTGCGAGGAAGTTTATGAAACTGAGGTTACAGTACGTGGAATGTCACTCCCCTTAGTCCATGAGCTGGTGAACAGACAGTAATTCATCCGAGAAGTAAAAGGGGAAATGAAAAGAATATTGTAATTGCTTTAATTCAATCGAGCATAAATAAAACAAATATTTGGGAACTTGATACTTTCGCCGAAGTTCCAAGGAGATAAAATAAACAGTTGATGTATTTTGTGCGCAGTGTGTGGCAGGCAGGAATATTCGTTCACAGGGCTGGCGGGGGGGAGGGGGGGGGGAGGGGCTTGCACTTGAAAACTCCGTTGGGAACGGCTCCTGTATGTCATTTAGACAGACTCACTCACTCACTCACTCACTCACTCACTCACTCACTTATCAATGTTTACATTTCTCGTGCCTGCCTACTGCGGCAGTGCAAGTGCTTTTTATGATCCCCAACACAACTTGTGTGTTTTAAGTAATTTTAACAAGACTTTGAAGGGTTGTAGTTCGTACTCCACCCTTTTTTATTTAATGCAGTTTTGATTTCTGCTGTTAGAATACGAGTGCTCGCTGCGATTTTTTTTTCCAGAGCTCTCCATCCAACAAGAGTATGCAATAATGGTAAACAAAAATCCTATGGGAAGTATATTACTGATAGGTTCTTTTCGTTTCGTTTAAACTAGTTGCATGTTTAATACGCTATGTGAGAGCCTTCAAGAGACACTTAAAACTGTTATCATTGGTTCTAATTTTACTTTCTCTAGCACTATAGTAAGAATTGTTTTCCATCCGAAAATTCCATGTCGAGACTTCACCGGAGGCTGTCTGAATCCAATGTTACACTCACATGACTTTCTCTACTCTTGTGTTAACCATTCTTAGAAAGTCTTTGCACACCCTACATATAAAAAAATGAACAACGACATTGCATTTCACGAAAGTTTTAAGTTTTTCGAAACTCACTCACATAGCAAGGAATATCTCCGAAATGGTTCACCCTACGAGAAAATTTATTGAGACATAAATTGTGTATTTTAGGGAGATCTGTATTTTTTGTATAGTAAGATTTTGTCTATCTCTTACGGTTTACCAGTTATGCAAAAGTCGTCCAGAGTAAATACGACTACAGGGGCTATAGCCAGAAAATTCAAGATATACATTTAATTTGTCATAAAAATATCTCAAATGTTTCACATTTTAATCAAAATCGTTACGGCCATTTTCAAGAAAATTAAAATTTTCGAAAAATTTTCCATGTAAAGGGTAGTTTAGGATGGGGCTATTTTCTTCAAAATCTTTCTACATAGACTTTTACACTTAACCTTTACAACCCATTCTGTTGTTAATCTTTCAGACAAGGGGCTTGTGGAACTAATGACGTCATTGCAGTACTTTCTCTACCCACTCTAAGTAGTGGAGGAACTAAAAACCGCAGCCCGGCCCAATATGGCTAACAAACAAATTTAACCATTCGACCGAAAGCTGACAATCATTTATTGTCGGCCAGAACAAATAGTGATGTTCAACTTTTTGAGCATGAAACATAGCAAACATTATCCGCCCCAAGCACTTCATATTCTGTAATATTTCATCTGTGATGAACAATGACAACATTGCATTTGCGGCGAGCGGGACATAAATTGAAAATATAAAATCATGAAAAATTACGTCAGAGAGAGGACCGTGTCATCGCGGGTGATGGATGATGATGGGTATTAGATTAGTGCGAGAATATTGTTACGCAAGTCGGTGACGCGGTGTTCCATCATTGTGTGAAATTAACACCATCTCACAGTTCCACAATTTGTAACAGTTACTCTGGGTTAATTTTCATTTCATATGTTAGTAGTTTTTTTTTAAGTTCAAAGCCAGTCAACTGCACAAAGAATATAACAAGGTGCAAAAGTTTAGGTTGACAGAAATGAATATTAATTAATAAAATAACATAGCAACCAAAGACAAACATTATATAATTAGGAATGGACATTAATATAATCGAAGTTCTATAGAAGCAAGCTTACAGACATTAGCTCACCCTAGCGGCAGATCCTTGCACTTCAAATGGAAACTACGATATCTTCATATTTGCAACCAAAAATTCAGGATCGACACGAATTGAGGCTCTCTGAACAACAATACTTTTTGTTGATTAAGATCAACTTTTGCAGAAGTGGATCAACGGATTCTTATCAAAGTTACTCACTCAATTGATGGTTTCACTGTTAAAATTCGCAATCATATTTCTGCACATAACCTAACTATCGACACAACATCAATCGCACGATTAATGGGCATACAAACCGTGTAATAATGGCGGCAGTTATAAAACGATTTTGGAGTCTTCACTTGAACTAGATGAAATAATAGAACATTCTAAACCACAAAACACCAAGAAAAATATATTACATAACCTTACTTATTAACATGCAACTCTTAAAACTAGTATACTTCCAAAGATATTTAACAGTAAAGATATAACAATCCATAAAACTTCAGAAGGCCTTGCTTGTCGAAAATACAAGTAAGGTTATTTAATATATTCCATACTTAGCTAGCTAGTTCTATTATCTTCTGCTGTTGTATTATTCATGAAAATAGTGAAACATGATCTAACTCGAGGTTGTGTTATTCTTTAGACTTGCAGTCATTCACGATTTTTTTCTGAATAACATAACTTCTAGCTACTTCTGGTACCTTAATAAGTACCCACTTCAGTGTATTAGTTGTTTCTTCTCTTCGTCTGACAATTTTTCCAGAAACCAATCACGAAGCTTACTACCAATGATTAAGAATGTGATTGGTCTACACTCACACAGTAAACAGGGCATGCTAGTTTATATACTGAGCTAGGGAAAGTGACACCCACACACTCTGCAGTGTTGCCAGCTTGTTTTCGACAAAACTAAAATATATCCTTAGAAAATGCTCGCTTCATAAGTAAAGTATTTCCAAAAAAGAACTGTAAAAACTGAAAGCTAGACAATTCTAAAAGTGCAATAGAAGGACAATTGAATAGTGCAATCGCTTTGTTCGATGACTTCAGATTTTTCAACGCTGCCCATAAAAGTCGTAAAGCAACATGGAGAAGCATGTATGGGGATTGTATCGGTGAAGAATGGCCGCCGAATTCGCGAAAGTTCTACACAATAAATTACAACAGAAGAGCACCCTAGCGGCCTGTTCCACAACTGAAGTAGCACACACAACCCTCAACATAAAACAAGTATTCGTATAGCTTCATTTATATGACTTAAGTTTTAAAAACCAAAGTCGGTATTTAAGTTTAATGTCTTTCAAAGGTGCGACACGAAGATTTTGAAGAAAATAGCCCCACCCTAAACTACCCTTTACATGGAAAATTTTTCGAAAATTTTGATTTTCTTGAAAATTGCTCTAACGATTTTGATTAAAATGTCATATCTTTGAGATATTTTTATGACAAATGAAACGTATATCTTGAATTTTCTGGCTGTAGCCTCTGTAGTCGTATTTACTCTGGACTACTTTTGCATAACTGGTAAACCGTTGGAGATAGACCAAATTTTACTGCACAAAAAATGTAGATCTTGCTAAAATACACAATTTATGTCTCAATAAATTTTCTTGTAGGGTGAACCATTTCGGAGATATTCCTTGTTATGTGTGTGAGTTTCGGAAAACTAACTTTCGTGAAAAGGATCATCGTTGTTCAGATTTTTATATGTGATGTGTTCAAAGAGAACGGAATCTCAAATCTTTAAAAGATTTGACTATCGCACAAACCCTACTGTATTATAATATTCCTCTTACACCTACAAAGAAATAAGCAATAAGATAATTTGTTACAAATGTTTATCTCAACTAACACGAAGAAGATATAGGAATAAGAGCTAGTAAGAAATGTTAGTACAAGAGTAGAGAAAGTCATGTGAGTGCAACACATCAGATTTTTTATTGAAATACCATACGTATAATGCATTTTCATGACAAATGAGATGTATATTTCAATTTTCTGGGAATGTCCTGTGAAGTCTTCTTTATTCTGAGTGTAGAAATAGAGAAAAACATAATTGAGAAATGAAGTTTTGAAGCAAATATTATAGAAGTTTCCAGTACATAAATGTACACATATTAAAAGAATTATTAGAGTACGAGCTTATCGTCATTCATTTTATTCCCAACAGTAAGCTCTCAGCGCCCTCTAAAACTCGGAACAGCCGTATGTACCATTTATTTACTTTCAGAAGTTCGATACAGAGGCCACTTTCCCATTACCACTCCTAGTTGAGATAATTCCCGCCAGTTGGCGCACAAATCTGTTGCATGACGTGTAAATACGGATACACAAGTACGAGCAATAAAAGTTAACAAAGAGGCAATATGTTGGTAAGTTGTCACGTGGCCTCCAGGCATACAACCGATTTATCGCTACATAAAAAATATCGCTGCACATTATTATCTTTTGAATTTGGAGCGGGCGAGCGGGCGGGCGCCGGTTTTCCCCCTGTGGGCTATAAACCCTGGGTCTCAACGCGATATCTGACATTCGCTCCTTTTTATTTTGTTCCTCTGGGAAATGAAGGATAATTCGGCGTGGTCCATGGCAGTCATTTGGATTCCCAGGCCCAATGTGTCCGCCACAGCAGAAAGAGGTACCAACTTAAACCCACTTCTTGAAGCACGTTTTATCCCCAGATTTAAGATAATACTACATTCACATGACTTTCTACATCCTTTCTTCATCAAACATTTTGCAACAAGAATTTCCTTGCTAGGTGTTAGGGTAACGGTTGGAAGGAGAATATGACTTCACATTGTTACGCCGTTGTTGGTGTAACTATTAAAGCTGACAATGACCTCTCCTGATTAACAATGTGTAGATTATTCTTGTAGATTGCCCTATTTGCTTAGCTGGAGTGATGAATATTCTTATCTCAGGGTGTGCGTGGGTTTTGCGAAAGAATGGCATTGGTTTCTAACTGTAACGGACAACAAACCAAAACTTTCTGTCATTTACCTTCACAACCCGTCAAATGTCCACTTCTCAGCGTGCCACCTCGATGTGTGAACTACAGGAGAACATAGGGGCTGTCCATGATTTCTTGCCCTCAAAGAGAGACAAAACACCGTAGTCCTACTAACGCGGCATCAACCAAGGTGTCGCCGTTCTCGCCTTCTGTACCCCTTAACAATGAAACTGTTTCCTTAACTTCCTAGTCGGACTCATACTTCCTCTCCACCACCCAAGTGGCTAACAAAACTTCTCGGTCAACCTCTTCTCCTTCTCCTACCGCAGATGTATCATCTACTTCGCCGTCTTCTGACACTGAGGCCTTTCTCTCCGTATTTTCAACTCCCTTGTTTCCTTTCTTCGGTCTTATTTGCCTCTACTCTTACCTGATGCTCAATTTTGATTTCGGAGTCTGCATTCTACTACTCATCAGCTGTTGCGAGTCACCAAACACATCGCACGTGCTTTTGAGAACAAGCAGCACACCCTGGCTGCCTTTTTAGACGTCAAGCAGGCCTTTGATAAGGTGTGGTATCCTGGGTTATTCCACAAACTGCGAAATCTCGGTCTTCCAACCGATCCTAACAAACTCGTCCATACCTTTCTCTCGGACCGTACTTTTTCAGTTCGGTTGGGCTCTCAACGATCCACTTCTCGGGCACTGGCCGGAGTGCCTCAAGGTTCGATACTTGGACCTCTTCTATTCCCTTGGCCGTCAGACTACAGTTCCGCAGTCGCCTAGCAACAACCAGATGGAAGTTTAACTTTAGCTTGGACTCTTTCAGTACGTCACAGAGGGACCCGATTGGGACTGACCTCATCTTGTCCTTTCTATGTAACTCTTATTTTCTGTGTATTTATTTGCAATGTATTTTCTTTTGTGTCGTTTTATTTCTCTGTTCTGCCTGATTTGTAAAGCGTTTATATCAGTATAGTGGTATTTTGAACTCTCGCGGTTCGTGCATAGAGACTCCAATTATGTGTTAAAAAGAATCCTAAGAGTTGAAAGCATTTTCTGGTGAATACCCATAAGGGATGAGACACGTACACAAATATCATTAGGAATATTACAGTGCTCGGTACTAATGCCAACGCTATTACAGCGAACATTCCCAGAGCAGGTATAACGGCCATCATCTGCATGGATGACTCTTTCGTCCGTCGTCTGTGGCGTTGCAGTCGCAATAATAATCATTCAACGGTGAAATGTTGGCAACAACACTTATCACCAGTTAATGCTTAATAAATTTTTGTGTTGTGCCTGTGTTTTGGATTGTGAATGTATACATGTTTAGAATTCCATGTAGTGCACGTAATAGCACTCGTAAATTCAAATGAGGTCGTGGTGCAATAACTGATCCTTCTGGACATATTTAGAGTTACATTTCCTCTACTACACATCGCTGCTTTGGAATGACAAGGCTCTAACTGACAAAATTTAAAAAATGCGTACTAACAATTCTTAAAAACATTTATTCCTATATCTTCTTAGTGTTAGTTGAGATAAACATTTGTCCAAATTATCTTATTCCTTATTCCCTTGTAGGTGCGATAGTCAAATCTTTTAAAGCTTTGACATTCCGTTCTCTTTGCACACTTAACATATAAAAAATTGAACAACGATGACCCATTTCACGAAAGTTTTAAGTTTTCCGAAACTCACACACGCAACAAGGAATATCTCCGAAATGGTTCACCCTAGAAGAAAATTTATTGAGACATAAACTATGTATTTTAGCAAGATCTACATTTTTTGTATAGTAAGATTTGATCTATCTCTAACGGTTTACTAGTTATACAAAAGTCGTCCAGAGTAAATATGACTACAGGGGCTATAGCCAGAAAATTCAAGATATACATTTAATTTGTCATAAAAGTGTCTCAAACATATGACATTTTAACCAAAATCGTTACAGCCATTTTCAAAAAAATCAAAATTTTCGAAAAAAGTTTCCATGTAAAGGGTAGTTTAGGGTGGGGCTATTTTCTTCAAAATCTTCGTGTCGCATCCTTGAAGGACATTAAACTTAAATACCAAATTTGGTTTCTAACCGACTTCTCGTTTTTGAGTTATGCTACCCACAGACAGACACACACACACGGACCTTTTTCTAAAAATGCTTATTTACCAGTGACGGCGCGTAGAGAGATTTCGCTTGTGAGGGTGCCGAAGTATGACCTCTGTGAATTAAACTAAGTATAAATTTGCTAACAACAGATGGCAGGGGGTGTCTTATTGCTGCACAGATTGCCCTACCTTTATCACCTCATACTCTTTACATGAAACGCAAATTGCTAGTGGGGAGGGGGAGGAGGCAATTCCACAGAGAGTAGCACGCCCTCCATTGCATGTTTTAAATTAAGTCCTATACTCACGCATATCTACCTTTTTGTTTCGCTGAGTGTCCAGGTTCAATAGCTGTGTTCAGCTTAATTAAATCTCGACCAAAACACGTTTTGTTTTAGCCACTGATTACCTCGCAAGAGATGGAAATATGAGTCATCATGTTATGTACTAATTTCACTAACTGCACGGTTCTATTAAGTATCTAAGTTTCAGTTTGCATAGAATGTTTGCTTTACTGGACAGTTTTCCTTCGCTAATAATGGATGTAACAAAAACCAGCCACACGGATAAACCAAGTTTCGTATTCTGCCCTAAATTTGAAGTACTAGTGCCACAAAATTTTCTACTCTTGTACTAACCATTCTTACAAACTCTTATTCCACTGTCTTCGTGTTAGTTGAAATAAAAATTTGCAAAAGTTATCTTATTGCTTATTTCCTTGTAGGTGCGATAGTCAAATCTTTTAAAGCTTTGAGATTCCGTTCTCTTTGCACAACCAACATATAAAAAAAAAATGAACAACGATGTTCCTTTTCACGAAAATTTTAAGTTTTCCGAAACTCACATAATTAGCAAGGAATATCTCCGAAATGGTTCACCCTACCAGAAAATTTATTGAGACATAAATTGTGTATTTTAGCAAGATCTACATTTTTTGTGTAGTAAGATTTGGTCTATCTCTGACGGTTTACCAGTTATGCAAAAGTCGTCCAGAGTAAATACGACTACAGGGGCTATAACCAGAAAATTCAAGATATACATTTCATTTGTCATAAAAATATCTCAAACATGTTACATTTTAATCAAAATCGTTAAAGTCGTTTTCAAGAAAATCAAAATTTTCGAAAAATATTCCATCTAAAGGGTAGTTTAGGGTGGGGCTATTTTCTTCAAAATCTTCGTGTTACATCCTTGAAACACATTAAACTTAAATATCAATTTTGGTTTTTAAACGACTTTTCGTTTTTGAGTTATGTTGTCAACAGGCACACACACACTTTTTTCTATAAATGCTTGTTTTGTACTAAGGGGGCCTCAAAAAATATATTTCCGGTGAAATCTGGAATGAAATTTTTGGGTGGAATACAATAGTTCCTCTACTTTACTATAAGTAACATAGAAAGTAAAAATTCCTTGTGAGAAGAAGGTTTAACTTAAGTCTATATGTTTTGAGGCCCCTTACACCAAAACGGGCACTATTACAAAAACGTCCGCGTATGGTAAAGAGGTTATGTATTGCATTCCACCCAAAAATTCTAAATCAAGATTTCGCTGGAAATATGTTTTCGGACCCCTTAATCTAAAAAAAAAAAAAAAAAATATTTCTAGAAAATGTGTGTGTGTCCGTCAGCAAATAACAAAACCTGAAAACGAAAAGTCAGTTAAATACCAAACGTGGTATAAAAAGAGGTTTCCACCGACGCTACTCCTTAAACAGAACATTTTTCTAAAATGTCACTTAACGATTTTAATTAACATAACACATTTCTATAAAAAATGAAATGTATATGTTAAATTTTCTGGATGATCTTGGTATAACTGTAGGATTTAGAGAAAATCTTACTACACAAAAATTGTGGAGTTCTTAAAGCACAACATTTATGTCAAATACATTTT
This sequence comes from Tenodera sinensis, assembly GCA_030765045.1. Classification (NCBI taxonomy): domain Eukaryota; kingdom Metazoa; phylum Arthropoda; class Insecta; order Mantodea; family Mantidae; genus Tenodera; species Tenodera sinensis. The sequence continues at coordinate 85,239,407 of CM060973.1, read as the reverse complement.
TGGGGGTACAATAAACCATTTCCGAGGTATTCTTTGTTATTTGCTTGATATTTCCGATACTTATATCTTGCTACGTTTAAAGCCTACCATACTCATAGGATAACTTCTGCAAATGTTTCTCTGCTAACGTGAAGGAATATACTTTGTACAAGAATAGAGAAATTCATGTAAATTCATTACCTACATCAGAGTTTTTTATTTTAATCTCTGCATGTCGTAAAGACTTCCAGTAATGTTGGTAATTAATCCTTTTTTATATTAAATCGTGGCACTCGCCATTAAAGTGAAAAGCTACACAGCTGTCCGTGAAGTTGGCATTAAACCTTGATTTATGCCTCCGACTTTTCACTGGAACGGATTAAAAGAAAAGTGCGAAAAATAACTGACAGTTAAAAACGGATTATCAGAGAATTAGAGATTCAGAAACCCGAAGTTAATTAGCACGTGGAAGGGGAATTCATCCCTTCTACAGTCTACATTATTTTCTCTGTGTTCCTGCTGGAAGTAGGTCATGCACCTCCGTCACCCCTCAAATTGACAGATAATCTACCTCGTCTTTCAACCCATTTTGTTGAGAAGAATAAAGTAGGTAACGTTCGGCCCGAGATTAAATTAATTGATTAAAATCAGTTTATTTTTGAGATTAAGAAACTTTCTGCTGTGAGAAATGCATTAATTGTTAAAAGAACAACTGCTATACGTTCGCCGGTCTGTAATATAAACAAAGCACGTCATTGGATGATCGAACCGCACAACTTCCGTGTCAGCAGGCGTGAATGAAAAAATAGTGCCTTAAGTAACATACAAAACAGCATTAAATTTAAAATAAATACAAAAATTATTTACAAAAACAGTTTGAAAATCTTTTAATAATAATAAATGGAATACATTTGCAAAGCGCACATGTTAAATGCATATGTGCCAATCACAGGGGCTCGCGGAGGAATACAATTGTTAAACTAAGGCTGGCGGAGATATAAAAACTGTTTTGAAATTGATCGACTGATATGTAATATATTTTCAGTGATTTATGGGATACAGGTGATGGCCCCGATGTTTAAAAAACAGAATAATTACCAGGTGAGAATTCCTATGATAATTTAACGCCTTTGTAGAATTGCACGTGTGTAATTCCTTTTTCACACAACGATGGATTAGCATGAGTGAGAGAGGAAACTACACAAAAATCAACAGTGAACAGAATACATAGGTTCGTTCGTCTGTCTCTACTTGCAAGGCAAACATTGACCACAGAATCAAAGCTGAAACAACAAAATTTCCTCTTATGATAACTGAAAGGATTTAATTGGGTTTATAACGCGTGTCTATACTAACTGGAAATGTTGGCGATTCACTGGAATCAAAGATAATATTTGGAGTGCCATGTTTATACGTAATATTTATAACTTTCAAATTAAATTTTGAAAATCACCTATGCAAATTATTCACGGAACAGCGGCGCCGCGTTAACGTGCGCGATTTACATTCAGAAGTCTCTGTATTCGATTCCCGGCCACTGTCTATTGTAGTATATTGGTTTTAAGTGGTTTTCCCGGACGGTAGGCAAATCCTCATCGTCATCTGCCAAAAAAAAGCATTTTTAGAAAAAGGTCCGTGTGTGTGTCAGACTGTGAACAACATAACTAAAGAACGAAAAGTCGCTTTAAAACCAAAGTTGGTATTTAAGTTTAATGTCTTTCAAGGATGTGACACGAAGATTTTGAAGAAAATAGCCCCACCCTAAACTACCCTTTACATGGAAAATTTTTCGAACATTTCGATTTCCTTCAAAATTGCTCCAACGATTTTGATTGAAATGTCATATGTTTGAGATATTTTTATGACAAATGAAATGTATATCTTGAATTTTATGGCTATAGCCTATGTAGTCGTATTTACTCTAGACGACTTTTGAATAACCGATAAACCGTTAGAGATAGACCAAATCTTACTATACAAAAAATGTAGATCTTGCTAAAATACACAATTTATGTCGCAATGAATTTTCTTGTAGGGTGACCCATTTCGGAGATATTCCTTGTTATGTGTGTGAAACTTAGAACTTTCGTGAAATGGATCATCGTTGTTCATTTTTTATATGTTAAGTGTGCAAAGACAACAGAGTCTCAAAGCTTTAAAACATTTGACTATCGCACAAAGCCTACTGTATTCTAATATTCCCTTTGTACCTACAAGGAAATAAGCAATAAGATAATTTGTACAGATGTTTATCTTAACTAACATGATGATATAGGAATAAGAGTGTAAGAATGGTTAGTACAAGAGTAGAGAAAACTATATGAGTGCAACACATTAGATTTTTGTTTTTGGTGTTCACAAGTTGGTTAGCTTGTTAGGCGAATGATTTTCATAGCCAATAGCTGTAGAATGACAAACGCACCCTGGTGGCTATTAGAGGCGGCGGGCGACTGATGTATGACATTTGAACATCACAGTGCGGTCTAATGGCGTCCTTCCTGTTGCCACCACTGTAACAATGTTTGCGACCTAATCTGCCCCATTAGCGACTATCACTCGACACGCGCGTGTGCAAACTGACAACAAAGAGCATTCTAATGTACTCCCACTTAATGGCCGTGTGCCAAAAAGAATTACTAGGTCAAAGAATCTTGTTTTCATAACATAATCGATAATTTGATGTGGCAGTTTTAACCTCAAATTTGATCAAATTAAATTGAGTTTTATTTATGGACGTTAACTGGTATACAGGTTCTATTCTACACTGGATGTGCAAAATCGCTCAGAGACCTTTCTATCGGCCTTTTAAGTGACGTGAATTGGTTTTGCGCCTCCACAAAGATATGATTTCGATCTTTGCGGGTTTTATACTTTGAATTCACACTTTCATTTATACTTCCAGACTCACGGAAGGATGAGGAATAATTCTGGCTGGAGAAAAATTTCTACCCCCCCTGCCGGGAATCGAACCCGGGACCCCTAGTACAACAGGCAGGTGCTCTGTGCGATAGTCAAATGTTGTAAGACGTGGTTGCTATGCGACACTATGCGTTCTCTTTGCAAGGCCAAAAGGCAGATAGGCTTGTTCCTATATGAGAGAGGTATAAGTATTTGCAAATTCAAACACATAAAAAGAATATCTCGGAAATGGTTCACTCAAAAAAGTATATTTGACATAAATTGTGTTTTTCCTTCTTGTTTGCAAGAAGAGCGTTGTAGATGAGGTTGGTTATATAGTACTATTGGCTAGCCTGTTCATTGGTGACCCGCGCACTTGCCAAAATTCGTCTCTTTTTAATTTTCCAGCCCATTATGAATAAGTTGAAAGGAAGGTAATGGACCGTGGGAAGTAAACCTATGCCCGCAGTGCACCCTACAGGCACGTATGGAAATTAACAGCTCTATTCTTCAATTTAGAGACGGCGATAAAGCGGTAAAACAACACACGCATTTAACTCTTAATTATTCAGCATTGTCACGTATAGTAGAGGATTATGGCAACACTTGATGGTGCACATTGGCGCGACTTGAATAATACAGCACTGGCTAATTCTAATTGATGTTCTTCCGTTCCCGCGAGGGAGCATCTGCTGGTTTGTTAACAATTCAGCCATTCCTATATCAAGCGAATTTCCTCTCACTGTGAAATAAATATTTATTACGCAACATGGGCAAACAAAAAGAGAGACATTTTTGTTGATTGCACAGTAGTTTTTAGAATTGCCGTGTAAACCGGAGCAGGGTAATGTTTGTACATGGCGGGCGCCTGGTGTCGATAAAACACACTGTAAATAGATTACTGTAAGAAATTTAAATGTCAATACATATTACTTTCTCTACTACGTACAGATTTCCTTGTAGGTACAAGGGGAATATTACAATACAGTAGGTTTTGTGCGATAGTCAAATGTTTTAAAGCTTTGAGATCCCGTTCTCTTTGCATACTTAACATATAAAAAAATGAACAACGATGTTCCATTTCACGAAAGTTTTAAGTTTTCCGAAACTCGCACACATAGTAAGCAATATCTCCGAAATGGTTCACGCTACAAGAAAATTTATTGAGACATAAATTGTGTATTTTAGCAAGATCTACATTTTATAGTAAGATTTGGTCTATCTCTAACGGTTTACCAGTTATGCAAAAGTCGTCCAGAGTAAATACGACTACAGGGGCTATAGCCAGAAAATTCAAGATATACATTTCATTTGTCATAAAAATATCCCAAACATATGTCATTTTAATCAAAATTGTTAGAGCCATTTTCAAGAAAATCAAAATTTTCTAAAAATGTTCCATGTAAAGGGTAGTTTAGTGTGGGGCTATTTTCTTCAAAATCTTCGTGTTGCATCCTTGAAAGACATTAAACTTAAATGCAAACTTTGGTTTTTAACCGACTTTTAGTTTTTGAGTTATGCTGTCCACAGACTGACACACACACACACACACACACACACACACACACACACACACACACACACACACACACACACACACACACACACACACACACACACACACACACACACACACACACACCACGCGCGCGCGCCCTTTTCTAAAGATGTGTTTTTTTATTCAGGTGGTTTTAAAACTTAAAACTTTTTCGGATGCTCGTTTATCGTCCTCCAAGATCTCTGCAAGACTGACAGGCAGTTGCAGAGAGTTTCCAAGGTGCGCTAGGAAAACACTCTGGCAGCACGTGACGTAGCAACAATAGTTCGTCGCACAGGGCACAAACAGGAGCAGGATCCTCTTGGGAAAAGCCGGCTAAACTTGACAGTATCTTTCAAGAATACGACAGGAAGATTTTCAAGCAGAGAAAGTAAAATCTTGACTAAATTCGAAGAAATCTCCAAACTTTTGTATTTTCCAGATGCATTGCTTTAAGGGATATTGAATTAATAGTCATTAATTTGAAAGCTGTGTCAGAAAAATATGGTCTAGCATGTAATCGACAGGAAAATGTGTGGAAACTGTAAAATGGGCACATAAAACATAATGAAAGAGTTGTACCATTAATTTGTGCCAGAATCAGGCAAAGTGTGTTTAATTGGATGAAGCTAGCCAGCCAGCCTGCACTCGTTTGCATCTAACAGCCGGCAATAAGAATTAATTGCCTTTCAGCGGCACCTAATTCGTCCCTTCCTATTAGCTGCACCCCCCCCCCCCCCCAGCCCCTGCCCTTAATGAGCACTCACGTTGTCACGTTAATGGGAAGATAACAGTCAAAATGGCCATGGGAAACATCTTCAATCATTGCCATTGGCTGTTAGTTACTGCTCTTAAATCAGCTTTCAACTGTTTTAGATGACGTACTCTAAAAGCAGTAGTTAATAGTGTTTGGTCATTAGTTGCCAACTTTGGAGATTATATCTACTTACTTCTGTTAACCAAAATCTCTGTTTTTAATCTGTTTCTTCTAAAACTCAGCTGTTCTTGTCGTAAGGTAACCTTGACACAAACGCTGCTCAACTGTTTCAACTCACTCTGACAATTTACTCACTTGGCCCGTGCCGACTCGTTTAAATAGCCCAGGCAAATTACCGGCGACTTTTCTGTAAATCGAAGCTTCTCGTAAAGAAGTATCTGTACGTCGAAAGCTTCTAGAACTGTATATAACGGCGTTTGTATTCCCACCAAAAATTCGATGTCCAGATTTCACCAGAAATATATGTTTTGAGGCCCCCTGAATCCTAAAAAAAAGCACTTTTAGAAAAAGGTTCGTGTGTGTCTGTCAGCCCATAGAAAGCATACTGTAAAACGAAAAGTCGGTTAAAAACCAAAGTTGCTATTTAACTACCCTTTACATGCAACATTTTCTGAAAATTTAGTTTTTCTTGCAAATGGCTCTAACGATTTTGATTATAATGATATATGTTTAAGATATTTTTATGAGAAATGAAAAGCATATCTTGAATTTTCTGGCTATAGCCTATGTTGTCCTGTTTACTCTGGAGGCAGTTTGAATAACTCGTAAACCGTACAGATAGTCCAAATCTTACTATACCAAAAATGTAGGAAGAATGTCCAAATAAATTTTTTGTACAGTGAACCATTTCAGACATATTCCTTGTTATTTGTGTCAACTTCGGAAAACAAACTTTCGTCAAATACAACATCGTTGTTCGTTTTTTACTTTCTCTACTTGTAAGTAGGGGGAAATATACATATACTTTGAGATCCCTTGAATCGAAATAAAAGCATTTTTAGAAAAAGGTCCGTGTGTGTGTGTCTGTGTGTGTATGTGTGTCTGTGAACAGTATAACTTAAAAACGAAAAGTCAGTTAATAACCAAATGTGATATTTAAGTCTAATATCTTTCAAGGATGCGACACAAAGATTTTGAAGAAAATTACCCCACCCTAAACTACCCTTTACATGGAAAAGTTTTCGAAAATTTTGATTTTCTTGAAAATGGCTCTAAGGATTTTAATTAAAATGTCATATATGTGATATATTTTTTATTACAAATAAAATGTATATCTTGAATTTTCTAGTTATAGCCCCTGTAGTCGCATTTACTCTGTATGACCTTTGCATAACTGGTAAACCGTTAGAGATAGACCAAGTCATACTATACAAAATATGTAGATTTTGCTAAAATACACAATTTATGTCTCAATAAATTTTCTTGTAGCTTGAACCATTTCGTAGATATTTCTTGTTATGTGTGTGAGTTTCGGAAAACTTGAAAACTTTCGTCAAATGCAACATCGTTGTTCATTTTTTTTATGTTCGCGGTGTAAAGAGAAGGGAATTTCAAAGTTTTCGTAGGATCTTTGTGTAAAGATGGGTTTCAATAAAAATGCTACGATCCTAAACAAACAAACAGGGTAGACAAATAGACAAACGCCCAGCTCTAATCATCAGGTTCACATTTAGCGCGTGAATGATTTAGAGAAGCCAGCCGTGTAAACAGAGCCCGGTCTCTCAGAGTTGATTGTTGCGTGAGTCCCTTTGTAGGTTATTTGCCGACGAAGGTGATGTGTGGCATTGTGAGTGTGCCAGAAAATGAAACATGGCTATTCTGCACGCCTGTCACGTGAGCTTTAAGTGCTGGTGTAATTACAGCTAATTAGTGATTCCCATTCATAGGCATTGTCCTCTATTGTACGCCCGGAAAGCTCCGGAAGAGGAAAGCAGACCGGAGACCTGCAATGGATTTCCTACATCTGGCTCAAACACGCCAAGCCTGCATAAAACACACTCAATCAACCACTGGGGCAGAGCACAGGCACCTACCTGCCTCCCTACCTAGCAAATTTTCCCTATTATGTAGATGAATATTGCAAACCATCCAAAAAATTGCTTCTTTGATTTCACCGGAAATGCATATTTTAAAATTCATAAATGACTTTCTCTACTCTTGTACTAACCATTCTTACAAACTCTTATTCCTATATCTTCTTCGTGTTAGTTGAGATAAACATTTGAACAAATTATCTTATTGCTCCTTTCCTTGTAGGTGCAAGGGGAATATTAGAATACAGTAGGCTTTGTGCGATAGTCAAATCTCTTAAAAAATTTCCACCTTTACATATAAAAAAATGAACGATGTTACATTTCAAGAAAGTTTTTAGTTTTCCGAAAGTGGCACAAATAAGGATATCTCCGAAATGGTTCACCCTACAAGAAAATTTATTGAGAAATAAGTTGTGTATTTTAGCAAGATCTACATTTTTTGTACAGCAAGATTTGGTCTATCTCTAACGGTTTACCAGTTATGCAAAAGTCGTCCAGAGTAAATACGACTACAGGGGCTATAGCCAGAAAATTCAAGATATACATTTCATTTATCATAAAAATATCTCAAACATATGACATTTTAATGAAAATCGTTGGAGCCATTTTCAAGAAAATAAAAATTTTCGAAAAAGTTTCCATGTAAAGGGTAGTTTAGGGTGGGCCTATTTTCTTCAAAATCTTCGTGTCGCATCCTTGAAAGACATTGAACTTAAATACCAACTTTGGTTTTTAACTGACTTTTCGTTTTTGAGTTATGCTGTCCACAGACTGACACACCTTTTTCTAAAAATGCTTTTTCTTGGGTTCAGGGGGTCTCAAAACATAAATTTCCGGTGAAATCTCGACATCGAATTTTTGGGTGAAGTATAATACTTCCCCTACTTACCAGTAGAGAAAGTAAAAGAGAAATTAAAAATGAAAAGATATAGGTTCAGCAAATTCCAAGAATGTTTTGGAGATTTTCAATAAAATTCTCCACCGCAAAACTGTTTCTATACATGCAAGAGTTTTCAGGAAAATTTGTTTCCTAAAAAATCACTAACGATTTTGGTTAAAGTGGCTAATATTTAAGATATTTTCATGACAGATGAAATGTTTATTTTAAATTTTCTGGGAGCGCTCTTAGAAGTCTACATTCCTTCTTCTGAATTACCTTTTCATAATTAAACCATATATGAAAACATACTTAAAGAATGGAAATTTCCGTAAAGCACACAATTTGTTCAAATTCGTGTGGAGTGAGCTATTTTTAAGTTTATGTTTTCCAATAAGTATAATTACATTTGTATGTCATCTTTCCATTTTTCGACGCAATATGTATAACGGGGCTTATGTGTTATCTACAACGTTTGTAGAAACATTTATTAAGTATTTCCTTATTGTTATAATGGAAATATCTATTGTGATAGACCAATCTTCCAACAGATGGTGACAGGATATTAATTTGGGACAGAACTCCTATAAGCAACTGTTCATATTGTAATGAGGGACTGATTAGTGTGCCCAATTGTGTTCATTATGTATATATTCCTGTTTATGTTTATGTTGCTTTTCATTGGTATATGTATTTATATTTTATTTATATTGTAATTGTATTACAATTTGTAACAGAATTGTAAACGATGAGAAGTCTAAATGGTGAAAATAAGCCTGAAATATAAAATAGGCACCAGGTTAACAAACAGGTGCCCTCTAGTATGTGCAACTATACGTTGGCAGCTCTGTTCTCAATTTGCAAAACGCATAAACAGTTACAAAGTGCCATCTGTAGGGAAACTGGGTAATCATTTTGGACGGAAGTATTATAGCTTATCCAACAGGTGGCTCAAACCAGTTTTATAACGGGTCTTCCAACAAGAGTGTCCTAATGTGATAGCTGCCATTGTTATTGAATTACAGCAGTCATTTTTTTCACGTGGTTACAGTTCTTATTGACAAATAACCATGGAGTGTTACAACATTCAGTAACACGTAGAAATTGTGAGTGTATTATCAAATTAGATCATCTGTTCGCCAAACCTTCCGTGTATTGCATGAACTTTAGTTTAGATGGTGCCACATGTCACTGCTCTCGAAACAATCGATCTTTTGAAGAAGTTCAGAGGTTTCATCATTTCCCGTGTGGTGACGTTAACTGGCCCCCGAGATAATGGGATTTAACGCCGTTAGATTACTTCTGCTGGGGTTATGTTAAATCTGGAGTTTATGCCAACAAGCCAGAAACAGTAAATGATTTTATGAGTAATACCACGCGTGTTATTCGAATTTACGTTCTTCTATCATTGAAAAGTGGGTCAACCGTATATCATTTATAGAAGTGTTTTATTTGAGTTCAAAGATAGGACACTTGTTGACCCTTTACTTCCCGCAAAAGAGGTTGCTGTACTTGTTTTCTGCATGTGTTTCGTGCTCATAAGGTCGCGTGGTCGCCGTCTGGCACTTCGAGCCAGGTCACTCAAGCAAACAGCGAACATGTTCAATGTGACAAAGATGCAATTAAGAGCTGATGGATCATTCCAGGCATTATTATTTCTTAATCGCCAAACAGGTAATAATAGTGGAATATGTGAAGGCAAGGAAAGTGTAGGTCACTATCTCACTAAATGTGACGATTAAGGAAAAAATCTGATGTACTGCACTCACATGACTTTCTTTGCTCCTGTACTGACCATTCTTACAAACTCTGATTACTATATTTGCAACGATGTTGCATTGACGAAAGTTGAAGTTTTCTGAAACTGACACAAATAACAAAGAATATCTCCGAAATGGTTCACTCTACAAAACAATTTATTTGCACATAGCGTTCAGCTCGCCTTCCTCTGGTAGACAGACAGTAGAAGTGTCACTTTAGTTACTGGTTTCCGCACAATGGTGCACTATCCCATTGTTCTAAAGGAGCTCAATACTCGTAAATCTCAACAATGTGTACCCCAGACGGTGGATAGGTCGTGGTGGTTACATTCCGTGTCGAGGGAGATCGTCCTCTGAATGTTAAGCCGACCGCGACCTCTTTTATCGACTCAATTCAGGTTCCCGGCCTGTCACGCTTGCTGCTTTTGTGTTTCTCCTGTTCGACCCTAGGACGCGTGTCACAGAGAACTGAGATTATTTTATGTGGGCCCTCCCCATCCTTTACTGCAGTCACATTTGATTGCTGTCGCTGGTATTCATAAGTAATAAGAAATCCAGTTAACAGTAAGTTTAAGCTTTATGTTACGAAATGAGTTCAAATCTCCTGTCCATTCATGCTAAGATTAAAACCATTACAATTATTCATTATCTCTTTCGTGCTTGTCTAATATTTGTATCCTGGTGTGTAATTTTGCCTTCAACATGGTATAAAAGTTTGAGAAATAAATCTTTACCAATTCGTAGAAAATTACGATAGTTTCCGGGTCCCCTAACCTCAATTCGTTTCTTAGTAGACTCAATACGCCTCGGCGCGTGCGCTGTTCTCTTCTCTGTAACTATGACCGTGTCCACCAACATCTTTTACTTCTAATACATCTTTTGTTTCTATTGAAACTCGTGGAAATATATCGCAAACCGATACTTAATATAGCAATCGCTAAATTAATGTTTGCGTCCGCCATGTTTATTTCTGACGCTTGCTACATCAACTGTCATTTGTATTGGACCAAAATCAATCAGTGTAATAGACAGTGTACAATTCCATTGGATACAAAAATTTTGATCGAAAAAGTTGAATCATGTGACACCGGTTTAAGGTTACTGGACAAACATAACCTAAATCTAGGACTTGTATGGATAAAATCGTCAAACCATTGACTACGTCGGGTATTTCAGCTAGTGATAAATAAATGAGAAATAGTTGGAGTTATTTCCACACATTTTTGTATAAAAGGTAATATTACCAGTGTCCGTCCTTCAAAGCGTAATCGATACGCGAGATGAAATAAATTCCTACCAACATTCCAGAGAGAATAGACCAGAGAGCACTAAACAAGTACCAGCAGTAGACAAATAAAGCTACCAACATAGCACAGCGATTCCTTTTCGCCTGACGGAACATGGGATATTTCAGTCTGGGATACCATTAGGAGAGGCATGTGTAACAGTGAGCTAACGAACGTTGGCAGCCCTGTTCTTACATGGCCACTGACTAATGAGAGCGCTGCATGCGTGGAATTTCTTGACCAACAATGTGTTAACAAGGCGACTGTTGTGTATGCAATTATACGCTCATTAACTTCTGCGCCATTTTTCTATTTCCAGTAGATTTGCCGCGATTTCTCAGAGGAACCGCCGCTGTTTGGTCTTGGTAGGAATTCCTTCAGCAAGCCACGAACTTAATATGGTAAAGATGCGTTTAGGTTAGTGTCATATTGGTTAAGATCTTCATGGAGAAATAGTGGAAAACTTAATAGTTTTCCGAAACTTACACACACAACAAGGAATATCTCCGAAATGGTTCACCCTACAAGAAAAGTTACTGAGACATGAATTGTGTGTTTTAGGGAGATCTACATTTTTTGTACAGTAAGATTTTGTGTATCACTAACGGTTTACGAGTTATGCAAAAGTCGTCCAGAGTAAATACAACTACAGGGGCTACAGGCAGAAAATTCAAGGTATGCATTTCATTTGTAATAAAAATATGTCAAACATATGAAATTTCAATCAAAATCGTTATAGCCATTTTCAAGAAAATAAAAATTATCGAAAAATTTTCCATGTAAACGGTAGTGTAGGGTGGGGCTATTTTCTTCAAAATCTTCGTGTCGCATCCTTGAAAGACATTAAACTTAAATACCAACTTTGGTTTTTAACCTACTATTCATTCTTGAGTTATGCAGTCCACAGACTGACACACACACACACACACACACACACACACACACACACACACACACACACACACACACCAGATGAAGATATAGCAATTCATTACTGTATATTTTCTAGTAGGTACAATAGGAATAGAGTTAAATTTAAGATTCTGAAAACTTTAAGAAAAAGACTTCCCATTTGCTAGAATAGATTTGATACATTAGTGTAAGAATGCAATCTTCTTTCGGACTGTAATGCGAATGTGTTTTCGTGTACTAAACCATTTCCAACGTAATGATTCCATCAAAGCTAAATTCAAACCATGATTACTAGATATTATAATAATGGAAATTCCAACAAATAATGCTTTTATACTAGGTAAACTTATTTTTATTCAAGCTGAAAACACCACATTCTGCACTAGTTTCAGAATAATGTAAGTATTCTAAGGCAATATTTGATAAAAACCACTTTGCTTCCTATTACTTTCTCTACCATATACCTATAACGCACGGAAGGGAACTTATTTGTTATTTTGTTTTTTGATCAGCCGATTTTAAAAAAATAAATAAATAATTTTTGTTCCAAATTGGGTACGTAATTACACAAGAATGTGCAAAGATAACAGTTTGTTACTTTAATATGCGTAGAGTAAATTATTTGTGATATAGCTTCGGTAAACATAGGGTTTCGAAATAATTAATCACTTAAAAGACGTGAAGGAATACTCCAAGGAGCTCTTTCAGACATGTAGTAACTCGACAACGTTGTGTTGAGGTTGGTTAAGGAATTGGAGCGGTAATGGCCAACTCTGTTATATGAAGCACGTGCACTGACGAAAGAGAAAGCCTCCGCGGAATGACGTCACAAAGCCAGGGAACTGCCGATCCCTGCCGTACGTTATATATCACCAGAGAAAAATAGTATATTACCTCATACATTTGTGGACACCCTATAGGTTTCGAACACTACATTTGTAGTTATAATATCACTGAGTACTTTAATCAACTTACGTCACAGTGGAAACACAATCACTTCAAATAAATACATATTACACGATCTACAGCCTATTTTACTGTTGGTTACCGCTTCATGTAACCTAAAATAAATTTGTGCTCTTAAGGTTCATTCACAAACACTCAGAAACGATAACCAGAACGGCAGCGAGAACGATAGAAAGTGCAGGTCGATTTGTTTCTAACGATATGTTTTCTCGAATGCTACTACAGAGAGCTCTAGCGGCTGTTTCATGAACAATTTGTACCACGAAAAATCTAAGATGCACAATATTAACCTAACATGCCGTGCCCGGCAACAGGAAGTTCCCGTTCCGGCGGTCTGTGCCATCTGTTGTAAACACTCGCATTTACATACACGTATTTCAACTTTCTCGTTATAGTTACCGTTACCGGTAGTTGTGAACCGGGATTAACTTGAAGTAGGTAAAATAATAAGAATTGTAACGATTTTTTAAGTTACATTGTTGATGTACAACAATGGGGGCTTTCTGTTGCCTCTATATTTACAATTTGAATTATTTCAGAGGGCTTACACAAAAATACTGCCTCAAAATAGTTTCTTGAAGAACAGAGACAGAAACTCATGTGAATGTAAAAATTACATTTGTTTGTATCCACTCTCTACTCATTTGGAATGCACTATAAACGATTTCTTTTGTTTTTAACCTCCATACTCATTCTAAACGATGCATGCTTGAAACCAGGTCGACTCCCAGCATCATAAGTAATCAAGCAGCACGCTGTATCGACGCATCCGCCATTTTCCTTAAACACCGAGGTAACTGTTGACGTTAGTATCTCATTTCCTAGCTGCAGTTTAGTCATTATGAACTCCTTCCGCCAAGCCTGAGGCAGCGGTGTGTAATCTACACGTAACCTGCATCAAACCCAACTCGAAACATTCCTTGAAATGCATTATACACTTCTCCAAATGGGAGTCTTTGTTGCCCGCTGTTTGCCCACGTACCGGCATACATAACCCCTTAAAATCAACTGCATACATTTCTGCTACAAATTAGAGACGCAGTAACCATCTAACTTCATCGTGGATGTTCGAAATTATATAAGGCAAAGGACCCATATATGCACCCCTCCCCCATCCTAATATGGACAGCCTATGTAAGCCCTCCAGTAAGTGGCGCTCTCACAAAGTACTAGCATGAACTACAACAGAGGACGCCTAGTGGTGTGAGGAACAAGCAGTCATATTTGTAGCAATCCTAAATCTTGTGCTTAGTTCTCAGTATAAAATATATTTTATCTAGAAATATAACTATCATAAAAAACATTTGTGTTGCACTCACATGACTTTCTCTACTCCTGTACTACACATACTTAATAATCCTGCCTCGTGTTAGTTGAGATAAACATTTGTACAAATTATCTTATTCCTTATTTCCTTCTAGGTTCAAGGGGAATGTTAGAATAGAGTAAGATTTGTGCGATAGTCAAATCATTTAAAGAAATGAACAATGAAAGTTTTAAATTTTTCGAAACTCACACACATAAAAAGCAATATCTCCGAAATGGTTCACCCTACACGAAAATTTGTTCAGGCATAAATTATGTATTTTTAGCAAGATCTACATTTTTGTATAATGATTTGGTCTATCTCTAACGGTTTACCAGTTATGCAAAAGTCGGCCTGAGTAAATACGACTACAGCGGCTATAACCAGAAAATTCAAGATATACATTTCAATTTTCATAAAAATATCTCAAACATATGATATTTTAGTAAAAATTGTTACAGCCATTTTCAGGAAAATAAAAATTTTCGAAAAATGCTCCATGTAAAGGGTAGTTTAGGATAGCGCTATTTTCTTCAAAATCTTCGTGTCGCATCCTTAAAAGATATTAAACTTAAATACGAAATTTAGTTTTTAACCTATTTTTCGTTTTTGAGTTATGCTGTCCACAGACTGACACACACAGACACGGACCTTTTTCTAAAAATGCTTTTTTTTTTTTTTTTTTTGATTCAGGGGATCTCAAAACATAGTTCCGGTGAAATCTCGACATCGAATTTTTGGATGGAATACAATACTTCCCCCTACTTACCAGTAGAGAAAGTAAAAAGGGGACTGTCCATTGTCAGGATCAGAATTTTGACCCGCAGGAGTCAAACGCACACTTAAAAACCACCAGTCTGGGCCGGGTTTGAACCCGCGACCTTGGGATCAGTAGGCCAACGTCTAACCTAGTGAGCCACCCAGAGCAACTAATGAATCTGTACTTCCCAATTATTGCGAGCGCTCTGCTCCGGTTGGTAGCGGAAATAAGATTATATTTTTTAAATATTAAGAAAACAAACATCATTAACGTTAGCTATAAATACTCTTAAAGAAAGAACAAATGGTCTGTTCCTCTTTATAAGCCAAATTAAAACGCTGTAGAAACAATTGAAACACGCTGACAAAAGAAAGAAATCAGTTAAACGAAAACACGAATTAAAATCCAGTGCCTTCCTCCAGGAAAAGAAACAAGAAGTGAGATAAAATATTTCCCCCAAAAGTTTGCAGGAATAGATTTGAAAGAGAGTTGGATCGGAACAAAAGCCTCCTGGATGAAAAAGTTAAATTGTCATTCTAAAGGGCAAAGGGTAGATAAGTAAAAACTTTACTTTCCGCTTGAGAGACTGGAATTTCAGGTCTCTGTGTGTGTATGTTGTTTACAGCAATATAATACAACTTATCCCAGTTGGAGGTAAGTCTCATTTCGTATCCAGAATGGTAATTTAATTTCCTTTTTCCACAGCAGCAATAAAAATTCGTTTAAGGAACGCACGCGTGCCTATCGAACATCTGTCTGCAGGCAGCAGGAGTTCCCGTACCATGCCGACTTTCAAGTGCTTTTATGTATACACTCAAGGGGTAGCTTACTGGAATATCCCCAAAACCAACTTGACATTTTCCTCCCCATGGGATTGTCTAGTTAGATCTGGTAATATCCCATGTGTTAGGTTGCATTAGTACTCTCAGTTGGTGTTATTGCATAGGTTATGTTGCCACAGAACACGTTACAGAGAAGCCAACCGAAGATTTTAAAACAAGGTTCTGTTTAGACACTATTAATTAATCAATCTGTAAACGCCCTTTGCTCGTGTGTGCGTGGTTTTGTCCTGAATTATTTTAAAGTAATATAAGCAGTTATTCTGATGTTCGCAACACAGTCCAGTCACTGAAAGAAACAAATATCAAAACATCGCTAATACAGCGAATTTCGCTTGTTCTGTGAGTCAGAAGTCGCCATTGCGCATTCTCTGTAGCGGGAAAATTGCCATGTCAAGGAATTCATTACAAATCATGTAAAATACTCACTTCATTGCTCCACCTTATACATTTTCACAATGTATATTTAATTAAATACTTTTTCTGAATAAGCGCACACTTTTAATGTACTATTAACGCTAAGCTACTACAAAAAGTCTCATAATTCCATCGTAGAATTAAGTACTGGTAACTAAAAGACGATCACAGAGAATTATATATTAAATTTTTAGGTTATGATGATTGTTGTAGAAGGTATGTTTATACACCATTGGAATTCATTATAAAACATGTATAATATTTATTTCAATACTGCACTTTACAGATATGCGCAATGTATATTTGTTAATTACACTTTTAATTAGTTGTTCTCAATAAGCGAACACTTTTAATGAAATATAAACGCTAAGCTGTGAGAAAAACCCGCTAGAATCCGATCGTAGCTCCAAATTCTAAAATACAAGCGCAGCGATACTTGAAGAATCCAATTGTGAACCTAAACCATCCAAAGATCAACAACACATAAAATAAACTAATTAAAAATAACATGTTTTACTGGGCCATATTGTGCATCTAACCCATTCTCAAATCACCTTTATCTCACACGCACACAAAAGTTCATAAAAACGAACAGTTGTCACATACACACGAACAGAAGAAATTATATACAACAAAGAAGTTTAGCGTTCATAAGTGATTTAATCCAAACGTGTTATTGCAGAACAAGATTTTCCGAAGGTGAGTAGGTTTATCACGTGTTGTGTGCAAACGATGTTCAACCATTACTATCGTTTAAAAGCATGTTACTTTAAACCTGTGATTTTTGAGGTTAGAAATAATACTTTTATTATGTACGTTGGCAGTACTGCTTTTTTAATGAAATATCGACTGCACTTTACTGTGATGTCGGACATATTGAGTTCTTGACACCTGCCGCTAAGCTGTTTCTCCTATAAAAAAACAAAACCTTGTTAAAAATACAGAAGATATTTTTACAGGTTCACCAACATAAACCAAGTGAGCAAGATAAACGCTTGAATTATTTGCATGAGCCTTGTGTGTCCAAAGGAATCTCATTTGGATTCAATTCAACATCTAATTTCGGATTGGAATCAAATCGATTACAGTTCCCCATGGAAACGTAGTAATTATCTGCACAGGCTGGTGACACAGTAGGACTAAACAAATGAATGTTTACTAATACGACTACTGCTATAAAGCATGCGTTCACATCTACGAGGGAAAGTCCAAACCAGGCCAGCTTAGAAAATTGATTTTATCAGAAGATTTTCCCTCTACGTCAGTGTTTACATATGTATGTACCTTGGGGGTAGGTACTCCACATTTGGTACGCGGACCACTGGAGTAGAAACCCTGATGTTGAAGAGGAAATGTGGGGAGTGAATAAGCAATGGTGCTCGTTGAAACACTAGTAGTTCTGTTTGAAAAGTGCAGCGAAGCTTCTTGTTTACGCTGATTTTGAAGTGTTTGATCACCCTCCAGGGTCCTAGTCAGACTTGTGTATATAGGATCATTGGTTCGATGCAGCAACACCACACAACAATGCCGCTTCGCCCCAGATTGCAATCGACTTCTCATGTATACCGTTCCAAATAATGGACAACAGACTTTTAGTTTGTCTATTACGTATAGGAAGTACGGGAAGTTGAGCACTCGGAGATTTCACCAAAAATACATGTTTTGGGAACCCCGAATCGAAAAACCGTCTATGAACAGTACAACTGAAAAATTTTATGTGTTGCACTCACATGACTTTCTCTACTCTTGTACTAACCATTCTTACAAACTCTTATTCCTATATGTTCTTTGTGTTAGTTAAGATAAACATTTGTATAAAGTATCTTATTGCTTATTTCCTTGTAGGTACAAGAGGACTATGGGAGTACAGTAGGCTTTGAGCGATAGTCAAATCTTTTAAAGCTTTGAGATTCCGTTCTCTTTGCACGCTTAACATATAAAAAATGAACAACAATGTTCCATTTCACGAACGTTTTAAGTTTTCCGAAACTCACACACATAACAAGGAATATCTCCGAAATGGTTCAATCTACAAGAAAATTTATTGAGACATAAATTGTGTATTTTAGCAAGCTCTACATTTTCTGTATTGTATGATTTGGTCTATCTCTAACGGTTTACCAGTTATGCAAAAGTCGTCCAGAGTAAATACGACTAGAGGTGCTATAGACAGAAAATTCAAGACATACATTTCATTTTTCATAAAAATATCTCAAACATATGACATTTTCATCAAAATCGTTACAGCCATTTTTAAGAAAATAAAAATTTTCGAAAAACGTTCCATGTAAACGGTAGTTTGGGATGGGGCTATTTTCTTCAAAATCTTCGTGTCGTATTCTTGAAGGACATTGAACTTAAATACCAACTTTGGTTTTTAACCGACTTTTCGTTTTTGAGTTATGCTGTCTACAGTCACACACACACACGGACCTTTTTCTAAAAATATATATTTCCGGTGACATCTCGACATCGAATTTTTGGGCAGAACACAATACTTCCTTCTATTTACCAGTAGAGAAAGCAAAAATGTAGATGATGCTAAAACACACAATCTATGTCTGAATACATTTTTCGTAGACTCAACCATTTCGGAGATATTCATTCTTATTTGTTTCAGTTTCGGAAAACTTTAAACTTTCGTGAAATGGAACATTGTTGTTCATTTTTTTTTATATGTTAAGCGTGCAAAGAGAACGGAATCTCAAAGCTTTAAAACATTTGACTATCGCTCAAAGCCTAGTGTATTCTAATATTCCCATTGTACCTACAAGGAAATAAGCAATAAGATACTTTCTGCAACACGTCAGATGTTTTTGCTTGAAATACAATAATTCCTTTACTTTCCTCCAAGTACTAGAGGAATTGGCGTGTTATTAATTGCGAACCTGACACGCAAGTGACATCAAAGCACAACAGATGCAAATGGTAACGGAAAAGAAAGAGAAAATGTGCATGTCTAAGTCATTTTGGTTTGTTTTGTTATTAGAGGTTAAGATGAAAACCCTGCCCTCTAATTCTGCAGCAGTAATTTCAAATGTTAGCGTGACGTGGCCAGCCGCCCGACCGCCATAATTATCTATGCGCATGATCGTGGATGTAAGTATGGCTTGGGTTCGTGCGGTTACTTCTTGCAAGGCGTTCGTTATTCTACCAGCAAAATCAATGACGTACACAGATCCTTCCTTACTTTGTGGGGGACCCAATTTAACTGTACAGGAAAACATTCTTTTTTTTTTCCGCCACGTTCAAGTGTTTCTTCACAATACAGGTAAGGACTTCCGGATATTGGAAACGCTATTGTGTTACCAACTGTTGGACTATTATTTGACGGTTTATCCGTACCTTAAATTGTACTTGCCCAATAGTCTAGCATTTCTTTGAAGGTATTTGAAAATATTACGCAAGACACAAAGAATTAATTCAAACTAGACACGTAAACATAACAATTACATGCAATAAAACTACCGAGAAAATACTAAGCAAAATCAATGCTGAACAACTACAAATACCATAAATTATAATGATTTCTCGTTAATGCAGATAAGAGAGTTCCACGTTGCCGCTATTTATTGAGAAAATCTCATTGGGAAGAAATGATACCCGTTTAAGCAAGTGAATATAGCCTCAAAACAAACATACACAAAAATACTAAGAAAACACAAGAAAGTTAGGACAAAAGGAAGTTCAAATTTGAATTTATTACTACTCTATAATCGATTTCAGAGAGATCAACGAATATTGCATGAACATCCTTCGTTGTTTTGTGAGGCTGTGAAAAGGTAATTATTGTCTAAGGTGCAATGTTCGGGATACTGCGATTATCGTCGACAAAAATATAGATGTTCTTGCGAGCTAATGAAACTAAATAATTAATCGTCTTAAACTGAGTGGAATATATAATTCTAAGTTAAAAAATAATTTTTGGATTGTATTTAGGGTTATTTGTGCCAAATTTTAACTGAAATTGTAGAATGCTATAAGAATAAACAGGGTGGAATGGAAATCATGACATTAATTTAAACTAGTGATAGATTTCGGTATTTGGAACACATTTTGTATTTTACATTCCTACGGAGATATTTTAGTTTTGTCGAAAACAAGCTGGCAACACTGCAAATTGTGTGGGTGTCACTTTCACTAGGTCAGTATATAAACAAACACCGCAGAGGAGCGCCTCGTGAGAGTAAACACGGTTTTTACTGTGCGAGTGCAAGTCAATCAGAACGCAAGCCGACATGTTTACATTCAGAAGCCGGTTCAGCTCTCTGACTAACCTCAACGCAACGTTGCCGAGTTACTTCACGTCTGAAAAAAAAGCTGTTTGGAGTATTGCTTTAATTCTTTTGACTGTGGTGTCCCATAATTACTACCGAAACTATGTAACTGTTATCAACACTGTTATCTTCGTACATTCTTGTGGAATTACGCGTCCAATTTGTAACAAAAACCATTTATTTTTTCGAAATCTCTATTTTCTGTGTAGTTAAAGTTTTATCCATCCCTTACGTTTTATCACTTATACAAGAATCAAGAGGATTTAAAATTTAAAATATTCTTTTAATTTGCCACGAAAGTATCTTAAGCATACCGTCATGTAATCAAAGTCGTGAGCAAATTTTGAGACAATCAAAATTTTGATATAATTTCCATTTAAAGACTGTTTTGGAGTGAGACGATTTTTTTAATATTTTTATTCTATTTTTTGAGTAGTAATAATAATAATGCTCGTAATACAGTTGTAATGTTTGTATTTACTTTACTTTGATGTTTTACTCTTATTCTATTGTTTTAATTTTGCCAGTTTTACCACAACTGATAATTTCCCGTTTACATTGTGTACTCGACTTAAACCAGTTGGTTATTATTCTTTGTCATATTGCATAGTCCCTCCTCGGAAAAAGTGGAAATAACTTATTAGCGAGCGATAGAAGTGGTCATATGCAATAGATTCGGTTGCACTACCGACAGATGTCACCACAGTTCAATGCCAAACCGTGGGCATGGTAAACCAAAAGTATGTGTTCGAATCCCGACGTTGGTATTATTACTATTATTATTTTGCAACTTTTTTCGTGCTCTCCAAAGAGTAAGTAAGAATTGAAGGCAAGCACAGATAGATTGTGTTTGAACGAAAGACTAAAGCATGTTGTTTGACTGTGAACAAGCAATATAGAGCTACATCCTAAAATGAGAAATAACCTAAAAGTAAGTCTTCTGTGAATAAACAGAAATGCATAGCACAGTAGTGCCAACTTCTAAAACTGAAGTACGGAGATTCAAACACACGCACCAGCAGATAGCGCAAGGGCTGTAAATTATATAAGGAAAACGTATGAATCTTTAAAATATGCAATAATGGAAACCGAGGGCTCTGAGACTGTCATACATTTTAATGTCGTTTATATTTTTCCTTCTGCATGTTTGTATCCAGTTAAAATATCCCTTAAACTGCAAAGGAGTATAGAAAGCATCAAAAGTAAGAGGAAGAACTGTTATTTTTTGAGGGTGCTCGAATTTCAGATTCCATTTTAGTTACCTCGGATTTTTTTTCCACCCCATCACATCCCCTTTTCTTGTGCCTTCTTCATTTCTCTTTTCTGAGTAACAGAATTATTCTGGGAGCAGGGAAGATATCCTCGTGTCTCCAAGTAAGAGAGGGGAGGAGGTACCCACTCTCTCTCTCTCGCTTAGAGCCTTATCTCTCTCCGTTGGAAATTTCGTTAAAAAGTAATTTATTTTTCCTTGGCGAAACTTCATTTTCTGATACGCTGGGGCGAAAGTGTAAGTGAAGGAATCCGTATCCCTGCGCCTTATAAGCTTTTATTTCAGGTGAGAAAAGTTGGCCATTGAGTTGAGAGAAAGTTGGTAACACGCCAGGCCAGCCAACATCACACATTACTCATGCCCTGCAGCCGGGAAATTCATTGCGCCATATTGAATTCCATTACATGGCTGTATGAGAGGATGATATTACTGTATCTATCACTCAGTATGGCTGCCAACTGGAGAAAACATTCTCCTCCTGCACACAAAAAATTTATATCCAACTTCCCCCTACCGCTTAACAGCATTGGAGAGGTCTTAGGTTCAAATCCCGTGGCTACCTTCACGGATTTTTACCTTCTCTACTATCTACAGTAAGTAGAGGAAATAATGTATTCCACCCATAAATTCGATATCGAGACTTCAGTGAAAATACATGTTTTGAGGCCTCCTGAATCCAGAAAAAGCTTTTTTAGAAAAAGGTCGGTATGTGTGTGTCTGTCAGTCTGTGGACAGCATAGCTCAAAAACGAAAAGTCGGTTAAAAACCACACTTGGTATTTAAGTTTATTGTCATTCAAGGATGCGACACGAAAATTTTGAAGAAAATAGCTCCACCCTAAACTACCCTTTACATGGAACATTTTTCGAAAATTTTGATTTTCTTGAAAATAGCTCTAACGATTTTGATTAAAATATCATATATTTGAGATAGTTTTATGACAAATTAAATGTATATCTTGAATTTTCTGGCTATAGCCCCTGTAGTCGTATTTACTCTGGACGACTTTTGCATAACTCGTAAACCGTTAGAGATAGACAAACTCTTGCTGTATAAAAAATGTAGATCTTGCTAAAATACACAATTTATGTCTCAATAAAATTTCTTGTAGCGTGAAGCATTTCGGAGATATTCCTTGTTATTTGTGTCAGTTTCGGAAAACAAAACTTTCGTGAAATGGAACATCGTTGTTGATTTTTTTATATGTTAAGTGTGCAAAGAGAACGGAATCTCAAAGCTTTAAAAGATTTGAATATCGCACATAGCCTACTGTATTTTAACAATCCCCTTGCACCTACAAGCAAATAAGCAATAAGATAATTTTTACAAATGTTTATCTCAACTAACACGAAGAAGATATAGGAATAAGAGTTTGTAAGTCTGTGAGCAGCATAACTTAAAAACACATGAATAGTTTGAAGAAAATTCTTCCACCGTTAACTACGCTGTACATAGATACTTTTTTCCAAAATTTTGAGTTTCTAAAACTAGCTCTTTACAGTTTTGATTAAAAGGCCATACATTTAATATATATTCATGACAAATAAAATGAATATCTTGAATTTTGTGGATGACCTTTGCCTAATTATCTCGCTCTACATGAGAGTTTAATTTTATAAAGCGAAAATACATTTTAGACACAAAATGAAATGGTTATCCTGTACTTTTAGTACTGTAATTATTTGAGATGACTGTTAATTAGTTTGTATGGATCCAACACGGGATGTGTTTGGGTGCTAGGCGATATGAAGCCCAAAAGCTGTTGAGAGACAAGCAGCATTGCGAGGAAATTGCTTGGAGTATGAAAGAAGGTTAATTGCTTGTTGTTTCAGAGAAAGCCAGCCGATCCACGTTTGCCTTTGAGCTAATGTACCTACGTGCATCTGAGAACGGAATAAACCGTTAGTCGATTAACAGCAACGCGTCTGTCTGTGTTTAATGCTTTTACCGCGCATTACCCACGCATTCGCTAGAACTGTGCGCTGCGCTGTCTGCCAAGGACGGCTTCCTAAAGCAATGCTGCTTGAATTGTTCCTTCTCTATATGCCGGCTCGACTAGCTAGAGTAGGCCACGATAACCTACCAACACTGCACAAGTGTTGCACTCACATGACATTCTCGTGTTAGTTGAGCAAGAGGAATATTAGAATACATTCGGCTTTGTGCGATAGTCAACTCTTTTAAAGCTTTGAGATTCCGTTCTCTTTGCACGCTTAACATATAAAAAAATGAACAACGATACTCCATTTCACGAAAGTTTTAAGTTTTCCGAAACTCACACACATAGCAAGGAATATCTCCGAAATGGTTCACTCTACAAAAAAATTTATTCCGACATAAATTGTGTATTTTAGCAAGATCTACATTTTTTGTACAGTAAGATTTGGTCTATCTCTAATGGTTTACTAGTTATGCAAAAGTCCTCCAGAGTAAATGCGACTACAGGGGCTATAGACAAAAAATTCAAGATATACATTTCATTTGTCATAAAAATATCTCAAACATATTGTCACCGCGCCCGCCGTATCTAATTGCCGACAACCGCAGTGTCACCCATCGCATTATTGTCGGCACTACCGCAAAGGAGCCGAAGGAAAGAGACGGAGAATGGCCGCATTGTTGGGGCGCTTGCCGAAAGAGAGAAAGTGATAGAGGCTTCTAGAACTGTCTGCTTTGTGTTTCACCGCTAAATAAGTGAACGTTCCGGAAGCGTCCAGAATAGTGCCTGGGAGATATAAATAGCGGTAAAGTGTGAGAAGAGTCAGTCAGACGTACGTGAAGCGTTGAGTAGTGCCGACGGAGAACAGTCAGACGTACGTGAGCGTTGAGTAGTGCCGACGGAGAACAGTCAGACGTATGTGAAGGTTGAGTAGTCGTGCCGACGGAGACGGACAGACGATGTGGAGAGTTGTGCCGACGGAGAAGAGTTAGTTCTTTGTGTTACGAGTTCGAAGCCGTGCTGTTGGAGAATCGGAAGACTTTCTTGTTGTTGCAACGAGTGTACAAAGTTACTGTTTACGGAAATAAAAGTGTTTCTTTATCTAGACTACATCTGTCGTATTTACTTTACACACCCACACCAAAAAGTCACACTGGTGTCAGAAGTGGGATCCGTCGAATTGCTTCTAGTTTCGTTACATCGTCGTTAGAAGTTGCAACGTTAGAACCAAGATGGAGAGAGATTCGGAAACCAGGATGATGGCAATGATGAAAGAATTATTTGCCAAAATGGAAACGTCATACGACAACCTCGCTGCCAAAATGAAGACGGCAAACGACAACCTCTTTGCCGAGCTGAAAGAAGAAATAAAGACGAGAAACAACCTCGCTGCCGAGCTGAAAGAGATGAAGACGGCAAACGACAACCTCGTTGCCAAAATGAAGACGGCAAACGACAACCTCGTTGCCAAAATGAAGACGAGAAACGACAACCTCGCTGCCGAGCTGAAAGAGATGAAGACGGAGCTATCGGCGAAAATTGACGGCGAACTGATTGGCGTGACGGAAGACCTCTGCCAGCACGTGGACGTCGTGGAGGACGACGGGGAACGTCTTGGCGCCCTGGTAGTAAGAGTTGACGAGAGCGTCAAAGTACTGGATGCCAGGGGCAGACGGAATAGCGCGGAGCCGGAGAGGGAGCACCTAGTGGCCGAGGCGACAGTCGCGCCCGTTTCGGATGATATGAGGGAAGACCTGGAACAACTCGGCGAACTGATTGGCGTGAGGGAAGACGTGGAACAACTCGGCGAACTGATTGGCGTGACGGAAGGCGTGGAACAACTCGGCGAACTGATTGGCGTGACGGAAGACGTGGAACAACTCGGCGAACTGATTGGCATGACGGAAGACGTGGAACAACTCGGCGAACTGATTGGCGTGACGGAAGACGTGGAAGAACTCGGCGAAAAGGTGGAAGACCTCTGCCAGCATGTAGACGTCGTGGAGGACGACGGGGAACGTCTTGGCGCCCTGGTAGTAAGAGTTGACGAGAGCGTCAAAGTACTGGATGCCAGGGGCAGACGGAATAGCGCGGACCCGGGGAGGAAGCACCTAGTGGCCGAGGCGACAGTTGCGCCCATTTCAGATAACGAAAGTGTACGTCTCGGGGAAGACAAAGGGGCAGTTCAGGGACGTCGTCGGGGATCCTCTGGAGGAGTGTGTCGGGTACGTAACCAACCAGGATACGACGTGGAGGACGATCAGCAGGGAAGCGCACAAGCAAACGAGCAACACGCAAGAACCGACTTGGCGTGTGACATGGGGGGACCGTCGGAGCCATCCAATCACCTGACGCATAGTGCCGTGAACGGAAGAATGGTGGACATCATCTTGGACGGCAGGATACAGGAGAGGCCGTGCCGAGCACGAGTGAACACGAGTGCAGCGGTGGACACGACTCGCGCGGATGTGGTGGGGTTTGTTGCCGGACCCATCGGAAGCAAGGTGGCTGCGAAGGTGCGCCAGAGAGGTCGGCGGACATGGTACCCAGTGCGCCGTTTCCAAGTGCGCAGGATGGCCAGTCAACACACCAGGAAGAAGGGCAACTGGATGAGGGACCGCCAAGACCGGCGGTACTGTTGCAGAATTTCGAAGCAGGATGGCATACGTCGTCCTACCCGGACCAAGGGACACTATCCAACAGCGATACCTAGGATCGTGCCTCCTGGAGAAGAGGTTCGATGGGTTAGTCCACCGGGGCGCAAGGGAGATGCCGCAGTGATAGTGCTGGTCGGGACGACCAGCTCTGAGGAGGGAGCAGTGTCACCGCGCCTGCCGTATCTAATTGCCGACAACCGCAGTGTCACCCATCGCATTATTGTCGGCACTACCGCAAAGGAGCCGAAGGAAAGAGACGGAGAATGGCCGCATTGTTGGGGCGCTTGCCGAAAGAGAGAAAGTGATAGAGGCTTCTAGAACTGTCCGCTTTGTGTTTCACCGCTAAATAAGTGAACGTTCCGGAAGCGTCCAGAATAGTGCCTGGGAGATATAAATAGCGGTAAAGTGTGAGAAGAGTCAGTCAGACGTACGTGAAGCGTTGAGTAGTGCCGACGGAGAACAGTCAGACGTACGTGAGCGTTGAGTAGTGCCGACGGAGAACAGTCAGACGTATGTGAAGGTTGAGTAGTCGTGCCGACGGAGACGGACAGATGATGTGGAGAGTTGTGCCGACGGAGAAGAGTTAGTTCTTTGTGTTACGAGTTCGAAGCCGTGCTGTTGGAGAATCGGAAGACTTTCTTGTTGTTGCAACGAGTGTACAAAGTTACTGTTTACGGAAATAAAAGTGTTTCTTTATCTAGACTACATCTGTCGTATTTACTTCACACCCGACCAAAAGTTACAATATGGAAGTTTAATCAAAATCATTGGAGCCATTTTCAAGAAAATCAAAATTTTCGAAAAAGTTTCCATGTAAAGGGTAGTTTAGGGTGAGGCTATTTTCTTCAAAATCTTCGTGTCGCATCCTTGAAAGACGTTGAACTTAAATACCAACTTTGGTTTTTAACTGACTTTTCGTTTTTGAACTATGCTGTCCACAGAGTGACAGACATCGAATTTTTGAGTAGAATATACTAAATAATTCCCCTACTTACCAGTAGAGAAAGTAAAAAGGGGGGTGTGAATTATGTGGGAGTGAGGAGTGAGTGAGTTAAGTTTAACTGCCCGTCGACAACTAGGTCATTTGGGCCCCAGGGAATGAAGAAAGTACCAAACATTATATGATAGAATTTAAGAGTTACATAAATACAGAAAAGATAGTAAAACTGATAGAAAAAACAGGAAATAAGAAAAACAACACTAAAAGTGGGGGACATTTTCCAAGAAAAGTAACAAAAAATATGGAGTAGAAAAGTTAAAAAAGATGGAAGGAAAAAGACAGGAGGGGAGCTAAGGGATTAGGGGATGATACCTCTCGAGAAGTTACAGGGCCAGGAGTCACATGAGAGAGAAGTGAAAAGGCAAAGAGACAGCAAATACTCTTATTTGTACTTAAGTTTAAACACAAAATGAATATGTAATTATATATTGTTTTGCTTCACGCTGGTGTGACCTTCGAAGCAGCCAATCGTATATGCAGCGGTTTTCATGCCGAATTATATAGTCTTTTGTCACACGTTGATAATACTGTTTGAAGCAACAATGCTTCACGCCGCCTAATAATGCCTCAGTCCCTTTGATTCAGTCCTTTGCCGCCGATGAAGTTATGAGACACCTCTCCCTGGGTATGCGTGGGTTGTGGTTTGAAAAGATGACACCCATTCAGATGATAACTTCTTTTAATAAAAATTCCACTATTTTCACTGAGACTTATTGTAATATACACAGTTATACACATAAAATATGCTTTACTATAGAGGCTCCAAAAAATTAGGTTTGTTCACTTCGACAGACAAGCGAAGAGGGACCGTTTGCACTGATTAAACATATGCTACTAAAAAACCGTTGAAACTATTCAGCTTTTTAAATTCACGAGGCTACCCCCTTTTGCGTTCATCTATGTATTCATTTTTACTTTCTCCACCAGAAATATGTTTTGAGACCCCCCTGAATAAAAAAGAGCCATATTTAGAAAAAGTTCCGTGTGATACCAACCAAAGTTGGTATTTAAGTTTAATGTCTTTCAAGGATGCGACACGATGATTTTGAACAAAATAGCCCCACCCTAAACTGCCCTTTATTTGGAAACATTTTGAAAATTTTGATTTTCTTGAAAATGACTAACGATTTTAATTAAAATATCATATGTTTAAGATATTTTTATGACAAATTAAATGTATATTTTCAATTTTCTGGGTATAGCCCCTGTACTCTGGATGATTTTTGTATAACTGGTAAACCGCTACAGATATACCAAATCATACTATACAAAAAATTTAGATCTTCCTAAAATACATAATTTATGTCCAAATTTCGAAGATATTTCTTGTTATGTGTGTGAGTTTTGGAAAACATAACTTTCATGAAGTGGAACATCGTTGTTAATTTTTTATATGTTAAGTGTGCAAAGAAAACGGAATCTCAAAGCTTTAAAATATTTAACTATCGCACAAAGTCTACTGTATTCTAATATTCCCGTTGCACCTACAAGGGAATAAGCAATAAGATAATTTATAGAAATGTTTATCTCAACTAACACGAAGAAGATATAGCAATAAGAGTTTGTGAGAATGGTTAGTACAAGAGTAGAGAAAGTCATGTGAGTGCAGCACATCAGATTTTTATTGAAAGTTATTACTCTTTCTGTAAAGTTGTTTATTTTATTCGACTAATTTTCTCCCAAAAGTCACCCCGTTTTCTATTAAAAAAGTTTATACAATCAATCCGTTGTAGGCGCTGTCTGGGGGGGGGGGGGCGGTGGAGTCTAAGACTCAAAACTGTCGACACGCCATCCTTTTACGTGTCACCCAGTTTCGACCACCCTATGTCTGCTCCCAAAGATCTTCCATAACTCGAGGTGTTAATTCTCCCAAAGGTAGTAATTTTAGTATTCCCTTTCGCCTCTCAGCTTACCAACATAAATTCATTAGCGTTAAGATGTAACGCAGATTCCCGACAATTTTCAAAATTTTCAGAACAAGGCGATTAACTTTAATGACTCAATAAAATGTTCAAATACGGTTTTTTAGTACCAAGTTTTCAGCTGTTCTGGGACAAGGGTCGTAATGCACTAATTGCCGCTGAGGGCCATAAAAGACAGCTATAAACTGAAGGCTTGGGTCTCTGGCAGTAAAGCTGTCACGAGAACACCGCCTCAAAACACAATACCCTCTAAAATACTGCTCTGTTACACAAGATAAGCTCTGATATGGCCAGCAGCACCACCAGACCCGACAAAATATTATACGCTTTTATGTCTGTTTTCTGACGTAAATACGTCACATCCTGCACTGGGAACACCCACCTAACAATATGATAGCTCTCACACACAGAATAAAACACACTACAGCTTGGTTATGGGCACCTTAAAATTTATATCAAGGGAAGATGTCAATTAAATGCAGAATACCACCCAACTTTTGGTCACAGTTTTATGAAAATTGGGTATATTTTGCTCCCATATGTGATATACCAGGCGGAAGTTACTGCTTCACCATACCCTAACCAGGGGTTCCACAAGATGAGTAAACCGCAGGAGTGCGGGAACTTTACTGCAAGTTATTTGTGCCTGGACTGTTCCGTGGCGAGTATATGAAATCCCTTACATACAATAACCTACAGTTCGTACGCACGATGTGACTCAGCCTACACACCATCTCCCCTTGTTTTTGAAGACAAACTTTAGTAGTTTGAAAGGAAAAAAAAAGCTAAAATAAAGCTTGCTTTATCTATCAAGTTCCGAGAAAATAATTGCACCATAAATATACATCTCTTTCATCATAATAGTAAATAATTACAAAGCACAAATATGTACCTATTATAGCTAGAAAATGCTGTAGTGGAAAATATTTTTACTTTCTCTACTGTAGAGGAAGAATTGTATTCTACCCAAAAATTCGATGTCGAGGTTTTAACGGAAATATATGTTCTGAAGCCCCATTGAATCCAAAAAAGTCGGTTAAAAACCAAAGGTGGTATTTAAGTTTAATTTATTTTAAGAATGTGACACGAAAATTTTGAAGAAAATTTCTCCACCCTAAACTACCCTTTAAATGGAACGTTTTTCAAAAAAATTTATTTTCTTGAAAATGGCTCAAACGATTTTTCTTAAAATGTCATAGGTTTGAGATATTTTTATGAAAAATGAAATGTATATCTTGAATTTTCTGGCTATAGCCCCTGTAGTCGTATTTACTCTGGACGACTTTTGCATAACTGGTAAACCGTTAGAGATAGACCAAATCAAACGTTTATCTTAACTAATACGAAGAAGATATAGGAATAAGAGTTTGTAAGAATGGTTAGTACAAGAGTAGAGAAAGTCATGTGAGTGCAACACATCAGATTTTTCTTATGTGCTTTACTATTACACTCTCTGTCAAAATGGTATTTCTTTGTTCGTAATAATCACAAATTGCACACGGCACATATAATACCTTCTCGAAGAAATATGTATAGCGCGTCCAAATTGTTCAACTAAATCATTTATTATTGCACTTCGTAAGCGAGTTGTTTTAGACATTGGACTACGAATTGCTTGACAGACGCAGCTGTTCACTGTGCCAGCTGAGCACACTCGGAATAGTGGAGTTCTGATGCACGGAACTGTATGACGACAGAAGGGGGTCAGATCTACGTCACACTCTATGGCCTGCAGTCGCCGTATTAGGGCCCACACTCCCGCGGTCTAATGATGCATGTAGCAAATATGTCAAATACAATTGTTATCAATAAAAAACCGCCGATAAAGAAATAATTTGTGTCAAATATTTGGAGTCACCTGAATAGATACAATATTTCACTAACTGTCGCAGACAAATTGTGTAAAAAATGCTGTAATATATTTTTAACTTCATTTGAATGAATTTAGTTACAATTTTTGTTAACCTGACGTTGCCAAATCTCTCATAGAAATTAAAATGTGAAATTACCTTTTAAAATTATAGAAGTGCAGGAGGTAAATCAACCTATTCTCTTTCGCAAACGTTGGACACCCCTGTTCTAAGGTATAAGGACCTCCGAGAACCTTGAAACATGCAGGGATTGTGGTCAGTAGGCTGTTTTCGTCGACTCATCTTATCGATTCTCGCGTTGCACTTCACCGCGTGGGCTGCGAAATAAGTGTGGGAATAAGGGAATGTGTTTAGTGTTGAATACGATTACCAACATGTCTGACGTCGCGGCGCCCACCGCCCGCTCGTCCTACTGATTTCCCCCGGCTGCACTAACTCACGTACTCTCGTCCTCTGACGTAAGCAGCCTGATTTCCTATAGGCACCAAGAAACCCGATACTATAAAAATTAGCTGCAACTTTATAAACTCTCAGCACAGCAAAGATTTTCAAAGATTGGGTTACTAATTAGGATATGAAAAGACTTTCCTGCAGATGCGGAACAGCTAACGTAATTTGACGCAATAGAGCCGCTATTCAAATGTCAAATATAGCTAGCTTTCGCTTATCCAATGCTAAATGGATGAAATAATTGGAAGAGGAATAGGAAATATATTTGGAATCAGTTTGACAAATTTTGTTTTACATTCACATGACTTTCTCTACTCTTGTACTAACCATTCTTACAATCTCTTATTCATATATCTTCATGTTAAGTTGAGATAAAAATTTACAGAAATTATCTTATTGTTCATTTCCTTGTAGGTACAAGGGGAATATGTTGAGCCAATAGGTACCTCTTTACTGTCGACAACTTGTAATTAGAGGCATTCTCTCACGAATGTTAGTTCTACCAAGAGCAAAGCTTGTTGTACCGTTTAATTACCTTAAGAAGAACCCGAAAGTAAGACAGAGATGGCAGCAGCATCAGTCCAGTGACGCGCACTTTTGAAATTTTAATTCTTTAATCCAATTTATTATGAAGATAGAATCCATTCCATTACTGATTGTGTTAATGAAATTTTAATTAGTTTTTCCTCCGAAATTGACATCAGCTCCCTTTTATGCATGCAAACGATTGAACAAAAGTTTCCGCCGGAAATTCTAAACAAACGTGGAATGTGATAAATTAATTAGAAGACGAGGTGCTGCTATTCTGTTTTGTTGGCAACCCTTGATGCATAACTCAGGAGTTTGATGACTAGGTACAAAACTTGCACACGGGCTACCTTTAATTAAAATAATCCTTTATATTTTAAATTAAGCACAAGTCTCTTGGATGAAGGATTAGTCAATGTTTATTTGTTAGGGTAAATGTTTACAAAAGCGGCAGCTCGAGAAAATGAATGAAATATAGTGCAATGGATGCAGTTTTTATTGCTGATTACGATTTTGAAAGTTTTGTTTGGAGCTCAAGCTTCGTTTTTTATTTATGAGCAATTTTCGTACTTGGGATGCAACGGTTTTATTTCGCGTATGCAGGGGATATTTAGCAAATGTTTCTAAACGAGTATAATATATGCTAGAATTATTGATTAATGCATTTACGTTGAAATTGTTGCATAAACATTGCCCAAGTTGTAAATATTTCGATAGCACAGGACCCTGTTATCACACACATATACACACACTAAACCTAACCTAACAGGCAAACCGAAAACGAAACTTGACCGCCAAGTAAACCTTTCAAAATCGTAATCATAAATAAAAACTGCATCCATTGCACTATATTTCATTCGTTTTCTCGTGCGGTCCATTTTGTAAATAATTACCTCCGTTTGAAGTTCACTTTAAACTCAGAAATCATGCACATTATTGCGGATACTTATGATTTCCATTGCAAAGCCGAATGAAGCCATTTAAAAGAGAGAATTGAACTTAGTCTTTACTAACTATATTTACAATTTATGCTATCAGAAGGCTTTTCTGCCACCTCTATAATCTCCTATTTAATCGTTCTAGAGGGCATATGTGGAAATACTGCCTAAGCCATGTAAAGACAACGGAATCTCAAAGCTTTAAAGCTTAGAAATTTTCCATGTAAAGGGTGCTTTAGGGTGGAGGAACTTTCTTCAAAATCTTGGAGTGGCATACTTGAAAGACATTAAACTTAAATACCAAGTTTGATTTTTAACCGTCTTTTCATTTTTGAGTTATGCTGTCCACAGAATGACATACACGCGCGCGCACACACGAACCTTTTTTTAGAAATGCTTTCTTTGAATTCTGGAGACCTCAAAACATGTATTTCCGGAGAAATCTCAACATGAAATTTTTGAGTGGAATACAATATTTCCTCTATTGAGCATATGTAGCAGAGAAAGTAAAAATGTTTATATTTACTTAGGATCAAGCTTTTTGGAGTATTAGTATTTTTCCCAAACAAGAGATGGTAGCACTAATCCAAAGTATTTTCGTTTTGAGGGTTAGAGAGTTTTAATGCACATACCTTGGTACGAGTATGTTATCTTAATAAAGATCATTAGAATAATGTTTAAAAGAAAAGAAAATAACCAAAAGGTTCCATGCGAAGGGTAGTTTAGAGAATTTTATCGCATACTCGGAAGGTGCTGAAGTTTGGGATATGCTGTTCACTGATATAAACACTTCTCAATCCTGAAACGCTTATTCTTTAAAGGCATCTGGAGCCTCTGGACGCTTTTTCTGGGCACTCTTAATAAAATGTGGTCATAATGGAACCGGTTCTCAAACTCATGTTACTCTGCGCCAAATACTTCCAAATCGCTTGTTTGTCGTTCCCGAAGGCCTTCCTGGGCTGCAGTGCTAGTGGATTAGTTTAGTTTTGTCATTTTTACTTTCTCTACTGATACGTAGAAGAATTGTTTTCCACCCAAAAATTCAATGTAGGTATTTTACGGAAATGTTTTGAGACCCCCTGAATCACAAAAAATCATTTTTAGAAAAAGGTTCGTGTGTGTGTGTGTGTGTCTGTGTATGGACAGTATAACTCAAAAGGAAAAGTCGATTAAGAAAAAAAGTTGATATTTAAGTTTACTGTCTTTCAAGGATGTGACACGAAGATTTTGAAGAAAATAGCCACACCCTAAACTACCCTTTGGATGGAAAATGTTTCGAAAATTTTGATTTTGTTGGAAATGGCTCTAACGATTTTGATGAAAATGCCATATGTTTGGGATAGTTTGATGACAAATGAAATGTATATCTTGAATTTTCTGGCTATAGCCCCTGTTGTCGTATTTACTCTGGATGACTTTTGCGTAACTGGTAAACCGTTAGAGATAGACCAAATCATACTATACAAAAAATGTAGAACTTGCTAAAATACACAATTTATGTCTGAATACATTTTCTTGTAGAGTGAAACAAGAGTAGAGAAAGATCAGATTTTTTAATTGAGAGTAGGACATAACAGCGAAAAGAAAAATCTGATCTATTATATTCTTATGAGTGTTTCCCACTATCATTCGATTTTAAATCGTGCCCATAACCTATTAACAAAAATTAGATTAGTTTTAGGATATTATTATCCACAGAGGGAGAGAGGGGGGGAGAGGGAGGGGGGCTATAGAATCAGAAGCAGAATATCGAACGCGATGTCCACGGAGACTACAGAAGTGTTTTCCGCCCGCCCCAGCTTTACATTCACATCGATCCGGGACACGTGAATTATTCAGTTGTTACCCTTGTGAATAAAAAAGAAAATAAAAGAGAGAAACGAAAGGTTGGTAGAAGTTGGAAAGAGACATTTCGTGATGAGGTGATGAGAGTAGAAAATAGATGAAATGCAAATGTTGGGAACACTGGAGGCTAAGAGCAAATAGAGAAGTGCATTTGAGCTGCATGTTAATGGAACGAACAAGAAATCGTGTCAGTGAGTGAGGATGTCGTTTCAGTGTTTTAAGGGCATCTTTTTATTGTTGAATTGAGTTTAAAACTGTCTATGACAAGCTTTTTGTGACAGTTTATATTCTCTTTATGTATGTGTGTTTGATTAAATGTATTACTATGTTTACATCAGTTTTCAACCACGTAATAAAACATTTATAGCTTAACGAGATATTTCAATCTGGACAGGAGCTGGTATAGTTAGCCGGAGGAGTTACAGCATCGCACCCCACGGCACTCTCGGCACCCCACGGCACCCCTCGGCACCCCACGGCACCCCTCGGCACCCCACGGCACCCCTCGGCAACCCAGGGCAATCCTCGGCACCCCACGGCACCCCTCGGCACCCCTCGGCACCCCTCGGCACCCCACGGCACCCCTCGGCACCCCACGGCACCCCTCGGCACCCCACGGCACCCCTCGGCACCCCTCGGCACCCCACGACACCCCTCGGCAACCCAGGGCAATCCTCGGCCCCCCTCGGCACCCCTCGGCACCCCTCGGCAACCCTCGGCACCCCACGGCACCCCACGACACCCCACGACACCCCTCGGCACCCCATGGCACCCCACGACACCCCTCGGCACCTCTCGGCAACCCGAAAGTAAAAAGAATCGAACAGTTTCGAAATGTCTTCCCCTTTTGTAGAAGTATTTGGAAGTTAACAAAATAATATCTTCAAATACTTCATCTTCAATTATTGCTTAAACATTTATATTTTTATTTACCTACCGTGTACGCCCTAGAAATTTTGGCGTACCATGAGGGGTACGCGTACCACAGATTGAGAACCGTTCAAGGCACTAACTTATGACTAAAATTTGCAACGTTAAAATACAGGTTAGTGGACAAAAGATCAAATGTTCCACCACGCCTGAAGTAATATAATTTAACATAACCAAATATTTTGCACCATACAAAATATCTGAGGTGTTGCACTCACATGACTTTCTCTACTCTTGTACTAACCATTCTTACAAACTCTTTTTCCTATATCTTCTTCGTGTTAGTTGAGATAAACATTTGCAAAAATTATCTTATTGCTTATTTCCTTGTAGGTACAAGGGGAATATTAGAATAGATTATGCTTTAAGCGATAGTCAAGCGAAAACGATGAAGGAGGGAAAAAGAGAATGGCTCGCGGTGTCACTTTTTGGCAGCTCAAATCAAAATACACAAACATTTTTTTCCTTGTAAAGGATAACTTTGGCTGCGAGGATATTTTTCAAACTCCTGGTGTTGCATCCTTAAATACTGCTTTCACAAGACAAACGTATACACATCGAGACCACCGGGAATATGTTTTGAGGCCCCCTGAATCCCCCCAAAAATAAACATTTTTATAAACTTTCAAAACTTGTATTTCGGGTATAATCTTGATATCCAATATTTGTATGGAAAAATAATGCTTCGGCTACTTTACATAGTGGGGAAATAAAAATGGTTCTTAAATACCCCAAAAATAAAACCAACTTTTGATTAATTACTGGTCGAAGATATATTAATTATCCACTTGCGAAAACGAGTTCCTTTTTCAGTAGCTGATTTTGATGTAATTCAGTATTCATCATCATTATCTGTCAAACTTGTCTGGGAACAAGAGAATGAGGGGGTTCTGCCCCAATATCGACAAAATGTCACTGTCTGTTCGGATTACATACAGCAGAATTAGAAAATCGTGTTATCATCGCATGGAATATGTCTGTCGGTGAATAGTGCCCTTGTTGTTATTGTAGCTATCTAATACCATCGATTTTTGTTGAAGGAAAACTCACGTTTTTAATTATTTCCTCAACGTGTTACGGAAAAATAACCAATGCAATTATGAGCTACCCCTTAAGCCCGTGTGTGTGTCTATCAGTCTGTGGATAGCATAACTCAAAAACGAAAAGTTGGTTAAAAACCAAAGTTGGTATTTAAGTTCAAGGTATTTCAAGGATGCGGCACGAATATTTTGAAAAAAATAGCCCCTCCCTAAACTACCCTTTACATGGAACATTTTTCAAAATTTTTTAATTTCTTGAAAACAGCTCTAATGATTTTGATTAAAAGGTCATATGTTTGAGATATTTTTATGACAAATGAAATGTATATCTTGAATTTTCTGGCTATAGCCTCTGTAGTCGTATTTACTCTGGACAGCTTTTGCATAACTGGTAAACCGTTAGAGATAGACCAAATCATACTACACAAAAAATGTAGATCTTGCTAAAATACACAATTTATGTCTCAATAAATTTTCTTGTAAGGTGAACCATTATGGAGATATTCCTTGTTATGTGTGTGAGTTTCTGAAAACTTAAAACTTTCGTGAAATGGAACATCGTTGTTCATTTTTTTATATTTTAAGCGTACAAAGAGAACGGAATCCCAAAGCTATAAAAGATTTGACTATCGCACAAAGTCTACTGTATTCTAATATTCCCCTTGTACCTACATGGAAATAAGCAATAAGATAATTTGTACAAATGTTTATCTCAACTAACACGAAGAAAATATAGGAATAAGAGTTTGTAAGAATGGTTAGTACAAGAGTAGAGAAAGTCATGCGAGTGCAACACATTACATTTTTATTATTAAACTACGTAATCAAAATAAAATACTCGCATTAGATGTGATTTTAATTAATATGGAGATTTAAATCATTACTTTTAAACATTTAATTCAGAATAAAAATTCAATATGACGCCTGTAGAATTTAAAATTCCATTTGCGAGCGAAACTTTGATTTTCCGGTTATATTAAAGCAGTAGATAGCTATTGTTTCATTAGTAAGTATAATGTTGGCTCATCTTGGACCTTGTTTCGCTTTTCAATTAGCAGGCTCGCTGGCTGGCAAGTGAAAGTGATTTACAATGCAGACTACTCAACTTACAGACCCCTCCTGCTACTTTCAGCTTCGACCCGTCACCTCCAACATTTTAATATTAAATGGCCTCCACGCTTTTTTACTACTTTTT
This sequence comes from Tenodera sinensis, assembly GCA_030765045.1. Lineage (NCBI taxonomy): Eukaryota > Metazoa > Arthropoda > Insecta > Mantodea > Mantidae > Tenodera > Tenodera sinensis. The sequence continues at coordinate 85,201,197 of CM060973.1, read as the reverse complement.
TGCGCCAGCCTGTACATTTTATCTTGCTAACCGGTGAACGTAACGGACAATAAATAAACAGCTCCTGGAAGACGTAGCGATGTGGGGCAAACGGACAGCTTCTAAGTAATTTTAGCGCATTTTAGCTTCGGAGGTTGGTAACAATATACGCTATGACGCTGAGTGTTCATCTGGCTTCTGTTGATTGGTTGTGGAAATATTTCCTGTGTAGACCTTCCAGAATTGTTGGAATCGAGCTACAAAGCTCTGCAGGTAAGGATATACGTCTATAGATTTATGAAACTGTAAGAAAATGCGCTAAGTTTGCAAGGATTTTGATGAAGGCTTCTGGGAACTTTTGCCACGTGTTACAGCCATCATAGGGAGCTGCTGCCCTCTCTCAGAAGAGCTGTGTATTAAGAGCGTGTAGACAGCACCCTCTAGACAACGGACCTGACACTGGCATCCCAGTTGTACAACAATGGCGCCGACAGTTGGTGGTGATTTCTGAGGTGTTTCCACACGCTATCCTTCGTATTGTTTTCTATACCTTTTAGTTATTGTTTTATAAAATAATGCCTATGTAAGTTTGTCTTCATATTAGCAAAGCGAGTGTTTAAAAACTTTTATTTGGGCAGTATAGGGAACGGGAATAAACCTAATAACGTGTTGACTGTGCCGTGTGCTATCCACGTGTTCATGTTTATTGTGTTCCATCTAAGACTATGGCTACATTAGCCGTATAGTGTGGTTAATTTATCTGTTTGCAAGTACAATTACAGTGGTCAGAAGTTCTTGAAGAAGAACTCTTCCAGTAGTGTATGTTATTGTAGTCATACCTCAACCTAACCTCAAACATCACAATGCCCCGTAACTGTTGCACTCCCGATGCAAATTAAGAATGAGAAACTTTCAGTTAAAACGAAAGGTAAATTGCAACGTAAAGCTTGTAAGCTCAGTATTTAATTACTACAAATTGCAGCGTTATGTGTGTTAGTTGCCGGTGTATATATAACATGGTGAATAGTGAAAGACAATAATTTCGAGTGAACTCAATTAGTGACAGCTGCAAAACAGCTGCTTGTATTTATACATTATCTATTGTCTTTGTAGCTGTAGTTTAGAAGTAGTGTTATATTGCTCCATGTAAAACTGTAGACTATAACAAAGTTACTTCACAATGCTGATTTAAGGTTATGTATTTAATATATTTCATTTACAGGCTGTTTTAGGGTTATTATTTTTAGTATTTCTTCTACTTTTGTGTATTCCCCTCAGTGTCGTGAAGTGCTGAGTAATATATTGTGGCAAACTGAGTAATCAAAAGTTTTCAGTAAAAGTAAAAGCAAAATTCCACCCTAAAGCTTTGAATTCTATAGCTAGCTAATTATTCTAAATGGTAGCATCTGTATATCAGCCATCTGGTATGTTTTGTGTAGGTATATAACATTATGTACGTGGTGCAAGTGTGAAAAACGGTGTAAACAATGATTAATAATTTCTGAATCAACTCAATGTCAACAGTTCTGTTTTAAGTTTCAATCTGCTTGCAAGTTTGTCTATCTTTGAGTGTGTAAAACTGTAGATTTCAAGAATATTATTTAACGTTATATATTTCATTGCCTATTGGTTATCGTTTAATATTAAATTTTACTCATTTTTGTTTACTTGAGGTTATTTTAAGAATGTTTTTGTGTTTAACACAGCCCATATTCACAAAATAAGCGTGTTATTTTATTTTACTGCGTTGAAATCGTAGCCTGTAGAGTTGTTTATAAGTAGTTCCCACCACATATGGCCGCCATCTTGAATGCTAGGAACAAAGTTTACAAGAATGTGTTCCAGTATATATAATGATGCACTTTTTTGCTTTAGAATATAATCTTTTATTAATAAAAATGGAAAAGCACAGAGAAAGGTTTGGTTGCAGTTTTCTACGTATAGATATCGTATCTCTGGGTATATTTTGTGGTATGTATGTTTACATTAAAAAGTTGCTCTCTGTGTAAACAAAGGTCCATTTCATGCATAGGTTTGTTACATTTGTGCTGACCTCAGGTACACATTGTAGCGTAGTAATTTGCACCTAGCTTTCAATTACTAACGTCAACACAAGGGTGTTTGTATCGCAAACAAATGCCGGACGACAGCCGGTCTATAGTGCGATCCAGGTCTGGTCTCCCTCACGTGACTCTCATCCCTTTATACATTTTCTCAAAGAGATCACGTGGGATGTATGGTCGAGGTTTGTTTACATAAACTAGATAAAGACATAGTATAGTTAGCGCGAACTCGCTTATTTCTGAGATTTTCTGAAAATTGCTGTAAATTTTTATTTTTACTTTTTGAATTTTTTTATTGTTCTTATACTTCGTATTTTAACGGCACAGTTTAGTTTCCTAAACGTTAGCCATTTGCTTCAGAAATGTTGTGAGTTGGCTGTACTGAAATAAATCCGATATATCGAACTTAAATGCCGCAAACCTGACACAAGCAGTCAGTGTTCTGTAATTTTGTAATCTTGCCGGGCTATTTCAGTGTTTCAGTTATATAGGAACACTATTTAGGTAGTTAATAGGTTTTAAATTATTCGTTAGTCTATAGTTAAGTACAAACAAGCAGATATTTAAATTCGTGAACACGCGAAAGGAAAGTTATTATGTTAAGAAACAACCAAGCAAATTTACCGCAAGCAAACCGTTACCTAGGCCAAGATGAATTTCAGTTAAGGCGAATTACGAACTCTTTTTCAGTACTAGAGTAATTAAACCAAGGTCAGTTCATAACATGCGTTTAGACATGGGTCCCTTACGCCAGTATACTTTGTTTCGTTTCGATGTGTGGTTTCAATAATTAGTTGGTCAGTTAAAATGCCTTCTCTGAACTAAAAATAAGCCTTTATTGTTTTTTAAAATAATGGATTTTGTATTCGAATTATCCGGAATTCCGGATTTGTGCGGTTCTACAGCTCATTTTCTGAAATAAATGCCTTTTGATCCTTCATTTGGAAGGATATTTATATAATGTTGCATAACTAATAAATTTAGCCGAAATGCACTGTATAAAAATGTAGTTCCCTTTAAAAAACACAATTTATTCCAAACAACTTGTATGTGTCTTAAGCCAATTAAAAAAAATTATTGCACTCTTGTACTAACCATTCTTACAAACACTTATTCCTATATCTTCTTCGTGTTAGTTGAGATAAACATTTGTACAAATTATGTTATTGCTTATTCCCTTGTAGGTACAAGGGGAATATTAGAACACAGTAGGCACACATAACATATAAAAAATGAACAACGATGTTCCATTTCACCAAAGTTTTAAGTTTTCCCAAACTCACACACATAACAAGGAATATCTTCGAAATGGTTCAACCTACAAGAAAATTTATTCAGACATAAATTGTGTATTTTAGCAAGATTTACATTTTTTGTATAGTATGATTTGGTCTATCTCTAACGGTTTACCAGTTATGCCAAAGTTGTCCAGAGTAAATACGACTACAGGGGCTATAGCCAGAAAATACAAGATATACATTTCATTTGTCACAAAAGTATCTCAAACATATGACACTTTAATCAAAATCGTTAGAGCCATTTTCAAGAAAATCAAAACTTTCGAAAAATTGTCCATGTAAAGGGTAGTATAGGGTGGGGCTATTTTCTTCAAAATCTTCGTGTCACATCCTTGAAAGACATTAAACTTAAATACCAACTTTGGTTTTTACCCGACTTTTCGTTTTTGAGTTATGCTATCCACAGACTGACACACGCACACACACAGGGACCTTTTTCTAAAATTGTTTTTTTTTTTTATTGAGGGGCCTCAAAACATGTATTTCCGGTGAAATCTTGACAGAAATTCTGTGTGGAATACACTACTTCCTTCTACTTACCAGTAGAGAAAGTAAAAATACAACCTTTTTTAAACCTAGTATACAGAAGCAGCTGAAATATAAAGGGCAGTGCATAGAGAAAGTGAAATGACGTAATGCTGGAACTTGGCTGAGTGCAATCGTGTACAAACAGTTTTAGTATAAATGATTAGCGATACATCTAGTTAGTCTGATTGGGTCATAGCCCCCTGGGGTTAGGTACCTACCCCACTGCATTATGATAACACACGTGGCCATGTTTGCGGTGCGGCCGACCGCCCGCATTGATTATCTGCAGGTTGCCTCCGGTTGCCAAGCTGCATTGCAAAACTCGCAAATCTCATATCTTTCATTAACCAGATAACACAACTTTCGTATCTGGCTTATCCTCTGCTTTTTAAACTAGGATTACGAATTAATTAATTTCATATGCCTACCCAATTTCGTTATAAAATTATCGTACGATGATCTGGAATACCGTATTGGCCCAAAAACAAGCACCACCACATTCCCTACTTTTGAGGTTAGAATGAAAAAGTGAAATTTAATAGTTTATTCAAAATAATAAAAACTTGTCGAGCTATAAAATTATTTGAAAGGCATAACAGAATGTGTAAAATAGAAAAGAGAAGTCTTTTCTTTGAAACACCACTTAATTTTGGTGTATGAGTAAAACATCACAATTATCGTGACGTTTACAGAAAGAGTTAGTCATTTTTCAAAGCTTCAACATAGCTTCATCATTAAGACCAGAAATAAAAACTAATGTAGAACCTTCTGAGTTGAAAAAACTTAATTTAAAGTATCATAAAATTAATTTGTTTCCTATACTGATATTCCACTACAATATTGCTACTTTAATAATAACATAACCTTACTTGTTTTGAAACAATCAGTGAAGGTTTACATACATACAAAACGTTTTAGGTTAGTTTTTATCCTAATAAAAACTGCTTGTATTAATTTAACAGAGTTATTTCACTGATCCTGGGGATGTTTTATTCAATTAGTGCTTTTTTAGTTTAAATTAGTTTACTATTTAGTGTTTATACAGCTTGGTTTGGCATATAATAGCCTTTGGTTAACGACTCTGCCGAAACGTGCTTGTGCTGCACTCTCGAGGGATGATTTGAAGTCACGTAGTATTTTGTATTACATTAAATGCATAACAAAAACTGATACACGAGTTTCTGTTTTACCGAAGTACAAAATATTCTTTAAAATGATCTTTCTTCCGTCTATTTTATGCTAATCGAGATCTATATTTCTTTGTAGCTACAACGAGAATAAGAGAATACAGCAGGCTTTAAGCGATAGTCAAACCTTTTAAATCCATTTGACGAAAGTTTAAGTACTCCAAAATTGACAAAAGTAACATATCTCCGAAATGGCTTACGTCACAGAAAATTTATTTGAACATAAATTGTGTGTTTTAGCAAGATCTACATTTTTTTATAGTAAGATTGTTCATTGTTTTATATGTTAAGCGTGCAAAGAGAACGGAATCTCAAAGCACTAAAATATTTGACTATCGCTTCATATTTCCCTTGCACCAACAAGAAAATAAGCAATAAGTTAATTTGTACAAATGTTTATCTCAACTAACATGAAGAGGGAAAGAGACAGAAAGAGATACATGATATGAGGTGAACTAACATTTATGAAATTACTTTTACAAAGCTTCTGTGACGCGATGACAATATGAAATTGACCCCAACTCGAAATATCAGTAATTTAGTTGTTATTCCATCGAGCTGTTCATGCATTGAAAGGCAAAAAACAGGACAGTCTTAACTGGCAATGGGGGGGGGGGGACAGAGTCAGCCATTTGGGAACATGATCAAATAAACAGAAAGCAAATATCCGTTCTAAAAGGAAATGCAATGAATGGAAATGGCCTCCCCGCGTGAAAATAAAACGCATTTGCATTTTTCTCATACAGATATTTTATTTTACCGTATCAAATATCGCTGCTACTGTTGATATGGCGGCCGCCCGACCGGCCACATTAATTCGCAAAGCAAGAGCTTGAAGCCAATCATACAAAGCTGTCCTTTTGTACATTACATGGCGGGCGGGGTTGATAAAAATGTAGCACAAAGTGAATAAACGACATGATGCCAAAGGGCACGCTCTTATTGATACCGCTTTTAAATTATAAACATTTGTTTTATAACTAGCAGTATCTACTGAAACTATAATGTATATTTATGGGGGATAAAGTCTGATGTGTTGCATTCGTACGTCTTTCTTTGGTATAAGAACGGGTAATCCAAAAGAACCGGGACGCTTCCTAGGCGCTCTGTGTCAGACTGTGGACAGCATAACTCAAAAACGAAAAGTCGGTTTAAAACCAAAGTTGATATTTAAGTTTAATGTCTTTCAAGGATGCGACACAAAGATTTTGAAGAAAATAACCCCACACTAAACTACCCTTTAGATGAAAGATTTTCCGAAAATCTTGATTTTCTTGAAAAGGGTTCAAACGATTTTGATTAAAATATCATGTTTGAGATATTTTTATAACAAATGAAATGTATATCTTGAATTTTCTGTCTATAGCCCCTGTAGTCGTATTTACTCTGGACGACTTTCGCATAACTGGCAAACCGTTAGAGATAGACAAAATCATACTATACAAAAAATGTAGATCTTGCTAAAATACACAATTTATGTCTGAATAAATTTTCTTGTAGGGGGAACCATTTCGGAGACATTCCTTGCTATTTAAGTCAGTTTCGAAAAACTTAAAACTTTCGTGAAATGAATCATCGTTGTTCCGTTTTTTATATGTTGAGTGTGCAAAGAGAACGGAATTCTAATATTCCCCTTGCACGTACAAGGAAATAAGTAATGAGATAATTTGTACAAATGTTTATCTTAACTAACACGAAGAAGATATAGGAAGAAGACTTTGCAAGAATGGTTAAGACAAGAGTAGAGAAAGTCATGTGAGTGTAACACATATTTTTCTTTTTTAACTTTGCTGTTTAAAGAAATATACCTTCGCGTTTTCGCTGGAATAAATACTTGTACTAAAAATTACTTGAAGTTGACAGTTTTTAAAAATAAAATTAAAATACTGGAGGCATATTTAACTCAGTTTTTTGTTTGATCAGACTTAACCTATTTCGAGAATGAACGACTTTGCAGTAGTTGGTGCAATTTTGAATGGACCGGTGGTAATATATATAAAATGCGCGTGTATCAGATGTGGCCCAATAGACCCCTGTGTTACAGGCTGGCCACTAATCCTTGTAATGCCAGAAGCACTTTTGGTCGGCTTAACATCCATTTTGTGGTAACCTGAGCCTACAGCAGCTGAATCCTCTATTTATTCTATAATCGCCCGCCCGCGGCAAAAAATTACCAGTAGTTAAACAAAAACATCTCAACTCGCAGTGCGGAAATCTGGTACACGCCATCTAACGCCTATATAGGTCATATTACTCAAGATAGACATCTGTAGATATCGCTTTAGTACAGATATTCTTCTAACTTTCTAAAAGCAACAAATATAATTGTACTAACCATTCTTACAAAATCTCATTCCTATATCTTCTTCGTGTTAGTTGAGATAAACATTTGTACAAATGATCTTATTGCTTATTTCCTTGTAGGTACAAGGGGAATATTAGAATACAGTAGGTTTTGTGCGATAGTCAAATCTTCTTAAGCTTTGAGATTCCGTTCTCTTTGCAAACTTAACATATAACAAAATTGAACAACGATATTCCATTTCACGAAACTTTTAAGTTTTCCGAAACTCACACACATAAAAAGAAATATCTCCGAAATGGTTCAACCTACAAGAAAATTTATTCTGACATAAATTGTGTATTTTAGCAAGATCTACATTTTTTGTAGTGTAAGATTTGGTCTATCTCTAACGGTTTACAAGTTATGCAAAAGTCGCCCAGAGTAAATACGACTACAGGGGCTATAGCCAGAAAATTCAAGATATACATTTCATTTGTCATAATAATATCTCAAACATATGGCATTTTAATCAAAATCGTTGGAGCCATTTTCAAGAAAATCAAAACTTTCGAAAAATTTTCCATGTAAAGGGTAGTTTAGGGTGGGGCTATTTTCTTCAAAATCTTCGTGTCGCATCCTTGAAAGGCATTAAACTTAAATACCAACTTTGGTTTTTAACGGACTTTTGGTTTTTGAGTTATGCTGTCCACAGACTGACACACACACACACACACACACACACACACACACACACACACACACACACACACACACACACACACACACACACAACATATTTCCTGTTTTCTCTATGTACTCGCCTGATTTTTAATTAAAATTTTTCTACTTTTTAAATTTTATGCCAAATTATTGCTAGATTTTCTTCCTTTATCAATAACATTACAATGCAAAATATGTCAATTATCATACAATCTACCGCATTTTTGCACCTTTTTATCGCTATCAGACCACTTATGTTCATTGCCCCCTTCCTAGCCCATCCACACCCCATTTTGGGCCTCTTTATTTCATAGTTCGATGTATTTCTCTCTCCCCTTTGCATTTTACATCATTATCCAAGATACATTGTAAACCAAATAATTAAATTCGTTTACTCGTTCTGAAATTCCACTTTCCAAAACAATTCTGCTGGTTACAGGGTATTTTCCAGAAAAGTCTACTATTTTATTTTCATTTTATTGATTTCCATATTGTACATACAGAAAATTATAAATATATTTCTGCACGTGCCCTTAACACTAAACAATCCATTAGCTTTTCTGTTCTCTCATAACCTTGACATTGTCTTTCAGTCTCTCTTCTTCATAGCAGTAGGTATCTGGTTCAGCACAGAAGACACTTTCACAAAAGTTATTCGCCATACCCGCCCTCTTGACTCGCTTATATAGACGAGAATAACGTAGCACGGATTTTTCTTGAGATTCATTCTTTCTCGGTGTTTGTCATAAAGACTCTGAGTTCATTCTGAGCTAATGTGTCCATATGTATGTATAAGTACAAACCAAACGAATTCATACAATATGAAATTGTAACCTGAAGACCAGAAGAGATAAATTTATAACAACGAACACAACACGACTACCCGACAGAGCATTTGTTATTAAATTAAATGTTCTAGTGTAGCTTTAATTCTGTATAAACGCACTACTTTGTACTTCTATTACAAAATCTAATTATCCTTTATACACAACAATACACATAAAACTAAATTTACCCTGGAAATTAATAATAGAAATAATCTGATGATACAACCTCGTAGATAGAACTCGCAATAAAGTGAAAAGTATAATTACTGTAAAATTCAGAATGAATACAAAATATGTCGTTCATATATTCTGGCTATAACGAATAATATTTTCCTGCAAGACAAAATCACACTATAACATAAACGTAGGCATTTTAAAACCAAAAAAATGTAAGCTAAATATATTATTTTTATAGAGCTAACCATTTATGAGATAATTCTTGAATTTTTCAATACTTAATCGATCGTTATTCTTTGGCCATACAAAGAGAACAGAATTTTAACAGCAGCATATAACGAGTAGCTCTTAAAACATTACACTCAAAGCTAGTATATTTTTGTATTCCCTTTGCACCTTTAAGAAAATTACAAATCATTTTGGGTTGAGAAAGTGGAAAGTCAAGTAAATGCAGCAAGGAACTAAATCGTTGTTTTCTGCTAGTGAACTCAAGTGAAATGGTGAAAGCGGGTAGGTAATTGTCAATAGCCTAGGGCAAGGTGTCAGTTATGTTGTCACATGGCTAACAAGTGGTCTAGTCAGCGAGCCACCACGATGCGGAAGTTGTTTGTTGGCTATTATCAAGGTCGGCACTCGCCCTTGTGGGAAGAGAAACATCTGACGCCTGATGCATAGCCAAGCCCGCACGACACGTATGTCAGAGAAGTTGTCTGCCAAGCCAGGCGAGCCACTACACGTGCCTTGTGGAAAGACTCCACATGCGTTCCATTGTGACCAACTTGCGAACACTATACAGTATAAATTAGTTTAATGTATTTCAAGGATCCGACACGAAGATTTTGAAGAAAATAGCCCCACACTAAACTACCCTTTACATGGAAAATTTTTCGAAAATTTTGATTTTCTTGAAAATGGTTCTAACGATTTTGATTAAAATGACATATGTTTAAGATATTTTTATGAAAAATGAAATGTATATCTTGAATTTTCTGGCTATAGCCCCTGTAGTCGTATTTACTCTGGATGACTTTTGCATAACTGGTAAACCGTTAGAGATAGACAAAATCTTGCAATACAAAAAATGTAGAGCTTGCTAAAATATACAATCTATGTCTCAATAAATTTTCTTGTAGGATGAACCATTTCGGAGATATTCCATATGTGTGTGAGTTCTGGAAAAACTTTGCTGAAACGGAACATCGTTGTTAATTTTTTTATATGTTAAGCGTGCAAAGAGAACGGAATCTCAATTGTTTAAAAGATTTGACTATCTAATATTCTCCTTGCACCTACAAGGAAATAAGCAATAAGGTAATTTCTGCAGATGTTTATCTCAACACGAATATATAGGAATAAGAGTTTGTAAGAATGCTTAGTAGAAGAGTAGATAAAGTGATATGAGTGCAACAATAAGATTTTTAACAATAGTATTCAAAGAATATGTATAGAAAACTATGTGAACATAACAAATCAGGTTTCTTCTGTCAGCTTCCATACTGAAGTGTAAATTTATTGTAGATTACAAAGGTAACTCTCCTACGTTGATATTTCACAAGGAGAAAGACCAGGTATATGAAAGTTACTTCACTTTCTTGAATCCCATTTCGCAGAGTTGTGATTCTGAACGCAGTAATTTTAAATGGATGGTGGAGCCCCGCACAAAACCAAACTTCTGGCAGCTGTGTTTTGTTTCAGCAACACCTGCGGTTTCCCCACTCCCCCCGCCTTTGTCTTCCACAAGAAGGGTTGGTTGGGGGAGGGGGTTGAAGTAACGAGCCGGGATTTCTCTCGCCTTTTGTCTTTGCTTTTCAAGGAGCAACTCCACGATTGTGAACCCAGGACCTTGGCAACAAAGGAAGTAGACTGTATTGCCTGAGGGGGAGGGAAGGGGGGTATATGTGTATATCTCGCTCAACAATCCTTTTGGCCGATGCTAAAAATCCCCCATGACAGTGGCACAGGAAAGTAGACTTTACGAAATATGTGAACAGTTTGAAAAGCAATATCCCATAAGAATAACTGATAACATTTCAGGTTAGTTTATTGATTTTTCTGTTTCACTGACTGTTGGAGAGTTCACAGAAAGCAAATGCGATGTTATTGCTGATAAGTTAAAAACCTTTCAAGACCTCCCTTCTCTCCACCCTCCCCTCCGACGAACCCTTATCTCTTACTTTGCTGAATGCGAGGATGTAGAAAATAATCTGACTCCAACAGCGGGAAGTTCTTTTCTTCCTGACTGAAACACGCCATAGCACATGAAGCAACAATAAAATTTAAAAAATCTGATGTGTTGCACTCACATGACTTTCTCTACTCTTCTACTAACCATTCTTACAAACTCTTATTCCTATATATTCTTCATGTTAACATAAACATGTGTACAAATTATATTATTGCTTATTTCCTTGTAGGTGCAAGAGGAATATTACAATACAGTAGCCTTTGAGCGATAGTCAAATATTTTTGCACACTTAACATATAAAAAAATGAACAACGATGTTCCATTTCACGAAAGTTTTCAGTTTTCCGAACCTCTCACACATAACAAAGAATGTCTCCGAAATGCTTCATCCTACAAGAAAATTTATTCACACATAAATTGTATATTTTAGCAAGATTTGCTTTGTCTCTTACAGTTCACCAGTTAGGCAAAAATCTTCAATAGTTAACAGGACTATATAGGCTATAGCCAGAGAATTCAAAAAATGCATTTCATTTCCTATACAAATACCTTAAATATGTGGCATTTTAATCAAAATCGTTAGTGATCTTTGAGAAAACAACAATTTTGGAACCATTTTCCTTGTAAAGGGTAGTTTACGGTGGAGGAATTTTCTTCAAGATCTTCGTGTCAAATCCTTGAAAGATATTAAATAACAAATTTGTTTCTATTCAAACACACACTTAGCATAATGAAAAAACGAAATGATACCTGATTTATTTAGAATTATTATACTTATATAATCTAGATAATGAATATAAGTTCATCTTTCAAAATGTAATACTCAAGAAATTGATACCAGTAATCCAAAGGTGCACCTAGAAAGCCTATATTAATAAATTTCGACGAATTTTTGTATGAGCTGAATGTTTTTGCGTCGTTTCATTATATTTTATAAACTTGTGTGTAAACTTACAATTGCTGAGTTTTAGCAAGATATAGCGAGTTTTCACACAATATACAAACTATCTTTTTCTCGCCTCTATCTTAGTTTAAATAATATATTTAACTTTTCGAAGAATTACTAAAATAATTAATTCTTTACAATAAAACCTTGGTCCGGGAGTATTTAAAAAATTTTATGATTACTTTAGTATAACGGCACATAAATTCCATGTCGTCTCTAACAATTGACAGTGTGGTTAAATAACAAATAATTTAAATTAAATTGTTCAAGATATTATCCCCATGTGACACCATAGTTCTTCGCGAGTGAAGATGCAGTAATGCCGGGCAACTGTACCTCCGCTCTTTGACGATAGATGGCATTAGGGTGCTACCCACTCTATGTGCTTTTATTATCTACGGATAGATGGCACAGTGTTCACTATTACGACGTATTTTTTATTTCTAATATTGTTTTGTAATTAAAATGGAGCTTAGGGTCGTGATATTAAATAGAAATCTGATATTTATCATGGTAACTGAGGGACACCATGAACACACCAGTCAGATTAGTCACTCCACAGGATTTTAACCAGGACCTCCCGAATACGAGCCACAAACATTATGTAACTTATTATTTGTACAGTAACGATATACCACACTAGCAGCAACAATCAATCATATAAATTGGTTCAGTACTACTGATGTTTCTTCATAAAACAGCTTTACTTCTCTCACATTATCACCCTTTGTCTTGTTTCAAACAGGATCTTTAAAACAAAAGACCAGTTTGAAACAAAACATGATTTGTATTAGCAACTCACATAAAAAAACTCGTGTTGCTCTCGCATGACACGCTATTCTTGATCTGCAGAAATTATCTTATTGGCCGTTTTCTAGCACGTACAATGGGAATATTGGAATACTTTCAGCGATAGTCGCATGTTTTAAAGCTTTCAAATACCGTTGTCTTTTCACGGTTAACATAAAAAATGAATAACGATGTTCCATTTGACAGAAGTATAAGTTATCTAAAACTTACACAAATAACGAGGAATATCTCCGAAATGGTTCACTCTACAAAAAAAATTATTTGGACGTAAATTGTATGTTTTAGGAAGATATATCTTCATATCTGGGAAACCATAAGAGATAGACAAAGTTTTGATATACAAAACAATGTAGATCTTGCTAAAAATACAATGTATGTCTAAATACATTTTGTTGTAGAGTGAACCATTTGAATGAAGTGGCTTCTTATTCGTGTGAGCATTTTGCCAAATGGAACATCGTTATTCGTTTTGTTGGTGTGTTAAGCGTGCAAAGAGAACGGAGTTTGAAAGGTTTAAAATAATTGACTATCGCTCAAAGTATTCCCATATTCCCGTTGCATGTGCAAGCAATAAGATAATTTGTGCAAATGTTTATCTTAACTAACACGAAGAAGATATAGGAATAAGCGTTTGTAAGAATGGTTAGTATAAGAGTAGAGAAATTCCTCCATTGATATCGGTGCCGAAGTGACGTGTGGGCTCCTGAAATCAGCTAAGGAAGGGAGTGTGTACTGTTGTGTTGCATAGTTACACGGCGAAATGTTCACGAATCCCACGAATTCATGAATCCGCTTTAGCCCAGCTGTGGCCAAATGCATGAGAAGAAACTGAGTGTAAATATTAATATATTTTAGTGGAGTTTGTTGGTAGGAGCGACGCACATGAGGAAGGAGCACGTGGGTTTGTTTACACCGGTTGTGAGCAGATATAGGAGAAGGTAGGAAGGTATGTAGGTAGGCGATGAGGAGTAAGGTGTGGTGGACCCTGCTATGCGGCTGGCTGTGACCCAGATAGAGTCTTACAAATCGATAGCAAGTACACTGCCGTACTAACACTACATGTGACCTGACCTCCAGAGGTCGAGACCTATCCCATGCTCCCATGTGTTGAAGGTCTTCCTTCCTTCATCAACATGCTTTATGCATGCGCTCACTTCCGCAGCACGATCCTCATATATTTCATGGAAAAATATGAAAACATTCCTCAGAGGTCTTACACTTCGTAGAGACCTCCTCAAATTATTTAACCTTTAAGTATGCCATGACTTTAAAATTCAAACCGAAATTTATCGGACTTTGCGTACAAAATGTGTAATATTTCTTAAAAATAAAAATGCACGAATATATATACGATTCAAACCTGTTGTGGGATAATGGATTTTTTGCGGCTCAAAATTGTTGGCATTCCTTCGTTTGGAATACAAGTGAAGGCAGAAAATTAGACAATTTCACATGCAATACAGAATGAACCACAGCGACTGAAAAGCTTCCATAAAAAATCTGATGTGTTGTACTCACATGACTTCCTCTACCCTTGTACTAACCATCCCTTATTGCTTACTTCCTTGTAGGTACAAGGGGAATATTAGAATACAGTAGGCTTTGAGCGATAGTCAAATCTTTTAAACCCTTGAGATTCCTTTCCCTTTCATGGTTAACATAAAAAATGAACGATGTTGCGTTTGACGAAAGTATAAGTTTTTCAAAACTCGCACAAATAACAAGGAATATCTCCGAAATAGTTCACTCTAACAAAAAAATTTATTTGCACATAAATCGCGTGCTTTAAAAAACTACATTTTTTGTAGGGTAAGACTTTGTCTATCTCTAACGGTTTACCAGTTATGCAAAAGTCGTCCAGAGTAAATACTACAGGGGCTATAGTCAGAAAATTCAAATATACGTTTCATTTGTTATAAAAATATCTCAAAAATATGACATTTTAAACAAAATCGTTAGAGCCATTTTTAAGAAAATCAAAATGTTCGAAAAATTTTCCATGTAAAGGGTAGTTTAGGGTGGGGCTATTTTCTTCAAAATCTTCGTGTCGCATCCTTGAAAGACATTAAACTTAACCATGTAACTGTTACACATGAAACATAACAGTTATTTTTTCTAGCACTATCTGGAAGGGAATTATTACTTATTGAAAATGTTTTATGGCGTGTGTGTGTCACACGGTCCCCGGGTTGAACACTAGGTTCCATTAACGAACACATCTACAGATTTTAGCAGCTCGAATATTGGCCAGAGATAACCTTGTTAGTTTGGAAAGTTTATGTTATCTGTTTTATTGGAATTTAAAACAGCGATACGGTTGCTATATAATCCTATGCCATCTAACACCTACCCATGCAAGGGGAAAGGAATAAAAATAAGCTGATTAACCTCGCTGAATGACAAACACTAATCTATTTCCCGTATCAGAGCTTTGCAGTGTTGCAGCGAGGCGGGGAAAGCTGGTCTTTTAACTCTCTTTTTAAAATGCTGAGTTGATGCAATTTTATGAAAGATGTAATACACGGGTCCGCGCATACAGAAAAAAAAATATGTGTTGCACTCACATGACTTTCTCTACTCTTGCAGTTCACGGTAAAACTCTGAGTGTGCTTTCGGTCAAGCGTCTAAATAGCTGGATATAATTATAAATCCACTCTGCTCATCAAAACTTGGAAACCGAATTCACAATAGTCTAATTTTGTAGTCCCTGGCGGTTTATGGCATTATAATTTAAATTGTTTTTGGTTGTCTGCATTTTATAATAGAATAGATATAACTTCAGCCTTATTGGAGTTCTTTCATTCTCCGCGTGTATGTTTTCAAGTGATATTTTGTGACAGTGCTTCACAATGTATTCAACAGACGAGTACACTGATATGCTTTCGATCCATGGAGAAGCAAGAGCCAAGCACAAGCAGCTCAGCATCCATACCAGGAGGGACATCCTTATATACAATACCATAAAATGGAAGTAAAACAAGCAACTTTAAACGGAATAATTGTTCAACCAATGTTATTAGTGGATATTACACGTAAAAAATTAGTACATGGAGGGGATTCGAACCGCGCTTACAGCACATGGATTGCTTGCAAATCGTGTGATCGTTTCAACTGAACTAATTTAATTTCAGAAATAAATATTCCATTTAACATATTTAATTGCTGAATAATTTATTTTTTGTTTGTTTTGTTCGCCTTACGATATACAAGGTGGTTCACCTGTTCCTAGGCAACACTTCATACTCTGAAAGCAATAAGGTCGGAATTCCCGTGCTTGTCGTCCATTTGTAGCTATGTAAATCTAGCCTACTCTTCATGGGAAAATAGACCTTAGCAGCGCATGCTTTTTGAACGGACTACTGCGCGAGGAGTGTGAAGCAAAAGGAGAAATAAAGTGAATAGAGAGACAGAAAATCGAACCCACGACCTCCCGAATGCGGGACACACGTGTGTGGAACAAGTAGAAACTAAACCTCATTTTGATTAAGGTGAGCCGCTCACATGATTCACGCCGCAGGTAATACAGTATATATTGTATATAACGCGTGCATTATTTGAATAAAGTGCAAGCTCGGGGCGAGCTGCGTG
Source organism: Tenodera sinensis (assembly GCA_030765045.1). NCBI lineage: Eukaryota > Metazoa > Arthropoda > Insecta > Mantodea > Mantidae > Tenodera > Tenodera sinensis. The sequence goes on along the minus strand of CM060973.1, from coordinate 85,184,605 downwards.
GATCACATTTCTTGCGTGGGTGGCGCGATATTACGCCCCCTTGATGATTTACACAGCCATTTCAGCTAAAAATAACGTTTTCCCGGAAATGCAATATGCAACATACATCCCAATTTTTAAAGCCATTCAATGTTTCTCTAAGCTAACATCAGCCGTAGTTTAACAAAAACAAACGCACTTTCATATTGCAATGTGACATTGATTACAAAGCTATTTAAACACAGTAAATACAGTTTTACGTCACCAGGGAACTGTGCTGTAAAACTGAGGTCATTTTAAATAAAATTTATAATGACGCTATTATTACAGGAGTATCGCTCAAAGCCTACTGTATTATAATATTCCCCTTGTACCTACAAGGAAATAAGCAATAAGATAATTTGTACAAATGTTTATTTTAACTAACACGAAGAAGATATAGGAATAAGAGTTTGTAAGAATGGTTAGTTCAAGAGTAGTGTCTGTGTGTCTGTCAGTCTGTGGACAGCATAACTCAAAAACGAAAAATCGGTTAAAAACCAAAGTTGGTATTTAAGTTTAATGTCTTTCAAGGATGCGACACAAAGATTTTGAAGAAAATAGCTCCACCCTAAACTACCCTTTTCATGGAACATTTTTCGAAAATTTTGATTTTCTTGAAAATGGCTCTAACGATTTTGATTAAAATGTCATATGTTTGAGATATTTTTATGAAAAATAAAATTTATATCTTGAATTTTCTGGCTATAGCCCCTATAGTCGTATTTACTCTGGACTACTTTTGAATAACTGGTAAACCGTTAGAGATAGACCAAATCATACTATACAAAATATGTAGATCTTGCTACAATACACAATTTATGTCAGAATAAATTTTCTTGTAGGGTGAACCATTTCGGAGATATTCCTTGTTATGTGTGTCACCTTCTGAAAACTTAAACCTTTCGTAAAATGGAACATCGTTGTTCATTTTTTATATGTTAAGCGTGCACAGAGAACGGGATCTCAAAGCTTTACAGTATTTGACTATCGCACAAAGCCTACTGCATTCTAATATTCCCCTTGTACCTACAAGGAAATAAGCAATAAGATAATTTGTACAAATGTTTATCTCAACTAACACGAAGAAGATATAGGAATAAGACGACTACATGGGCTATAGCCATAAAAGTCAATATTTATATTTCATTTGTCATACAAATATGTCAAACATATGACATTTTAATTAAAATTGTTAAAGCCAACTTTGAAAAAATCAAAATTTTCCAAAAATTGTCGATGTGAAGGATGAATGGATTTTCTTCAAAAATTCGTTTTGCATCCTTAAACTTAAATACCAACTTTGGTTTTTAACCAACAGACACAGGCATTGAGATGTTTCTAGAGCTACTTTTTTGGATTCGAGGGCCTCAAAACATATCTTCCCTACTCACTATACGTAGTAGATATCGCATTGATTAACAAATCTATTTAAATACAGTTTTACGTCACTGCTGTTGGGAAGCTGAGATCATTTTAAATAAACTTTTTAATGAGTGTATTTATTAAAGCAAAAATGTGCGTGTGTTCGAGAATGTGTTTGTTAATATAAATTTACTCAGGTTAATTTGTATTCCCATCTGGCCATTCGTGTTCGTATTAATTATTGAAATAGAGGCCCTGCGCGCTGCGAGTTGGAAATAATCTTCCAGTAACAGTCACAAGCCATTATCCCCTCTCTCTTTCACTGACGCGTTTATATAAATACTTGATTTTATATCCGCTTCATATTAATAACCATAAATATATACATAGATGTTGTTTTGAATCGGCAATAGCGCAAATCCTGTTTCATAATCGGTTATTAAATTCTAGTGCCCTGTAAGCCGGTATTTAGTCATGTCCAATAATAATGAATAATAATAAATAATAATAGTAATAATAATCGATTCCCAGTACTTGAGTGGCCATTTTCTCTTGCTAGGAGACCTTGCTCGAGGTGCACTCAGCCTCGTTAGATCCCTGAGGGGCCAAAAAAATAGAGGAGCTGACTCTCGTTTCGGTGAAGCATCTAATGCTGAACTAGATGAAATAATTCAAAGAGAGAATGCTAAGACACATAATTCAATAGAAAATATGTTTGGAATCAGTTTTAAAAATTTTGTATTGAACCAAATTATAAATTAACAGTGCATAGTATAAGTACAAACATTGCCAACATCTTAAAAATTCTATTGTGTTGCACTCACATGACTTTCTCTACTCTTGTACTAACTATTCTTACAAACTCTTATTCCTATATCTTCTTCGTGTTAGTTGAGATAAACATTTGTACAAATTATCTTATTGCTTATTTCCTTGTAGCTGCAAGGGGAATGTTAGAATACAGTAGACTTTGAGCGATAGTCAAATATTTTAAAGCTTTGAGATCCCGTTCTCTTTGCAGACTTAACATATAAAAAAATGAACAACGATGTTCCATTTCACGAATGTTCTAAGTTTTCCGAAACTCACACACATAACAAGGAATATCTCCGAAATGGTTCACTCTACAAGAAAATTTGAGACATAAATTGTGTATTTTAGCAAGATCTACTTTTTTTGTATAGTATGATTTTGTCTATCTCTTACGGTTTACCAGTTATGCAAAAGTCGTCCAGAGCAAATACGACTACAGGGGCTATAGCCAGAAAATTCAAGATATACATTTCATTTGTCATCAAAATATCTCAAACATATGACATTTTAATTAAAATCGTTAGAGCTATTTTCAAGAAAATCAAAATTTTTTAAAAATATTCCATGTAAAGGGTAGTTTAGGGTGGGGCTATTTTCTTCAAAATCTTTGTGTCGCATCCTTGAAAGACATTAAACTTAAATTCCAACTTTGGTTTTCAAACTACTTTTCGTTTTTGAGCTATGCTGTCCACAGACTCACAGGAGATTCAGGGGATCTCAAAACATATATTTCCGGTGAAATCTCGGCATCGAATTTTTGGGTGGAATACAGTACTTCCTTCAACTTACCAGTAGAGAAAGTAAAAGTATGAAAGTATAAAAAGAAAACAGAATTAAAATATTTTAAAAGTTCGACTAGACATCTATGTTGCCTTATGGCAACACTGTGTGCTAGAGGGCTCAAGGCTAAATTTTAAGCAAATTCTAAGTATTATCCCGTACACAAAGAACTTGTTTACCTCAGGATGAATAGCTGTTTTGTATCTTGTAGAAGCGTTATTGAAATATAGGAAGTGGGAAGATTCAAAGGATTATCTAGACGGATTCTTAATCTCCCATCTTCTTCTTGTGAAGATTCCTGAACGTAAGGATGCGCCTCTGAGATAAAGGAAATTCTGTACGTTACGCATCGTCCTAAGCCTTATAAACCCATCAAACAGCAAAGGATCAAAAGGGCCCAGAAGGGGTGGGGGGGAGATCTAGCGCTTATATTCATGTCACATCCTCTTCAAAGATGGAGAAATATATCATTCACCTTAAATAAAACTCCACCCCTCGCGATAAACTCCGAGAAAGATCGTCGTTGTTAAAGAATATTTCACTTTTCTGAAATTTTTCTCCTTTGTGAACTAAATTGAAACATGAAAAGATAAGATCGTGAGAAAAACACAAAAAAGTTGAAATCCGACAAGCGTTGCAAAGCAGTCTTTCTTTGAATGCATAGAAGTTTATTTTCTCTATTACTTTCTCTACTGGTCAGTAGGGGAAGTATTGTTTTCCACCCGAAAATTCGATGTCGAGATTTCACCGGAAATATATGTTTTGAGGCCCCCTGAATCCAAAAAAAAAGCATTTTTAGAAAAAGGTCCGTGTGTGTGTCTGTCTGTGTGTGTGTCTGTTAGTCTGTGGACAGCATAGCTCAAAAATGAAAAGCAGGTTAAAGACCAAAGTAAGTATTTAAGTTTAGTGTCTTTCAAGGATGCGACATAAAGATTTTGAAGAAAATAGCCTCACCCTAAACTACCCTTTACATGGAAAATTTTTCGAAAGTTTTGATTTTCTTGAAAATGGCTCTAACGATTTTGATTAAAATGTCATATGTTTGAGATATTTTTATGACAAATGAAATGTATATCTTGAATTTTCTGGCTGTAGCCCCTGTAGTCGTATTTACTCTGGATGACTATTGCATAACTGGTAAACCGTTAGAGATAGACCAAATCATACTCTACAAAAAATGTAGATATTGCTAAAATACACAATTTATGTCTCAATAAATTTTCTTGTAGGGTGAACCATTTCGGAGATATTCCTTGTTATGTGTGTGAGTTTCGAAAAACTTAGATATTCCCCTTGCAACTACAAGGAAATAAGCAATAAGATAATTTATGCAAATATTTATCTCAACTAACACGAAGAATATATAGGAACAAGCGTTTGTAAGAATGCAACACATCAGATTTTTTTGTTCTTGTGTTATATAATTTCTTTAGAAGGAATAACCAGACAGGTGATGTATGAATGAAGAAGTATTGACTCCGGCATGCCTATATTAGTGTTCCGTGTTGCACGTCAGCACGTGGCAGATGTACCTAAGGTCACATCCATCCTCGCCCAAATTAATCACTCGTGACACCGTCACTGCAGCAGGAACCCCCGATAAGACACTGCGATTTACAACACACAGGAGCACTGCTGTAAATTATGCGCCTTCATTCCGAATACGGCAAGGCACGAAAAATTTATTATTTTTAAGATAAATACAACGTAGCCTCGGTGATTAACGCATACGACGTTCGAGAGCACACCTACGAGAATACGCGCAACGATAACACCGCCTGCCTAAAATCACAAGCGACTCTCAGGCATTTAATGTTGGGTAAGACCTTATTCTTTATTTTTTAAACAGTCCAAACTTTCAGAGTATATTAGATCGATCAAAATTAAGGTATGTGCTGAATTTGATGGCATTCTGATGCGTAGTTTTAATTATTTTAACAATTTACTGAAATAAATTGTTATATTTAAAACTCCTTCGCATCAAAATTCCTCTGAAACCTTCTAACACACACATTATGTGTATATAAGGGTAATCAAGTAAACAATAACAATAATTTTTAACTTGGTTAAAGTTTGACCACTTTTTGTCTTAAGAACGCACAGATTTTTATGCCGTTAACACATTTTATCAGCAATATACACGTTAATATATAATATACAAGGTTTTAAGGACATACCAATTAAATTGCCCCGCATTTTCAATGATAAGGATGTTTAAAAAACTGTTTGCTAACTTTTACTTGCATTAGAATTTATCTGCAGCACAGATACGGAAGATGTCACCACTTAGTAGAAGTTTGTCTTTTCACTGACTAATCACATTATATACGAAACTAAACATAAAAATCCGAAAAAATCAGTTATATTGGTATTAATTATACTAATTATATGCATAATATGAATGATATGAGATTTCTAGCTGCTAAACCCTTGTAATAACGGTATGCTTAGGTAGCTGCGGGACCAAAATGAAAGTATATAGGTTTAAACCTCAAGCTACTATAATAAAAATCTGAAATTCAAGACTTATACAATAGGTAGTGACATACATCCAATAGCCTATATACATATACCCAATAAAATTAACGAATATAGTAAACAACGAATTTGAGGTGCTTTGTTAGTGCGCACGAAAAACAGACACGTGTAACGATTTGGCGGGATCATTGTCTAGGATACAACTGCCATAATTTTGGCGGGAAAAGCGTGTTCAAATAACAAGTGACTGTGAATAGAGTGCTCCAGGTGGTGGTGCTAATAGTGTTTACACATTTTCCCGTGTTGTAAACCCGGGAGGATAATCAGTGATATAGCTGTATATATAGTGCCCAGTGTCTTACGTCAGCCAGTGTAAGTATCATTTCCCCGTAGTGCTTTTGTTTAAGTTTTTGTGACAGTGACACCTTTTTAGTGCTAGTTTAGAGTTTAAGTCCGCGTGGAACACGCTTAGCGTACCCCCGCGCATCAGTTAGAAGAAATGGCGTCCGCCGCGACGGCCAGTAGCGTACTTACAGACTCAGCCACCCCGGCCGCAGCGCCACTAGCACCGCCTACCGCAGCCCCACTGGCCACCGGCCATGTACAACATCAAATGGAGACAGACCAGCGCATGGCGATGGAGGAGCATAAGGAAAATCCCTCGAGAAACTTCGTAAGGAGGTCGAAGACATTCAATCTGAGATCAACTATTACACGAACATCTTAACCAACATGGACGCAGACTCCGACAAATTTTATAAGGTCACACAGGACCTCGCGTTCTGTTATAAGGACTATGCAACTAAAAAGAGAGAGCTAGTGAGGATGAATGAGGGGTGGAAGACTGCCTCATCACGAAAGAAAAGAACCCATGCCAGTGACCGGGATAGCGATTCGGATAGCGAACGTCCCGGCCAACAGTCCAACAACAAGAGGATCCCGAGGCAGTCCACACCGCCATATCCTCTCACTCTAAGAAACTCCTTCGCCCCGCTAGAGCTGACAGAACGCGAGGAGACGGAGGACCTGAGACCACCAACCCCTTCACCCAAAATTTCCTTCCCAAAGCTACAAAAGCCAAGGGCGACACAACAACAGCAGAAACCACCAGCAAAAACTCGCTCCACTCCCCTCACACACACATCAAACCCAATCCCATCTACCTCAGCAGCAACGCCAACACCTACAGCCCCAACGACAACTACAGGACAACCAAAAGCCGCCACGGATCATCATCCCGGACGTCAAGAAAGCAGTCAAGGTCCTACAGGCACTGCGCAACTCACTGAACGGCGGAACTTATAAAATACAGACCACGAGGGATTGCTTGAAGCGCTTCCTCCAAAGGAAACAGGACGCCATTCCAACAATGCAGCTCCTGACGAACGCCGGTGTGGAGAACTACAGCTTCACGCCCAGAAGTGACCAGCCTCTTAGGTACGTAATCAAGCGCCTACCTGCAGACCTGCAGCTGGATTATATCAAGGAGGACCTGGAGCAGAAGGGCTACACCGGCGTTCAGGTGCGACAAATGGTGTCCCGCGGCAGGCCTCTTCCAAATTACCAAGTAAGCCTGAACAGAACCACTGACAATCAAAAGTTTTTACAGGAAAGAGGGGTGTGCCACATGATGGTCACCATGGAGGTTCTTAAAAGCAACCTAAATATTACTCAATGCTTTAATTGCCAACAATTAGGGCATACTTTTAAAATGTGCAATATGACCTCCCGGTGTGTCCTTTGCGGTGACCTCCACCGCCTAGCTGACTGCCCAAGGAAGGCCAAGCAGGACGTCATACCCCACTGTGCAAACTGTGGGGAAGCGCACCCTGCCAGCTATAGGGGGTGTGAGACCTTCAAAATGGAACGTCACCGCCGTCAACTGGCAGCCGCAGCCAGGAACTCTCCTGGTGCTCAACCAGGGCCACGACCCATCCCCTACCCGGCCCTGGTCAAAAACGGCACCTCCTTTGCAGGAGCCGGCGGAGGGCAACATGCACCCGTGCAACCACAAAATAATCAAACGGTGATGCTGGTAGCACTTTATCGGCGCCCCAACTCCACAGGTTTCATACGCGACCTCGAACAGATCCTCGCTTTAGAGGAGCACGTTATAATTGCAGGAGATTTCAATGCCCGGCACCCCTGGTGGTTTTCACGCCGGGCAAACGCGGCTGGAAATCTCCTGGTTGAACTTATAACAGATATGATGACATTGAGGTACACCTTCCCCCAGATCTTACATTTTGGCACAGATCGGGGCACTTTGACCCCGAAATTTTGTACTTCGTATTAACAAAAAACGCGACGCCTTTGATTAACTTTACAGTGTATCACAGCCTGGACTCTGACCACCTTCCCGTGCATTTCGACATACAGGGTTGTATTCCAGCCGGTGCCTCTGGGCCTCGAAGGAGGGCTGAGACCGACTGGAATAAGTTCACCATGGAAATGCACAGGATGGCGCAACCCAGACTGTCATACTATAGCGAGGCAGACATAGATGTCGCCATTGAAAACTTCACTGCCTCGCTACACACGGCCAAGAGAAGCGCTACCACTTACACCACAAGACCACCCGGTTTTTGCACTTACCCCGAGGTAGAGCAACTCATTGCGCGGAGACGACGCTTGACAAGACTGTGGCGGTACACCCGTCAGCCTGAATATAAAATGCTAGCTAAATGGCTACGCAACATCATTCGGCATCAAATCAAAATCAACAAAACTGAACAGTGGGAAAACAAAATGCTGAGTACCACCCATTCGGACTCTTCCTTGTGGAAATTATTAAAGGCATTTAAGGTCTCCACGAGCGTCAACTCCGCAACTGAGGCGCTGCACACTCATGGCGGCCTGCACTTCTCAGAAGAGGAGAAAGCCGAGGTCTTCGCTGACTGTCTTGAAGATAGATTCGGCGAAAACCCAGTTACCAACCGAGATATAGAACGGGAGGTACAGACATGGGTACAAACCTGGGTGGCGCAGAAGCAAGAGCAACAGCTACCCCTAATAACACCGCAGGAAGTTTACAAGCTCATTAGGAAATTACCTAATGGGAAAGCTCCCGGCCCAGACAAAGTGACTAATGAGGAACTTAAGCATCTCCCGAGAAAAGCCCTGGTGCAACTGACTAAAATATTTAACGCCTGTCTGCAGCAAGGCTATTTCCCCTCTACTTGGAAACGAGCCAAGGTAATTATGCTCCCAAAGCAAGGGAAAAGCACCAGACAACCGCAAAACTACCGCCCCATTAGTCTCTTGTCTACTATTGGTAAATTGCTCGAAAAACTTATACTTTCTCGACTTCAGAAACAAGTTTCGGAATCCCATGAACTTTCAAATTCACAGTTTGGCTTTCAAAAAGGACATTCAACTGAGTTACATCTTCTCAGGCTAACTGATGACGTAACAGAGCAATTTAACAATGGGGCTTCAACGTTGGCGCTATTTCTGGACGTAGAAGCCGCATTCGACCGGTACTGGCATAATGGCCTTATTTACAAACTGCACCACAATTTCCCGACTCCTCAAAGTTATTTATACTTGCTGCATAATTTTTTAGAAAAACGGAAATTCTACGACCAAGTGGGCCACTCCTCCTCACAGGAGCGAGTGATGCGGGCTGGTGTCCCCCAAGGGGCAATCATGTCACCCTTTTTGTATATACTATTCACCAACGATTTCCCAGTGGACGCCAGATGTAAGGTCGCCATGTATGCTGACGCCACTGCAATATACAACCACCATAGAAATCCACGTTTCGGCCTTGCAGAAATGCAACGTTATGTTAACAACTTCCTCTCATGGCAACATGACTGGAAAATTAAAATTAATCCCTACAAATGCCAGCTGATATATTTCTCTAAGCGGCATCACACTTTGGCAATGGACCTAACGGTCGGTGGTCAAGTATTGCACTGTCGTCGGCAAGTTAAATACTTCGGGGTTATCTTGGACCGCACAATGTGTTGGTCCACCCACATAAAAAATAGCGCCAACAAAGGCAGATAGCGGCTAAAGTTATGCGCCCCCATTTTCCGCAGCAAACAGCTGCAATTGAAGTCCAAACTCGTCCTGTATAAGGCTTTCATCCTGTCAGTGGTTCTTTACGCGTGTGTGGCCTGGGCAAACGCCTCAAAAACCGCCCTGAAGACTATCCAAACCCTCCAAAACCTCTCCCTCCGGAAAATCCTCTCTGCTCCCATCCTAACCACTAACCAAACCCTTCACCAGGAAACCCAGATCCCATCCATTCCCGAGGCAATAACAAAAAGAGCCACTGTCGCGTGGACGCGCATCAGAAATCACCAAAATGACGTGATTGCCAATATTGGCAAGGGCGAGCCAAAGCATCGTAAACATGCTAGAATTAAAATGTTCTAGACATTGCATGGCTCGCCGACTGATGTGCACCCATGCAACCCAAGCCCTAGGCCACGCACTCCGGAAGAGGTCTGTGTCTCGGAAACGCCTCAGGAGCTGCAACCTGGCCGCACAGGAAAACTGCGGAAAAACTGTAAATAGTGAAGTGTAAATATGTATATACGAGCGTGTGTGTGTGTGTGTGTGTGTGTGTGTGTGTGTGTGTGTGTGTGTGCGTGCGTGTGATGGGACATATGTGTGGTATTCCCAGGAGTGAGTGAGTGAGCGAGCGTATGGATCAGTGTACATTTAAAAAAAAAAAACTATCTAAAACAAAAAGGACAAACATAAAGACTGAAAATACAGTCTAAAACTGATCTCGGTGAGCTAAGGCTGCTCACCGTATGGGTTTTTGTTGTGAAAAAAGAAAACCAGAGTGCCCATTTAAAACTGTTAACTGTATATAATGTAAATTTGAGCCTGTAAGCCGGGCCGCTTTGTACCGGCACCAGGCAAATATATTAGTCAATAAAATAAGTTGAAGTTAAGTTGAAATTCTCTAAAAATTACACATTTCTTCTGAGGGAGCTAGTAGTTTATACGCTATGTAGTGTTTCCATAACAAAATAAAATTAAAACGGCGAAAATTTAAACTAAGCTTTACATGGAAAATGTTTCGAAAATTTTAATTTTCTTGTAAATTTCTCTAATGATTTTGATTAAAATGTCATATGTTTGAGATATTTTTATGAGAAATGAAATGGACATCTTGAATTTTCTGGCTATAGCCCCTGTAGTCGTATTTACTCTGGACGACTTTTGCATAACTGGTAAACCGTCAGAGATAGACCAAATCTTATTATACAAAAAATCTAAATCTTACTTAAATACACAGTTTATGTTCAAATAAATTTTCTTGTAGGGTGAACCATTTCGGAGATATTGCTTGTTGTGTGTGAGTTTCGGAAAACTTAAAATAGAATATCAAAGCTTTAAAAGATTTGACTGTTGCACAAAGTCTACTGTATTCTAATATTGTCCTTGTACCTACAAGGAAATAAGCAATAAGATGATTTGTACAAAATTTTTATCTCAACTAACACGAAGAAGATATAGGAATAAGAGTTTGTAATAATGGTTAGTACAAGAGTTGAGAAAGTCATGTGAGTGTAACACATCAGATTTTTTATTTATGTAGCCATGGAGCCATAGAGATAAAGTATTCACCATTACTTGTGCAACGCAAGCAAGTGATACATAAATCGTTTTAAGAAAAACTCATAATCTGAACACAAAGCCCAGGTTGAAGGCAAAGGGGTAACAAGAATGCATGGCCTCCTTTAGGAACGTGTTTTCTACTTGCTTCAGGGGGCCGTGGCTGTCACAGGGAACGGCACAGAAGCTATTTATATTATTCATTTAGGCCGGACGCATCTATAAACGATTCCGGCGGCTCGGGTAGCAGTGTCGTATTTCGTGGTTTAGAGGTGCACGGAAGTAAGTGGGAGTTAGGCCCCTCCTGGGCGTCTGAGGGCTTAAACTCGATTTAGTGGCCTCGCGGGTTTCCTGCGGCCCCCAACACTGTCGAAAGAAATATCTTCTATGTTTTATTATCTTGGGTTTGTTCTTTATTTTTTCAGCTGCCTTTGGCTATATCCCCCCCCTTTTTTTTTATCTGCGGAGTAATTAAATTTACGGGAAGCGGTGATATTGTTAAAGTTCATTACCTGCTTGTATGCGCTTTTTAATCCATTAACGTTGGTAATTTACACAGGAACATCAAGCGAATGTGATACATGAACAAAAAACCACCAAGGTTCCCCCTGTACCTGTAAAACTATTAAAATTCCTTTATGGTTTGGTCGTTTCCAGCAGGAATGTAAAAAATTTGAATAACGGTTACACTATCGCACTTTAAGCGAGTTTTGGGCTATAAAGGTTATTGCATATATCGTATCATAACCTATATCTTTAGCCAGAAAATTTAAAAAATATGTGGAGGACTGGAACGGGGCGCACTCAGCCTAATTAAGTTCCGTAGGAGCCAATTGAGGGGTTACTTGTTAAAGAACTAGCAACAATAGGTTACGAAGGTCAAATAATCGTCCGGGAAGGTTAATGATAGTTTAGGGTGGATGCATTTTCTTCAAATTCTTCGTGTCGCATTCTTGAAATGCATTAAACTTAAATACCAACTTCGATTTTCAACCGAATTCCGATTTTGAGTTGCTCAAAACACACACACACACACACACACACACACACACACACACACACACACACACACACACACACACACACACACACACACACACACGTACGTGCGTGTGATTCAGGGAGTTTGTAAGAATGGTTAGTACAAGAGTAGAGAAAGTCATGTGAGTGCAGCACATAAGATTTTTTGTGATGGAATGCAATACTTTATATTACTATTGCGTGGTAATAAAAGTAATATTAGAGATTTAAATAGCCGCATGGCATTCAGTTAATCAGCGTCGTTTATTGCAAAATTACTTCAGTTTTATGGGTGTGTGTGTGTGTGTGTGTGTGTGTGTGTGTGTGTGTGTGTGTGTGTGTGTGTGTGTGTGGGAGATCCTGTCACGAATTTTGGAAGTAATCTACGGCCCAAGGACACAATTACCAAACGGATGACTATCATCAGGCGAATTAACGACTTGAATTCGGTCCAGCCACCAATTTTCAGCGCATTCCCGCTCTAGTGACGTATTAATTCCTTTTTGCGCATCTGTTTAGGAACATTTTCCCTGTTGAACTACTATTCATAATAGAATGGTGCATTTATATTATTTTATCTGCCTGTTTTTCAACCAGATATGATTACACAAAGTTATTCGTCTATCTAGTGCATATTACTCGAGATAAATATTCTGAGAGGATTTCATATGGCGACTATTGCACTTAAATTTCGAATTACTTCCTCTGAATTTTAGTAATCGTCTCCTCTATTTTGACTAGGTCAGAGAAACAGCTGACGTAACAAAGTCGCTATTCAAATGTCAAAAATGGCTGACTGTGGCTTTGGCAAACCATTTTATGCTGAAATAGATGTAATAATTCGAACAGGAAACCTTAGAAGACAAAATACAACAGGAAATATGTTTGACAATTTTGTTATTCAACGAATTTATAAACTAACAGTTAATTCATTTAACTCGTACAATATTCAGCAATTAAACTGGTAGTTTAAAGCCACAATGAATGACATGAAATTTGAGTATTGAAATTTTACCAACATTAATGGTAAACGTGAACAATTCGCTAAAAGAATTGTGAACATTTATCAGCCACAAGCACTCGTTTTCTACTTTAACTCTCGCGTACACAAAGAAAATTTATATAAACGTTAAGATAGAAAAAATTCGAGCTTACACTTACGTTTTTGTCGCACCAAGAAAGTTTGAAAAGCAGCAAAGCTTACCTGAAACAAAATAATACAACTAAATTATTAATTTTTCTCTTACGTCTGGTGGTTATACCAAAAGATATTATTCACAAAAACATTCAGCACAAACTCGCAACTATTTGCAAAGTGTTTTCCATAGTTCAGAGAATAGTGATCATATATTTGTATATCATAAAATGTTATTCACAGAAAAGGCAAAAATACATAGAACAAACACCGGCATATATTTACAAAATTCGTTCAATGATTCTGAGAACAAAATTATTACTTCCTTTTGTGGTGTTTAACCATATCGAAGATATTCCTTGTTATTGGTTTGAATTACTCTTATAAAACTGATCATGGGTAAATCCCTAGGTAAATTTAAATGTAAAATAAAAATCTGATGTGTTGCACTCACATGACTTTCTCTACTCTTGTACTAACCATTCTTACAAACTCTTATTCCTATATCTTCTTCGTGTTAGTTGAGATAAACATTTAGTGCAAATTATCTTATTGCTTATTTCCTTGTTGGTGCAAGGAGAATATTAGAACTATACTCAAATCTTTTAAAGCTTTGAGATTCCGTTCTCTTTGCACGCTTAACATATAAAAGAATGAACAACGATGTTCCATTTGACAGAAATTTAAGTTCTCTAAAACTCACACAAATAATAAGGAATATCTCTGAAATGGTTCACCCTACAAAACAATTTATTGAGACATAAATTGTGTATTTTAGCAAGATCTATATTTTTTGTAGGGCAAGATTTTGTCTATCTCTTACGGTTTACCAGTTATGCAAAATTCGTCCAGAGTAAATACGACTACAGGGGCTATAGCCAGAAAATTCAAGATATACATTTTATTTTTCATAAAAATATCTCAAACATATGTCATTTTGATCAAAATATTTAGACATTTTCAAGAAAATCAAAATTTTCGAAAAACATTCCATGTAAAGGGTAGTTTAGAGTGCAGGAATTTTCTTCAAAATCTTTGTGCCTTGTCTTTAAAAGATGTTGAACTTATATACTAAGTTTGGTATGTAACAGACTTTTCGTTTTTGAGTTATGCTGTCCACAGACTGACACACACACAATAGTTGCTAGAAGAGTGGGTAGAGAAAGCCGTGTAAACACGTAGGATAAAGACATAATCTCTCCGCAAAGCCCAGGGCGAGTGCCCTGCATTCAACTTTCTTCAAGAATCTAAGTGGCTATACGTAAGGGCGCATTTTGGAGATTAAATTTCGCCGCGAACCACTCAAGTTTTCATGAGGCGATATAGAGAACAAAATACCCTCTCAAAATGCACGCATGAGCTGGGTTATAAATAGGCTTAAGAGACAGTCAACAAACTTTCCTCGTAAATTCGCGCACGGAGAGGGTTAAATTTATTGGACGAGGCAGGAAGAACAAACGCAGTGAAACCCCGATATTACGTTGCCATTTGAAGCGGTTTCTCGCCTTCAGCATGCTATTGGGGCATTTCCAGAAACACTGGGCTGGAAGACAGACTCAAAATATGAGAAACATAACCGTATATTTGGTGCCTAGCTAAGGAATTCTCACAGAATACCAAGAGGTTTGGGATAACATAAATCAACACTTATATCGTACAAACAAGCATGCTAAAGATGCAGGATTTAGTAAACAATACAATTTCCAGCGCAGCTGGGGTTTTTACTTATCTGAGATAACGAATTTGAAGTAACTTTAACCCCGGGTTTATTTGAGCATAATTTCACCCAAGTTGGTAGCTCAGGGATCGGCATTTGGGCATGGTTAGCGTGTTGAAGTGGGGAGCGTTCTGTGACGTCACCTTTCCTCTAATCGCGAAGACCGATTTCCGACTCCTGGGTAAGGTGACTGTGTGCACGTGACTAAGGCGAACTTCAGGCGCCGTAGTTATTTCAAAAGCTTGAAATTTTCATCTTGGGTAAGGGTGTGAGTGTATCTTGGCTGCCTAGCAAGGTTATGGATTTGCCTTGTGAATTTTATATACAACGTGCAATATCGTTTAAAGTGCCTGGAGTCAAAGCACATCTTCTTCCAGTAAATTGGCTTTACCGAGGCATAATCCGCACTTAAACTTCTCGCAGTTTACCATACATAGAGCTACTACAAGAAAACTATCTGTAAAATGTAATATATTACATTCATATGACTTTCTCTTATCTCTCTATCGCTTTGAGCGATAGTAAAATGTTTTAAAGCTTTGAGATTCCTTTCCCTTTGCACGCTTAACATATAAAAAATGAACAACGATGACCCATTTCACGAAAGTTCTAAGTTTTCCGAAACTCACACACATAACAAGGAATATCTCCGAAATGGTTCACCCTACAAGAAAATTTATTGAGACATAAATTGTGTATTTTAGCAAGATCTACATTTTTTGTATAGTATGATTTTGTCTATCTCTAACGGTTTACCATTTATGCAAAAGTCGTCCAGAGTAAATACGACTACAGGGGCTATAACTAGAAAATTCAAAATATACATTTCATTAAGCATAAACATATCTTTAACATATGACATTTGAATCAATATCATTAGAACCTTTTTGAGAAAATCAATATTTTCCCCTTCTCACTCAGGTGAATGCTGGAATGCTTGATTTAATTCCACGATTTCCTTTTCCTCATTTCCCTTGATTCCATTTCCTTATCTTTCAAATATCCTTTCTAGCTCGTGGTGCATGTCATACTGGATAGATGGTGCTGATGTAATGCTCATTGTTGCTTTTCTCACCGCTGGGTGCGTTGTGTGTTGGCTGTTCTTTGCGGGAGAGCTTCTCAACACCAGACCCAAGACCTCCGCACGTCCCTGTGACCTATTTACTCGCGACCTATGGACTATCTATTGGTAATAGATAGTCCAAATCTTATTATAAAAAAAAGTAGTTCTTATTAAAACAAAAAAATTATGCTAAAATGAATTTTTTCGTGGAGTGAACCATTTCCGAGATATTCCTGGCTATTTGTGTGAGTTTTGGGAAAGAATATTCAGCAATCTCAAAGCATTAAAACAGTTGACTATTGCTCAAAGCCTACTGTACTCCTATATTCTCCTTGCACCTACAAGGAAATAAGCAATAAGATTGTGCAAAGTTTATCTCAACTAACACGAAGAAGATATAGGAATAAGAGTTTGTAAGAATGGTTAGTACAAGAGTAGAGAAAGTCATGTGAGTGTAACACATCCGATTTAGGTTTAGAGAGGTTGAAAGCGTGTCTTTGAGCTGAAATGTGATCTTATTCTTGGATGAAATACAATATTTCCTTTACTTAGGTACGTAAGCAGGAGAAATCTAATGGTTCTCGTGTGACGTAGAAATTATTTTCAGGAAGTTTGTGCTACCTTTGTTGGTTATGATTTCCTAATCGCCACAGCAGGGCTTCCTTTGTTCTGACGAGCTGGGGAGGGTGTTTCAGTTTTTTCCCAGCCTCTTCCATTAAACAAATTGATCCCTACGTCGTTTGTAAGTAGAAAATATTGAAGTTATAGTCCTTCCCTTTGTAAAGAAGATACCGGTGCTTTGTTCGGAATTTTTAATTTTAATTATAGTTGGCTCCCTTTGTTTCCACATGACTCAGAAAATTAAAGCATAAAACCTTTCTCCATTGCAATAGCAAAAGCGTATATTGATTGAAAAATTCAAGGAATGCCGCATAGCGGATAAAAAAGTATTCCAGTGTTTGAAATAAAAAACTGTATACAGGGACCTTAAAAATTGTTGTAGATTTAGAAGCTGTATTGTTAAACTCGGCAGATTAAACTTAGTTGTTGACAATAAGTACGTATGAAATGTAAGACAGTGTGTGACGTAGAATGGCTATAAGTTCGTGTGACGTCAGGCGAGAGCCGTGTAATACCGTGTTGCCTAGATAGCCGGCGCTGTGAGTACAAAACTGGAGGATTCAGCGCCATGGATGACAACAATATGGCCAGTACAAGTAGCCATTGTTTCTGTCTGGTTGTGTGTAACATGCAGTCTTCGATTATAAATTAGTCCTAAGACTGATAAACTAGTTAAAGAAGAACAAAACAGAAAGTGACGCAAAATGCCCACGTATTTTGTTCTGTTTGGATCTGATATAATTTTCTGAGGAAGTTATATTATGTTCTGTTCTTCCATTTCCCTAAATACTTTATTTCAATCAAAAATTCAATTCCCCATCAGTTATTCCTTGTCACATGACGCAGGTTAGCATTTTCGTCTCTTTAATCTTGTTTCCTATATATTAACACAATTTTAATGATACCCACTTTTGCGAAATATCATTTTTCCAAATACGTGCGTGTGTTTTCTGTTCACCTTTCTTACATTACCTGCATATGTAATGGATGCTTCTAACGATCTGAAAACGTAGGGCATTAGATCCTTTTAAAAATCCCCCCGGATGCCGGAGAAATACAGGGCACGTCCGGGAATTTCCGGAGGTCTTGTAATCATTGGCATTTAATATCCCCTTAAGTGTTTTATGCCCTATTTATTATGAAAAATGATCATTTAGAGATTTAATTTTCCAGAAAATGTACAAATCTGGGTTATAAAATTGATTAGTTAGACTATAAATTTAATAGATTTAGTTCAAAATAATATTTTTTCCTCCTTTTGCTGTGGTCTTGTTAATGGACCAAGATTTTTACGACTCCATATCAGAAAGATATAATTTGCGAATTTAATGATAATCTGCAGGGGCAATGGAGACGCAGTTTGTACGACCCCCCCCCCCCGCGCCCACAGTAATTACCAGAGCAGCCGGCGTGTCTCTTACTAGAGAGAGAGACAAATGGCGGAGGAAGAGGAAGAAGAGTTAGAGGGTCATGTAATTACACTCTCCTCGCTTGTAATCTTAGACTCCAGCGACCTAAGTCTCATTATGCTCATTTTTACATGCTACGTTTCAGAAAGCACCCATTTTATCTCTCATGGCCTTGTTGGTTACGTCACTTCGCGTCGCTTCAATAGGGGATGCGATGAGAACTGAATGTGGCAAAGTTATGTATGTTCTCTGTCCCTTTCTAAATCCTTCTAAAAGAAAATGTTGCGTTTAAAATGCGCTCTGCAAGGAATTAACCACAAACGACGCCGAGCAAAGAAACCATAAACATTTTGGGAAAATCTAATGTTGCACTCACATGACTTTCTCTACTCTTGTACTAACCATTCTTACAAACTCATTCCTATATCTTCTTCGTGTTAGTTGAGATAAACATTTGTACAAATTTGTAGGCGCAAGGGGAGTACGCTTTGAGCGATAGTCAAATATTTTAAAACTTTGAGATGCCGTTCTCTTTGCACGCTTAACATATAAAAAAATGAACAACAATGTTCCAATTCACGAAAGTTTTAAGTTTTCCGAAACTGACACAAATAACAAGGAATATCTGCAAAATGGTTCACTCTATAAAAAATTTTCCTCAGACATAAATTCTTTGTTTTAGTGAGAGCTACATTTTTTATACAGTAAGATTTTGTCTATCTCTTACGGTTTACGAGTTATTCAAAAGCCGTCCAGAGTAAATACGACTACAGGGGCTATAGCCAGAAAATTCGAGATATACATTTTATTTCTCATAAAAATATCTTAAACATATGACATTTTAATCAAAATCGTTGGAGCCATTTTCAAGAAAATCAAAATTTTCAAAAAATTTTCCATGTAAAGGGTAGTTTAGGGTGGGGCTATTTTCTTCAAAATCTTTGTGTTGCATCCTTCAAATACGTTATACTTAAATACCAACTTTGCTTTCTAACCGACTTTTCGTTTTTTAGTTATGCTATCCACAGACACACACACACACACACACACACACACGGAATTTTTCTAAAAATGCTTTTTTTTTATTCAGGGGGGCCCTGAAAACTTATATTTCCTGTGAAATCTCAATATTAAATGTTTGTATTAAATACAATACTTCTCCTATTTTATATGTAGTACAGAAAATAAAAAATTCACATTTAAAGAATAGTTCACAGAAGTGACGTCGAACCCAGTTCTACTGGACTGCAGCTGAAAGTTATAAACTCCGCAGCAGTAGTTCATAAACAGACAGAATAAAATGTGATTTTTTCACGGTTTGATACAAATGAGATTTTTTACGGCAGCACAAAAAAAGATAAACTTTTAATTAGAATTATTTGCCAGGCTGCACACGTTTCACTCTGCTACACTTGCCGCAAGTTATTTGAATTGTGCATGGCAGGCGTTTTAACACGCATTTCTCGTCGTTAGGTACGCTTGCACTTTTAACAATAGGTACCCAGCGCTAAAATTACAAGTGGAGGGTATTTAGGGATTGGGTTGTACTTGTAAAACTTCGACACACATAGTGTCCCCTGTAAACATTTTTATCTTCCTCTACTACGCAAGAAATTTGTCTACTCTTGTGCTAACCATTCTTACAAACTCTTATTCCTATATCTTCTTCATGTTAGTTGAGATAAATATTTGTACAAAGTATCTTATTGCTTATTTCCTTGTAGGTCACAATGTAGGCGATAGTCAACTCTTTCAAAACTTTCAGATCCCTTTCTCTTTGCACGCTTAAGATATAAAAAAATTAACATCGATGTTCCATTTCACGAAAGTTTCTAAGTTTTTCGAAACTCGCACACATAACAAGGAATATCTCTGAAATGGTTCACCCTACAAGAAAATTTATTGAGACATAAATTGTGTATTTTAGCAAGATCTACATTTTTTGTAAAGTAAGATTGGCTCTATCTCTAACGATTTACGAGTTATCCAAAAGTCGTCCAGAGTAAATAGGACTACAGGGGCTATAGCCAGAAAATTCAAGATATACATTTTATTTGTCATAAAAAATATATTAAATATATGGTGTTTTATTCAAAATTGTGAGAGCTATTTTCGTTAAAATCAAAATTTTCGACAATTTTGCCATGTATGGGGTAGTTTAGGGTGAGGCTATTAAGGTTAAATACCAAATTTGGTTTTTAATTCACTTTTCGTTTCTGAGTCACATACATCCACACAGACGTTATTCTAAAAATGCTTTTTTAGGGTTCAGGGGGCCTCAAAACACGCTGAAATGTGGTAGAATACAATATTTCCTCTACTTTGCGTAGCAGACAAAGTAAAAATGCTTCTTTTTGATTCAGAGAACATCAAAGCGTATGATAGTGAAATCTCGATGTCAAACTTTTGGGTGCCTATATCGATTCTTCCAAATTTAAAGAAATTAAATTTTAGTTTTTATTACTTTGTGGCACGGTTATCTCCCGCGACTGGTATGGATGTGGAAATCTATTTCGGGGTGCACTCAGCCTCGTTTGGTCTCAGTTGACCACGCTTCACCCTCCAGTACTGCACCCCAGCCGTGTCCCCCGTGGTGGATAGAGGTGGAGAACGCAGCCGCCGGGCGGTAGCCCTTGTACCAGAAAGGAATATTACTCCGCGGGGTTAGTTATTAATTTTCAGAAGGAAATCGTCTTTATAAGTGTTGTTTTACACGGATCACCTGGTGTATTATTTAGTATAGGTTTGGATACACCTGTAATTTACATTTACGCTATCTTTTGTTTATCAAATTGCATTGTCAGAGTTTCCTTGTTCCGCCTTATCGCCCCTTTTAGTGCCTCATCATCAGGCATCCTTTCCAGATGCTGTCGCCATTTCATTTTCTACTCTTGACTTCCTTTTCATTTGTATTAAAATATTCAAGTCATATCTTATTTCAACCCTTGTTCTTTGTTCACGCAGGAATATTCCATCTACTGTGGGGGTGTGGGGGGGGGGGGAGTTTATCTCAGAAGTAGAAAGTATTCTAGGTTATGTTTTCTTTTTCTGTATATTTTTCCTTTCTTTTTTATACCAAGAGCCGGCAATTTCTTCCACACAGAGTCGCGGTTGAGAAGGCATTATCCTCGAGTTTTCATTTTATATTTTATATCCCAAGTATAAATGCT
The DNA here is from genome assembly GCA_030765045.1 of Tenodera sinensis. Lineage (NCBI taxonomy): Eukaryota > Metazoa > Arthropoda > Insecta > Mantodea > Mantidae > Tenodera > Tenodera sinensis. The sequence continues at coordinate 85,163,436 of CM060973.1, read as the reverse complement.
TATCACATTATCTTTAAGCCAATGTTCGCAGAAGTGTTTAATATAATTCTTGTTCTAAGAAAACGATAAGGGGAATTAAATTAGTTATCCGAAAAATAATTGGCAGACTTTAACGTTTTTATTACGTAAGCTACTGTTTCTAATTTTAAAAGATACACATTCTGTATTCCACCCAAAAATTCGATGTCGAGATTTGAGCGGAAATATGTTTTGAGGCCCCTGAACCAAAAAAAGCATTTTTGTTGTTTATTTTATTTAGCAGTTAGGGACCCTGCCCTCTGCTATCATCTCTCCTCAAGTCCCCTCACCTCACTCCTCCCTCCCGGGGGCCGCCAGCGTCATAGTTATTAAACAATCCATAGATGGCATTACTAACTCCCCTCTCCGAACATAATCAACAGGTGTTTAACTAAAACTCTACAGATAAATTTGTGGTGTAAATGAGCAGTGGTTCCAATAATATATCCAAGTAATTAACACATCGAAAACATTTAGTGGAAAATAAATGACGTAGTGAAAAGCAATTTACTCTAATTGGACGAGAATTAAACCAAATTCCTAGACCACAAATTCAACTCTGAAAGGGGAATCAACTTGTGAAACTACGCACAGTGGGAACATGTTTTTAATCACTCTTCTGCCTTACAGTTAGGCCGCTCCGTGGTTTCCTCCCATCAGTGTCTTCATTCAGACCCTGCTGACATTTACGACTCTCCCAGCGCTGCCGTCCATTAGCTTTTTAATTCTTCCTCTTCTTCCTCTGATAGCAGGTCACACGAGTGCATTTTGGTATACGGAAGTTTTAATCTCACAAATAAGTGCTATTTTATTCAAACACTTGCTTGAAAGAGACACTCTATCACAGGCCTGTTCACTAGGGCTATGAATAAACAGAAAAAACACGAGCAGAGAAAGTCATGTGAGTGTAACAGGTTTTTAGCCAAATTTCACTGGGAGCTAAAGATCGTGGAAACTCTTAGACAAAGGTTAAACTGCGCATACAATTTTAGGAGGAACACCCAGTTTTCTTTAAAGATCCCATTGTAATAAAATCTTCTTTTCTTAATCATGACCGGTTTATGGGCCCATTACACTTCTAATATTTTTCCTCTTTAGCATTTAACTCGAAAAGTTTTCGGTGCGTCATTGGAGGGATAATTAAACAGAAGAAAACGACCCAAGTCTCCAAAGAGCTTTTCTACGCTACAGATAGAAGCTGTGTGTTGCCGCAAATCTTCTTCTCCTCGTTAAAATTGTTTTCTCAAACGTGAAGAAGAAACGAACAAGTAGAAATGCAACCCAAATCTTACGTGCTTCATTCGTTTTGAAGGAATGAACTATCGCTTTTTTACTTTTTGTGAACTTCTTTTGAAAAAGCAAATGAAGACTTTGTGCGATAGTCAAATATTTTGAAGCTTTGAGATTGCGTTCTCTTTGCACACGTAACATACAAAAAATTAACTACAATGTTCTATTTCATGAAAGTTTCTAAGTTTTTCGAAACTCACACACATGACAAGGAATATCTCCGAAATGGTTCACCCTACAAGAAAATTTATTGAGACATAAATTGTGTATTTTAGCAAGATCTACATTTTTTGTATAGTATGATTTGATCTATCTCTAACGGTTTACCAGTTATGCAAAAGTCGTCCAGAGTAAATACGACTACAGGGGCTATAGCCAGAAAATTCAAGATATACATTTCATTTGTCCTCAAAATATCTCAAACATATGACATTTTAATAAAAATCGTTAGAGCCATTTTGAAGAAAATCAAAATTTTCGAAAAAGTTTCCATGTAAAGAGTAGTTTAGGGTGGGGCTATTATCTTCAAAATGTTTATGTCACATCCTTGAAAGACATTAAACTTAAATACCAACTTTGGTTTTTAACCGACTTTTCGTTTTTGAGTTATGCTGTCCACAGTCTGACAGACTGACACACACACGGACCTTTTTCTAAAAATGTGTGCTTTTTTTTTTATTCAGGTGGCCTCAAAACATGTATTTCCGATGAAATCTCGACATCTAATTTTTGGGTGGAATACAATACTTCCCCTACTTACCAGTAGAGAAAGTAAAAATGAACAACGATGTTCTATTTCAGGAAACTTATTTTCCGAAACTCACACACATGACAAGGAATATCTCCGAAATGGTTCACCCTACAAGAAATTTTATTGAGACATAAATTGTGTATTTTAGCAAGATCTACATTTTTTGTATAGTATGATTTGGTGTATCTCTAACGGTTTACCAGTTATGCAAAAGTCGTCCAGAGTAAACACGACTACAGGAGCTATAGCCAGAAAATTCAAAATATACATTTCATTTGTCATCAAAGTATCTCAAACATATGACATTTTAATCAAAATCTTTTGAGCCATTTTCAAGAAAATCAAAATTTTCAAAAACTTGGTCGCATCCTTGAAAGACATACTTTTTGTTTTTTAGTGCTTATCTCTGTTGATATGAAGGTGGAGGAATGGTTAATATTAAAAGTGATAGATGGTCTCATGTTAGAATCCGCCCACCATTCCTGGGGGAATGAAATGTGCCCATTCTGCTGAATCCCTGACTGCCAGAGAGCAAAGCAAATGTTGAAAATTATGATAGACGTTTCTTATTTTATTTTCCAATAATCCGGTTTTACATATGCTAACAAAATGCTCGCCCGCTCGCCCGCTCTATGAAGAGAAATTCAGTGAATCATCAGCACTCATTTGACAAGTTGACATTCTGCTCATGACGGGAAATCGAAACTGTTTCGATATCCTTTTGGGACACATCGAAGGGAAATGTAGCAGACTTGACAGGGTCCAGTGATAAATGGCTATAGTTTAGCAGAGCCAGCCAGTCTGCCCGGCTTTCTTGTGTCTCTCTCGGAGAATTTACTGGACAAGCGACACTTTGAAGCCTTCCAACAATATGATGGACAATTTTTCATAACAACTTTAAAGCTTTTTCAACCGAAAAATGAGCTGTAAAAATCATCTCGAGATATTGCAGTGAAAGAGACCTTCCGAAAACAATACCTAAAGCTATGATGTATTGCACTCACATGAGTTTCTCTACTCTTGTCCTAACCATTGTTACAGACGCCAGTTCCTGTAACTTCTTCGTGTTAGTTGTTAATGCTTAATTCATTTTGACATAAATTGTGTATTTTAGCAAGATCTACATTTCTTGTACAGTAAGATTTGGTCTATCTCTTACGGCTTACCAGTTATGCAAAAGCTATACAGAGTTAATACGACTACAGGGGCTATAGCTAGAAAATTCAAGATATACATTTCATTTGTCATACAAATATCTCAAACATATGACATTTTAATCAATATCGTTTGAGCCATTTTCAAGAAAATCAAAATTTTCAAAAAATTTTCCATGTAAAGGGTAGTTTAGGGTGGGGCTATTTTCTTCAAAATCTTCATGTCACATCCTTCAAAAATGTTAAACTTAAATACCAACTTTGGCTTTTAACCGACGTTTCGTTTTTGAGTTATGCTGTCCACAGACTGACAGACTGACACACACACGGACCTTTTTCTAAAAATGCTTTTTGAGATTCAGGGGGTCTCAAAACATATTTCCGGTGAAATCTGGACATCGAATTTTTGGGTGGAATACAATACTTCCTCTACCTACCAGCAGAGAAAGTAAAACTAAAATAAATGTTCTATGTATCGAACCATTTCCGAGATATTCCTCAGTATTGCATTTATACTTTTGTCCAATTGGATAAACATAAGATTTTTGGGAGATAGAATCGGAACTGAAAAATTCACACAGCCGGGATTTGAACCACAGATTTTCCACTTAGCGTGCAGCCGCTCTAACTATTAAGCTACCGTGACAATTTGCAAGAATAACATGGGAACTCCAGCCAATTCGTATTTCCTCAGGTAGACCACAAAGGGAGTCTCACATCGGAGACGAATACCTCAAGGGTGACCTACTAAAGGAGAAAAAGAGCCAGCAATAACTTTACTGGCATAAATATATTATAATATTTCTCTTTCTCCTATCCTTTTCTTCTGGTCATATTAATAGAACGAAGTTTCAAAGCCGTAACACAGCGACCACCTCTTAAAAGATTTAACTTTCGCTTTAGCCTACTGTATTCCGCTATTCCCATTGTACCTACTTAGGAAATATGTAATAATTAAATTTCTACAAAATATGTACATGTGTATTACCAAGGAGAGTATAGAAGAATAAGTTTTTTTAAGAAGAGTCTGTCAAAGAAATGGTTATAAATGTAACATATCAGAATTTCAGAACAGGATAGTTAAAAAACGAAAAGTCGCATAAATACCAAACTTGTTAGCTAGGAATGTTCCAAAGATGCGACACAATGAGTTTCGAAAAAATCCCTTCACCCTAAACTACCCTCTACACAGAATATTTCTCAAAATGACCGATTTTCTCAGAAATGTTTAATTAAAATAACTAATATTAGTATAACTCGAAAACAATAAGAAATAAATAAAAAGTAACACAAATCATTTAGATCTCTTTAAAATATATAACTTTTCTGTAGCGTAAGCCATTTCCGAGATATACGTCATTAATGGATCGAATTGTGATTTTTTTCCACAGTCTGATCGCTATTTATTTGTTTCTCGCGATAGGGTGGAAAGAGTGTGGTATTTTAAGGTTAGGATAAAATTTCAGTTTTTAAACATTTGACTAGCGATATTCTCTTTGTATTTGTAAAGAAATGTGTAATTTAGCCTTTTTAAAAAGTTTACCTCGATTAAAATGAAGTAGATATAGAGAAAAAGAATTTTAATGGTCGTATACGCACTAATAAATGAAAGTAATGTGAATGTAACACTTCAAATAACCCCTTCTTTTTCCTACTTTTGCTTTTCAATGTTTCCAGCCATGTTCATTGAATGTTAGATACAATCGCCTACAAGGAACAAAAGCCTAACGCTGAATGGACAGGGGAGAATAGGGACCTGGTGAAATCCACGATATTCACCTGTGAAGGAAAATCCTCATTGTGGGCTTCGGTACACAAACACATCCTGCGATAGGCAAAGGTCGATTCATCCCAGTGCGTTACACGCTTTCATTGAATGTCAGCGCACGTTTTGTGCCCCAGTGCCACTCAATTCTACCTTCTTCTTTCACCTGGTCTGTCAGTGGGGTATTGTAAAACCGCTACTTTCCCAACTACCACACGCCAAGCTTTAACACAATCGTTACGAAAAAAAATTCCCTTCTCCCCGCCTCTCGAACACTCTAGAACTGTGGAAAATCCCAGCGCCTATATAAGCGAGCGTTCTTGCGAGTGAGTTGGTGAGTGACTTTGCAACAACAGTTGACATACATGAGTACTGCTTCTGCGAGAGATTAGAGACGTCTTATGTTCCATTCCCCAGCGAGAGAATTATAATTCGCAAATAGAAGTTGTTCATCTGGCATGAGTGGGGTAGTCAGAAGGAAAGATGGCTTCGCGCGCATTTGAAGTAACAACCTAATTTGTGTGATTCGACGAGGTCTCAGTTTTAGTTTAAAAAGGCTTAGTCTATCTCTTATAGTTTACCAACTATACAAAATTAATTCAGAATGAAGAGGTTTTTGGAGGCTGTTGCTAGAAAATTCAAAATATACAATTTATTTCCCATAAAAATATCTTGCACGCATGGTATTTAATCAAAATCGATAGACATCTATCGATTCGAATCACAACCGACATTCAACTGCCCCAACACGATTCAAAGTCGTTGTCCACCGAACGTTTCATGAATTTTTAACTATGAATGTGTAGCTCCTTCACTGACCTTTGGCAACGAGCGAGTTTCCTATATAGAGTCCGGTACAAGCAGATTTTTCTCGAAAGCGAAGTTTCTAGATTCTACCCAAAGGAAGTCTCTAGTCGCTATACCAGCACACATGAGCATTGTGTTGGTCGGCTATTGTCTTTCAAGGGGACCGCCCCGGCCCGGCAGGTAGAAGGCTTGGCTGGCGCGCGCCAAATCCCAATTCCCTGCCGTCCACGTCCGCGGTGACAATATTTTTGAGAACAACATTTTGGAAAAATGTCAGGGGTGGAGAATTTTCTTAAAATCTTTGTGTTTTTGAGTTATACTGTTCTTAGACATACATACGGACTTTTTCTAATTTTCATTCAGAATTGCAGTCTTTGGGTTCAGAGGGGCTCCAAGCATATTTCTGTGAAATCTCGACCTCAGATACTTGATCTGCTTAATGTAAGTGCATAGCAGAGAAAGTAAAAAAGCGAATAACGCCCCTGTCTCGTGCTGATTACGGTTGTTAATCTTGACTGCGCGTTCCTATGGAAACGGGGCGGAAGCTACTGCATACGTCGGCATCTTTAACTACCTCAAAAGTTTGACCTCCAGCTTAGCGGTACTTTAAAGTTGCTAGATGAAAGAGAAGGAGAGAGGGAGGGATGGATGCCCTCCATTAGGGAAATGTCCCAATTTTCTTCACCTCAAAGCCCAAAGTAAGACTCTCGAGGTGGGGGGGGGGGGGGGGGGGGTCAGAATTCAACTGACGCATGCTCAGCATTAAACGTACACGTTTTTCCGTCTCCAGGCCTCAGTGAGATTAAGTGCAGAATCAGCGTTAGCAAAATTGCCTCTAATCCCTTACTGAAAAGAGTAACTTATTCGCATTAGGACCAAATTTATTTTCCTCCTAATTACTCTGCGTTAAAACGAAATGTCGACGGCCATTTTCACACCAGTTGCTGTTAATAAGTAAAACATAACCTCACTTTCTCACTGCGCTGGGTTTTAGCGGCGTCACTTACGTGCAGAAGATTTAACTCTCTAATGCACGAATTATTTTATTACATAAACACTTGTTCTAAGTCCTAAACCGGTTTATATATCACTGTTACAGTCTGTTTAGTCAACGCGTGTGCAGTTGCTTCACAAAAGAAGTGTACGCTACCCAAACCTCTACCGCTGTCCTTGGAAGTCTTGATTTTAAGTGACAAGTACATGCAGTCTCAGCTGTGTGGTAAAGGATGGGGAGGGCGCATGTAAAATAAGTGGTGTGATAGCACGGGGTTGTATTTGAGTGGGGTTACCAGACATCCAGAAACTGCAACTCGCTATGGCAACATAGTTACAACGGCCACAGTCAAACTCATGCACAGTAACATTAAACGAAAGGTTGGCAACACATTTCCACTTCGACGTAAAACGTTGGCATTCTGTGGAGGCAAATCAACACACTGTTAATTGTATATTGATCTTGAATTTGTCTCCGGTCAGGTTTTTCGGGTGATTTTTATTTAAGCCCTTTGTTTCTTCCTTCCTGGTGAAGTTATCTGTGTGTTGAAGTTATCTTCAATGAAAATACAGACTACACCAGCCCTAGAAAACTGGTTTCGCCACCTTATCAGTTTATCAGTTACTGCAAGTAACTAGGAGAGGGATGCTATGCTTTCAAGCTTTCCGAACAGTGTTCATTAGACTTGAGCGATGTCAACATTCCTGACCTTCCGCTTTTCGCGGTCGCTAAACAAATGTGTCCCAATAAACACGCTGGAATCCAATAATTTAATATCATTTTGTGGTTAAAGGACTCATTTTAGCCACAAATGGACACGAAACATATAACTTCGCTTTTAAATTTAGCAGTTATGTTTCAGCTTAACGGCAAATAATTATACCCCTAACACCTTGTATCAAGATAAATGATCCCGTTCAAATAAGGACGCTTTTGCCTCGCACACTTAAAAACCATCGGTCTGGGTCGGATTTGAACCCGCGACTTTGGGATCAGTAGGCCAGCGTCTAACCAACTGAGCCACAGACCGCCAGAGGTGAGTAGTTAATTAACAGTTAAGAGACATTGCACAAAGTCAGTTGCGTTATGGAGACAAACGTCATTATGGATCGGCAAAAATGTTTGCGCGGCAGTGTACCATCGTAAACAAGTATTCTGTGTTACAATGTTGAACTAGTGAAACGGCCACTGAAGTTATCTAAACTTTGGCTTATCTGCGAGCACACTACTGTGAAAATAAATTTAAACTAGCATTGTTCGCATCGTAGATAAAATACCGAATCCATTTACAGGGAGTAGCACTGCTACCTGCTGCAGACAGGCGTGATGGTGATCTGCTCTGTTAACGATATCGAAACGTTGTCATATGTCCAACAGAAAACGTGAAGTAAAGGGAAAAAAAACATTCAATGTGGGACATGACAGGGATATGCGGGTCAAACACAGAGCACAGCGGCAGACATTCTGACAATCACTGTGCAGTGCCCCCCCCCCCCTCCGACACACCCCACCCTCGTTTCATCATATAGGGCCGCACCAGTTTATTCATTATTGCATGCGCGGCTGTTAACACATCAAGCCTAAATGCGTATTTGCGGCGTGAGTGAGTGAGAGAGCAAATATCTTATAGTTTTACTCATGTGTTTTGCTTTTCAAAAATTACTTCTCGCCCCTGCGGTAAAGTATAAAATGAAATATCCAACAACACACCCTGTTTACCATGCAAACTCTTATGCCTATATCTTCTTCGTGTTAGTTGACATAAACATTTGTATAAATTATCTCATTGCTTGGGGAATATTATAAAACAATAGGCTTTGTGCGATAGTCAAATATTTTAAAGCTTTGAGATTCCGTTCTCTTTGCACGCTTAACATATAAGAAAATGAACAACGATATTCCATTTCGCGAAAGTTTTGTTTTCCGAAACTGAGGAATATCTCCGAAATGGTTCACTTTACAAGAAAATTTATTTGGACATAAATTGTGTATTTTAGCAAGATCTACATTTTTTGTACAGTAAGATTTTGTCTATCTCTTACAGTTTACGAGTTATTCAAAAGTCATCCAGAGTAAATACGACTACATGGGCTATAGCCAGAAAATTCAAGATATACATTTCATTTGTCATACAAATATCTTAAACATATGACATTTTAATCAAAATCGTTGGAGCCGTTGTGAAGAAAATGAAAATTTTCAAAAAATGTTCCATGTAAAGGATAGTTTAGGGTGGGGCTATTTTCTTCAAAATGTGCGTGTGGCATCCTTGAAAGACAAACTTAAATACCAACTTCGGTTTTTAACCGACTCTACTACGTATGACAAAGTAGGAAAAGTATTGTATTGCACCAAAAAATTCTACAGGCCGATTGGCCTAATCCCTCTAAGGAAGAAGAATCCTTTTTCCCTGACATGCAGCGCCGGGACTCCCGCTGACGCTAAACAGCTAAGCAGGATGAAGTGAAATGGAACGACAGGGAATTCGGGGATGTCAATTTCAGCATTCACCTGGCGAAATCCAAGGTTCGCAAAGGTCGGCCGCGTGGATCAAACCAATGACCCCCCGGGTGCGAGTCATACGCATCTGAGTGGTAAATCGAGAGCTGTTATTTAATTTCACTTGCAACTCTGAGGCCGGTACACAGTCTCTTGTTAATCGCAGCCATGCGTTACCCTGGCGACGGGAACATCTCCCACACTCAAAGATTGATGTTAGTAATCCTGGATTTACAGCATCACATGCATTCGTTCGTTAAGACAAATGTGTGTCCCTGCCAACATCACAGTACAAACTATCGATTTATCGATGTCATATGGCACTCACTCCATTTAAAGTTCTTCAGACTTTACATCGGCAGCAAGTCGCCGCCGCCGACTGCTGGCAAATTTGTAGCCCCCCTTTTTTTTGTACACGGGCCGTTAGTTGGGTACATCTGCCCACAGCCGTGACGTATCTGCTGGAGCGCACAACAGCGTTCATTTGTTTACCTGCTAGTGGTCGCTCCGCATTTGTCCTACAAGAGAAGAAAAATTATACCTCACACGAAGTCTGGAGTGCAAAATTAATGGCAGCTTTCTTTTTTTAACTTCCATTTCCGTTGTGCCAGATGTTTGATTCATTTTCCCTAGGTCCGGTCAACTCCTCAACAATCACAACGTTTTTTAAACATTTCGGAAGTAATACTACTTAAGTTTTTGCATAGTTAAATCACACAAAATTTTTTGGTAGAAGCTCTCAAAATTATGACACCGAAATTGACTAATAATATCCATTTAAACATATTTGTTTTGTTTGCCTCGATACAGCTATAGTTTAGAAAAAATAGAACGTTAAAAGAAATCCAAAAGAACAGCCGAAAAATCGAAATTGGTAATTTTCTCTGATTTTGAAATATATTTGGTTAAATCGGATTTAATTTTATTTTGCGAACTATCATTTTGAACTTATTCTACTAAGGGAAATTGACTTTGCGGCTTAGAAATAAAGAAATGCACTTATTTTAGCTAAACTCGCGAACATAACCCCAAAATATGCTGAACTCGAATAATTAGTTTGAGGATTTTAATATTACATATTTCGCAAGGTAAGTACAGCAAATTTGAGTGACTGTGACAACAATTCTGTGACGTTTTAGTGTTCATTACAATGCCAAGGAGAGGACCAGCTGAAATATTTCTTTTGATATAAGGTGTTTGTGGCGAATCTATCGTTTGACAGCTGCGTCTATTGCATTGTTTTTCCGTGAAGAAAGGGGAAAAAAAAAGAGGTAGTCGCTTTTTAGAATTGATTTGGTCGGCTCCGGGTGTGTTAACTAACTGCACTATGATTTTTCATAGAACTAAATAACTATCTCTGAAAAAATACAAAGAAAATATGTTGGTATTAAAATATTTACTCGATGACGTCACATCCTGTGTAACAATGTAACTTTCTTTGTTTTGTAAAATCATTCTTGATATACAAAGAACAATACTATTATCATTTTTAACGGTCTCTGGACACGAAGAGGATGTCTTGACGGATTTAAACATTTTTCTCAGAAGTTGAGCTCTTCTCTTACGAGCAATTTCGGTAACGAGACCAAATATAAAAATACTTAAGCAAAAACGAAACTCGGGAATAATGGCACTACCATTATATTACGTAATTGCTTGTTTCCTTTTTCTGTTTCTACTTTATTCCATTTACCTTTTCATCTCGTTACGTTTTACTAACAAGGGGCACTGCAGTAACGGAAACCCTGATTTACAGGGTGATTCAACAAAATCAAAGCTTTTTCGTACTTGCATAACTCAAAAACGAAAAGTCGGTTATAAACCAAAGTTGGTATTTAAGTTTAATGTCCTTTAAGGATCCGACACGAAGATTTTGAAGAAAATAGCCCCACTCTAAACTACCCTTTACATGGAAAAATTTTCGAAAATTTTGATTTTCTTGAAAATGACTGCAATGATTTTGCTTAAAATGTGATATGTTTAATATATTTTTATGACAAATGAAATGTATATCTTGAATTTTCTGGCTATAGTTCCTGTAGTCGTATTTACTCTGGACGACTTTTGCATAACTGGTAAACCGTTAGAGATAGACCAAATCATACTATACAAAAAATGTAGATCTTGCTAAAGTACACAATTTATGTCTGAATAAATTTTCTTGTAGGGTGAACCATTTCGGAGATATTCCTTGTTGTGTGTGTGAGTTTTGGAAAACTTAGAACTTTCGTGAAATGGAACACCGTTCTTCATTTTTTTATATGTTAAGTGTGCAAAGAGAACGGGATCTCAAAGCTTTAAAAGATTTGACTATTGCACAAAGCCTACTATATTCTAATATTCCCCTTGTACCTACAAGAAAATAAGCAATAAGATAATTTGTACAAATGTTTATATCAACTAACACGAAGAAGATATAGGAATAAGAGTTTGTAAGAATGGTTAGTACAAGAGTAGAGAAAGTCATGTGAGTGCAATACTGGCATACTAATTGTTTGTTGGAATATAACACTGTAGTAAAGACAGAGAGAAGAAAAAACACAGCTTTGTAACACGTTTTTGCCGTTTAATATCTCTTGTTTGAATCTTCTATTTCTATAATAATTCTCTTTTACATTCGTCTGCATATGACAGCGCGGAACGATGAAAAATAATCAACGGCTTACGGAGTAATACATCACGTGATTTATTACTTTGTTATCTGCTGACAGTAAACTCGTTTTTACAGAAACGTTTTCTATTAACTCTTAAAGCAAGCAGTTTATCTTCCCTTTGGAAAGTATTTATGAAACATTTCAAATATTTATAGGATAGCAAAAATAATGCAAGAACTGGTGTACTAACACACACACACACGCGCGCGCGCGCGCGCGCACACACGGACCTTTTTTTCTAAAAATGCTTTTTTTTCTGGTGTCATTAAAACATATATTTCCGGTTAAATCTTGACATTGAATTTTTGGGTGGACTACAATACTTCGCCTACTTACTAGTAAAGAAAATAAAAAACGGAATTTAACGAAACGTCACAAAGAGGGTTACTGTAATCTCCGCTAGGATCCTATATCGACAGACATCGATTCATTCCCAACACATGGGCACGACGTATGTCCGACATAGATTGTAATCCCTGAGGGAGTGAGAGAGAGAGAGGGGGGGGGGGCGCTAGGATTCACTCACTCACTGTGATTATCAACGGACGGACACTAACCAAAAAAAAAAAATGTTCTTGCTTCCATTGGTTATCTAATTTATTTACATATGTCACTGGCATTGTTTCAACCACTGCGTGCGCCCTTGGTTCAACGTGTTCAACAAACTTTGCGGGGGGTGCGGGCCATGAATATGTATGGCACCAGGGTTGCCAAAATTTCCGTGAACCACCGCCATAAAAACTTTACGGCCGGCGAGTTTTTCATGTGGAAACGTTTTATTTTATAGCTTTCGTGTTATCGTCCACTTTCGGTGAGGTTAAGGCTTAGAAAATTATTTAAAATAAACAAAAAATACACCAGCCATCACTGAATTTCTGTTTACCAACTACTAAATTACGTTAGGTTTTTCTGTTATTTTGTGTTACAATATATAAATTGTTTGTAAAATAAAATATATTATACGAAAGTTATTTTTATTTTGTCTGCCTCTTGCTTATCGCAAAAGAAATGGTTTATTTTGTATCAATATAGGTGTTTGCGCATGCGCAGACATTTCTCGTGGAGGCAGATAAACTCCAAGGAAAAGACAGTAGGCTTCGAGTGATAGTCAAATTTTTTAAAGCTTTGAGATTCCGTTCTCTTTGCACACTACTAGGAAAATACCCATTATGAGCAAGTTTGGCCACAGGAATCGATCCCACGACCTTCCGAATGGACCTCACAGATGCTAGCCGCACGGTTTGAAAACCCCTGAGTCCTGGAGCTGACGATTTCTGATAAACCCTGCTACACTCGAAAGGGAATAACTTGACTCCTGCATTAGAAGTTTGACGTATGTTTGAAATTATGGAAATTCTGTCATGTAACATTCAAGGGGAACGCTAATGAAATCTCCTGAGATATATGCGAACACAGTTCCTAAAAAGTCCGGCCTCAATGTTTCCAAGCTTCGACGTTTTGGAACTTACTTTAATTATAATACTTCGAAATGAACTATTTTATCTTAGGTAACCTCGGAAGAGGTTATAAATGTATTTGTGCCAGTTTCAAAAAAGCAGGCTTTCGTGAAATGGAACATTGTTGTTCATTTTTTTTTTTTTTTTAAGTAAACCATTTAGGATTATTTATAGTTTGAATTTTCAATGCTTTTGTCAAATAGGGAGTCGTTATAAATTTTTTATTTCTTCCATGAATCAAATCCGTATTATTTTTTATTTATTTTCAGGATGAGGAACTGCTTAACTCGCCTTAACAAGATTCGATCCGAGACTTCAGAATGCAGCGCACACACGACTCCATGCAGGTGAGCTAAACTGCACACTTGCCAAATTCCTGAAATAGAAACTCGTAAAACTTTCCGACGTTCAGCAAAGCAGAATAATACGTAAAATATATTTAGAACGTGTAAAATCTAGTGTAAAAATTTTGCCTGGTACAGTCGCTTCCATTCATGCTGTTCCCGCAGATTCGGGAGGCATTCTAATGGCCTTCCCAGGTAGAATATGTAGGAGGTTTACTTTTTCGCGAATCCTATCACAGGAATGGACATTTTCCAATACTTTTCTTAGATTCCAAAACTGCGAAACGTATATTTTTCTTGAAATCTCGTTATCCGAATTTTTCCATGTAATATAACAATTCCTATAACATAAAAATATTTTCCACAACACATCGTTCCTGTGCACATTTAACAATACCAGCTTAAATATATAAATCAGAGGAATACGGCAGAGGTTTGCATTGCTGACAGTGCCAATGTAACTGTTACAAAAACAGTTATTGTGAAAACAATAACATAAACAGCATTTATCTGTTTGTTTGATGATATCCAATCGTCGTGTTGCTTTAGAAGATGGGTGCAATCGAGAATGTACAAACATCATAAATGTGGAATTTGCTGCAGAAATGGGACATAAAACATGTCGCAGCGAAGGAGCCCGGGTCTGCAACTGTGCACATATAACAGATGAAACTGTTCCCATCAAATACAAGTTTCTGCTTATTGCTTGGGTGGCATAGTTTTGCAAATGAGCAATAACTTCGCGAGCTTTGCTGCGTGAAATACCGGGTTATAAAATATTCAACGGATACCACTCCTGACACCATATACTGTTCATTCTAAAATTTTACCACAAATACAGTTTTCTTCTCGTATTTGGCAGTCTTTCGGGCTATCACAACGCACATACCCTAATTATGACGTCACAAACACATGTGACAATCGTTGAATCTTCTTGTAAACACCCCCTACCACACACACAGCTGTCTTACACTCACTGTGTCCCTAACGTAACTCTAAAACACACTCCAGCTTTTACTCAGCCCTCCTTATATACTGGGTATGACGTCATATGGATATTTCTCGAGTTCCATACACACCGCAGTCAAAATTTCTCTGCTAGAAGTCTTACGAACGTTCTCGACAGCCGTTTTGTTTCTGCCACAAATGTTCCCTGAATTAAAAAGCATTTTTAGAAACTTTCAAGACAAATTCCGCACCCAAACCACCCTTTACATCAGTGGGAAAACAGCCTGGTTACCTTCTTCCCTTTCTAACCACCCTCCACTGGTGACGTAATAAATATGAGGGTAAGGACGAATTTTTGGAGGATTGCGGTTACGATTTGTAACCGGAAATATTGACGCCCGACACTGTTATTTTGTGAAACTCAAAGGGGTGCAGATGTACCGCCTTAGCCAACAAGTCGCATTTACCCTGCACGGCCACGCCACTAAGCCAAACTGAATTATGCAGGAAAAAGAGAATAACCCGCACCTCTACTTTACATGGGAAAAAAAATTTGAAATCTTTGATTTATTCAAGTTTGAGAGCTATCCATTTTACTATGTATCACGTTCACATGATTTTCTCTACTCGCGTTTCTGTTACGTAACACATTCACATGGCCCTCCCTACTCACTCCTGAGCATACAATACATACAATTTTCTATGTCATTGGAAATAAAAATGGAATGCATTACATTCACATGGTTTTCTCTACTCAGTTTTCTTTTATGTAACACATTTTCATGTCTTTCTCTACTTATTCTTTTACTAACAATTCATACAATTTTCTATATGGTTGAGGCGCAAATGCAACGTATTACATTCACAGGTTTTCTCCACTCATTTTTTACTTTCTCTATTGGTAAGTAGGGGAAGTATTGTATTCCACCCAAAAATTCTATGTCAAGATTTCACCGGAAATACATGTTTTGAGGCCCCTGAATCCAAAAAAAGCACTTTTAGAAAAAGGTCGGTGTGTGTGTGTCAGTCTGTCAGTCTGTGGGCAGCATAACTCAAAAACGAAAAGTCGGTTAAAAAGCAAAGTTGGTATTTAAGTTTAATGTCTTTCAAGGATGTGACACAAAGATTTTGAAGAAAATAGCCCCACTTTAAACTATCATTAAATGGAAAATTTTTCGAAAATTTTGATTTTCTTGAAAATGGCTTTAACGATTTTGATTAAAATGCCATATGTTTGAGATATTTTTATGACAAATGAAATGTATATATTGAATTTTCTGGTTATAGCCCCTGTAGTCGTATTTACTCTGGAAGACTTTTGCATAACTGGTAAACCTTTAGAGATAGACAAAATCTTACTGTACAAAAAATGTAGATCTTGCTAAAATACACAATTTATGTCTCAATAAATTTTCCTGTAGGGTGAACCATTTTGGAGATATTCCTTGTCATGTGTGTGGGTTTCGGAAAACTTAAAACGGAATCTCAAACTTTTAAAAGATTTGACTATCGCACAAATCCTACTGTATTCTAATATTCCCCTTCTACCTACAAGGAAATAAGCAATAACATAATTTGTACAAATGTTTATCTCAACTAACATGAAGATATACGAATAGTTTGTTCCAGAATTGAAGAAGGTGGTGTTTTTTAACAGCAAACAGTAACATCATTGTCACAATACTAAAGCCCAGATTAAAAACATTGACTGAAACATTAAAGTTAACTGGCGGCACACCTTTAACTCGCTCGCCTCACTCATTCCACATTTCTTATCTCCAAGTCGTTACTTTTGTGTAGCCTTTTATTCACGCTTTTTATACTTACTTCTTTTTTACACTTGTAAATCTCTGACAAGTCACGAGAACCTTTCCAGAACTAACTGACATTATCTTCATCCTTTCCTTAACGAAATGTGAACCACTGAAATTTACTAGAAATCTCGCAAAAATTCTCATTCGCACTTCATGACTTTAAAAATCTTTAAGAGCCATAAATTCTAAATGTTTTTGAGCTTTTATATTACAAATCTTATATTTATATCATTTAGGTAAAAAAATTGATGTGTTGCACTCACATGATTTTCTCTACTCTTGTACTAGCCATTCTTACACTCTTATTCCTATATCTTCTTCGTGTTAGTTGAGATAAACATTTGTACAAATTATCTTATTGCTTATTTCCTTGTAGGTACAAGGGGAATATTAGAATACAGTAGACTTTGTGCGATAGTCAAGTATTTTAAACCTTTGAGATCCCGTTCTCTTTGCACGCTGAACATATAAAAAAATGGACAACGATGTTCTATTTCAGGAAAGTTTTAAGTTTTCCGAAACCCACGCACATGACAAGGAATATCTCCGAAATGGTTCACCCTAGGAGAAAATTTATTGAGACATAAATTGTGTATTTTAGCAAGATCTACATTTTTTGTGCAGTAAGATTTTGTCTATCTCTTACGGTTTACCAGTTATGCAGAAGTCATCCAGAGTAAATACGACTACACGGGCTATAGCCACAAAATTCAAGATATACATTTGATTTGTTATAGAAATATCTTAACAATGCGTCATTTTAATCAAAATCGTTAAAGCACTTTTCAAGAAAATCAAAATTTTCGAAAAATTTTCCATGTAAAGGGTAGTTTAGGTTGGAGCAATTTTCTTCAAAATCTTTGTGGCACAAGCTTGAAGGATATTAAACTTAAATACCAACTTTGGTTTTAAACCGACTTTTCGTTTTTGAGTTATGGTGTCCACAGACACACATGCCGCCAGCTAGTTCTGTTTAGGCAGGTTGATCACGTGATTGTTTCTAGGCAAAGATGCTATTTTGTTCTGTTTATAAGGGCAGGAGGGCTGCATAAAAAGTTTTCCCAGGACAATAGTCTACACGCGCGCGCCTTGAGAACTAACTCTAGCTGTGCTATCGGAGAAGATTTCGCAAAGTTTGGAGGAATAGCTCCGCATTATCTCCTCTGAGACTCATAAAGACCACGTCCGTACGTACGTACGTACTTGGCACGGATTTCCTCGACACGATAGTCATGCTTGGACATTTTCCAGCTGTGATCAGAAAACAAGTGCCCGCCCACCCACCCACCCACCAATTTTATGGCCTCCATCTTTTTTTGTCTATTGTCGTTTTCGTTGTTTTCTAGCCATTACTCTCCATCTAGCGCATTATGGCAGGGAAAAGAAACATTTTATCAGCACATTCTTTACCGTTTGATTGAGAAAATGGGTGCCAAATGCACTTGAAGATATATTTATACACTGCGATTCTTTTTTTGACTTTCTCTACTGCATATAGAAGCTAGAGGAAGTGTCATATTCCACCTAAACCTTTGCTGCCGAGATTTACACCAGAAATACATGTTTTGAGGCCCCCTGAATAAAAAAGAGCATTTTTAGAAAAAGGTCCATGTCTGTCTAACTAGTTTATTAGAAGAGTAACTTGGCGTATAGTCAGTGACATACTGTCTCGCCGTGTTTGTGCGATAACTCGTGTAAACATGTGTTTATTTACATTGTTTCAGAGCTGCGATGTTCCATGTGAAGCGCATACCTCAAGTGGAAGTAGGCGGCGAGGTTGGTTGGGTCGTGCGTGCGTGAGGGAGGGATATTAGCGGGATGCCGACATGAAGGGCTCGGGACTGAAATATGTTCGCTGATAAAAACGTCCCTTTTGTATACACCATGTTGTCCTTGGTCTAAATCATCGGTTTCTTCCGTGGCAGGTACCGCTGCCTGACTCCCTTTCGTTTTCCAGACAAGCATTTTAACTTTACTCATTGTCCGATCGATCGACGCGCTCGTACCAGCGTCTTCCCACTGTGCGTATCAATCTGGAATCTCGAATTAATATTAAATACGTTACTTAACCTTTCATCCTCTGGTTCTTACAAACTCTTATTCGTATATCTTCTTCGTGTTAGTTAAGATAAACTTTTCTACAAATTATCTTATTGCTTATTTCCTTGTAAAATACAATAGACTTTGTGCGATAGTCAAATCTTTTATAGCTTTGAGATTCCGTTCTCTTTGCACATTTAACCTAAAAAAAAATTAACAACGATGTTCCTTTTCACGAAAGTTTTAAGTTTTCCGAAACTCGCACACTTATCAAGGAATATCTCCGAAATGGTTCACCCTACAAGAAAATTTATTCAGACATAAATTGTGTATTTTAGTAAGATCTACATTTTTTGTAGAGTATGATTTGGTCTATCTCTTACGGTTTACGAGTTATTCAAAAGTCGTCCAGAGTAAATACGACTACAGGGGCTATAGCCAGAAAATTCAACATATACATTTCATTTGTCATAGAAATATCTTAAACTTATGACATTTTAATCAAAATCGTTTGAGCCATTTTGAAGAAAATAAAATTTTTCTAAAAATTTTCCATGTAAAGGGCAGTTTAGGGTGGGGCTATTTTCTTCAAAATCTTGGTGTCGCATCCTTGAAAGACATTAAACTTAAATACCAACTTTGGTTTTTAACGGACTTCTCGTTTTTGAGTTATGCTATCCACAGACAGACACACACACAAGGATCTTTTTCTAAAAATGTTCTTTTTGGATTCAGGGGTCTCAAAACATAAAATAATACGTGTGCAACACATTACGCTTCTTTTTCAAAATGCTAAAAGAGTGACCAATTGAATCTCAGAGTTTACAGTGTAAGAATAAACTCACAGATTAACGGATTTTCTCTTCGTCAGGTAGTACCAACATTGTCCCGACGGCCAGACAGTATCTGCGACAAGAGAGATTTAAAGCAAGTTGGATTATGGTGTGGTATGTCCAAATAATCACTCTAAACAAAAGACAAACTAAGCCTGCTCGCAGCGCGGCGTGGCGGTATCTTCGCTAATCGCATTCCGCCCGCTGTAAGATTAACATTGGCTTGGGGAAGAAGCGATTTAAAGCCATCTATCCTGGAGAAAAACATTCTCAAACTTGGCTGGAAACACTAGGCTCCCAAATGAGCAGAAAATAGAGATAAGTTGCTGCTTCAGTCTCTCTGTCCTCTTCTAATTTAATTTTAAAATGCTTGGGTGCCTCAAATGAAAATTTTCTCTAATGCTATGGTCTTAGAAACTCGCATGATTGCAAAGCCCTCCTCAAGAGGAACAACTAAGGTTGACTCACTTCAAGAAAGCATCAGAAAATTGAAACCAAGTAATATCTCGGAAATGGTTAATGCAATGCATCTGTGAAAATCCACAATTCCACAATTTTTGATGGCGTGAACTTTTTATCGCGTGTGGAGTAGCTCAGTACCTTAGAATGAATGAGTTTTCCCTTTAGATACGAGGTATTTGCCCTTCATGCAACGGGTCAGGGTATCAACTGAACCCCGTTCATTCCTAACCTCACTTTGCCGTCTCCAAAACCGCGCCCTTATACTAAAAACAGAGTAATGCATGTAATTGAAATCCTCAGAGCAAACACAGAATTTTGCTTTGAAGGGTTTAAATGAACATGCACTTTCAGACACGCAAAAAACGACATACTACCCCGCGTTTACGTCATTTAAACAAACAAGACTGTGGAGCTATCTACATGCTATATCCTTGGACGTTATACCACCACACAAAACACAACACGAGTGTCTGTCGCGACAGAATGTAAATAGATAATTTAGAAAAGCGTTTATTTATCCCAAGGTTTATAATTACATCCTGTTTAGTACATGAAACATCAATCCAGCACACTCCAAAATTCCGCTATAAGCGTGAGTTAATTATTTTCCTGTTTATCCGGAAATGAGCGCCAAGTAAATGGAGTTTTAGCAGTTTTTTTAAACGCTGCTTTTTTCCAACAGATGCATTTGACGAGATTATCCTGGATATTGCGTCCCTGACACAAATGACAGTAAAAATATTCCGATTTATTCCACTTTGTCTAATTACTTGTACAAAATATTGTTCCAAAAGCTTATTTTTCCATCTAGTTTATGTTAATCAAGGTAGAAATTTGTAGAAAAGGTTTTATTACGTGTTTTCTTGTAGATAAAATGGGAATAGTTGAATATATTTCAGAGCTAGTTGTTACCTGATGGCTTTGAGATTGATTCACAGTTTAGAACAGTGCAAGTATTTGTAAATTCTAACCAGCAACAATAAATATCTACAGTGCTGCCGAAATAAGCACACTACTTGAAATATACAAACACTCGTAGCCTGACCGAAGCACTCTGAGGAAGAAAAGAAAATATATCCACCATTTTTTTAAAAGTTATTACTGTTTAAAATCTGTTCGCAATTATGACTAATGTTGGTTTAGTTGGTTAAAGTAGAAGCCCGAGACTTAAGTTCTTACAATGTTGTAAGTCACTATTGGATACGTGTGCAAAAAGCAGCAAGATTAGTGCATATGGGTTCTACTGTTCTACAGGAACACAGCTGCAGGCATCTGCTGGTGCGCGTGCATATACGACGGCTGCGCAGAACCAGTTACGTCATTGATTCTCCGTGCCCAACTAATTGTATCGCCTGTGACTGCTCACGCGCTCTAGTTATCTCTGTCGTATGAGCTGAGATCTCTTGTGGAAAAATACGAGCGAGTCGGAGAATTTAATATCGTATCGGCAGCCAGTAGTGGGGAATCCAGTAAGGTAGCGGGAGAGGCGACACGCCGTGTGCCCAGTCAGGCTTCAAATGAAGAACTCTTTATAATCCTTAGTGGATAAGCAGCTTTTTCCCCACTCCGTGACTTATGAGTAGCTACTTTCCGTTTCTGTTACTTCCGTAACCGTTACTTTCGTCACAGTTGCTTAGTAACTAGTTACTTTGAGTCACTTCTATAACTGCTACTTTCCGGTACTGTAGTCTGTCTCAGTTTCTGTTATCTCGCTATTTTCCATCACTGTTTCTTCCGTAACCGTTACTTGTTTCCCTTCGGCGTTACTTCTATAACGGTTGCTGAATTACTAGCTATTTTCTGTAGCCATTTCCGTTACTTATGTCATTATTTGTTATCCTCATTGCACTAGTCAATTACTTTCCATCATGTTAATTTTCCAGCTATTTCTGTGCTGTTAGTCACTTTGTCACTGTTGCTTCTATAGCCTTTACCAAGTAACTAACTCAGTAATGGTTCGTTCGTTTCTGTAAACGTGAAAAATAATAGCTACCTTCCTTTCCCGTTACTTCTATAACGTAATCTACTGACGTGGAGCTGTCGTTTTTAAACACACTTAAGAACCATCGGTCTGGGCCGGATTTGAACCCACGATCTTGGGATCAGTAGGTCAGCGACTCTAATTTATCAGTTACTTTTGTAACCGGTACTGAGGAAGCTACATCTTCAATATTTACTTCTGAAAATTTTGTTGAGTAACTGCTTTGTATCACTGTGATATATAACCGCTACTGAGTAACCTGCTATTTGTCACCGATTACTTTTGTCACCGTTATTGAGTAACCTGCTATTTGTCACCGGTTACTTTTGTCACCGTTATTGAGTAACCTGTTATTTGTCACCGGTTACTTTTGTCACCGCTACTGAGTAACCTGTTATTTGTCACCGGTCACTTTTGTCACCGTTATTGAGTAACCTGATATTTGTCACCGGTTACTTTTGTCACCGTTATTGAGTAACCTGTTATTTGTCACCGGTTACTTTTGTCACCGTTATTGAGTAACCTGTTATTTGTCACCGGTCACAGTTGTCAACGTTACTGAATAAATAGCTGCTTCTTGACCCGTTACTTCTGTAAACCTTGTTGAATAACTGTTTTCTCTTCTCTTGGTCTGCGTTCCTTATAATATAGAAGTACGAAGTAACCGTTATGCAATTACACTCGTATTTATGTAACAGCTTCGTGTCCGTTGGTTAAATGCTGCACACAGACTACCACGTTGCGACGTTAACAAACAAGAACATTTTTGCGTGTTGGAATTTAGCACCTTCACATAATGTTTGTTAACTCGGTGCTGCAGGAAGATGGTTGTGGCGAGGTAGTGCGCATGCGTGCGTCCGTCCGTCCGTCCGTCCGTGTAAAACTGCACATCCACCGACCGACCGACCGACCGACCGAGCGAGCGACCCCTCACCGTTTAGCAAGAGAGGAAGAGATAAATCATGAACGTATTAATTCCATGAAGACAGGCTATGATAACCTTGACATGGATAGGAGGGTTATATGCTCCGTCATGATACCGCCTGCTCGGCGGGCGCGGACCGTCCCGGGCCGGATCGGATCGGATCGGATCCGGCCGTCACCAACTTTTGGGAAGCACGCACACTAATGACAAATGACCCACTATAATTAGGTCATGCTATGCCTCCTGCATAGATAGAAATCGATTATTATCTTCATTTGATTCAACAATAAAAATCTGACGTCTTACACTCACATTACTTTCTCTACTCTTGTACTAACCATTCTTACAAACTCTTATTCCTATATCTTCTTCGTGTTAGTTGAGACAACCATTTGTACAAATAATCTTATTGCTTATTTCCTTGTAAGTACAAGGAGAATATTAGAATACAGAAGGCTTTGAGCGATAGTCAAATCTTTTAAAGCTTTGAGATTCCGTTCTCTTTGCACGCTTAACATATAAAAAAATGAACAACGATGTTCCATTTCACCAGTTTTCCGTAACTGACACAAATACCAAGGAATATCTCCGAATTGGTTCACTCTACAAGAAAATTTATTGAGACATAAATTGTGTATTTTAGCAAGATATGCATTTTTTGTATAGTATGATTTGATCTATCTCTAACGGTTTACTAGTTATGCAAAAGTAGTCCAGAGTAAACACGACTAGGGCTATAGCCACAAAATTCAATATATGCATTTCATTTTTCATAAAAATATCTCAAACATATGACATTTTAATCAAAATCGTTCGAGCCATTTTCAAGAAAATCCAAATTTTCCAAACATTTTCCATGTAAAGGGTAGTTAAGGGTGGGGTTATTTTCTTCAAAAATCTTCGTATCGCATCCTTGAATGACAATAAACTTAAATATCAAGTTTGGTTTTTAACCGACTTTTCGTTTTTGAGTTATCCTGTCCACAGATTGACAGACACACACGGACCTTTTTCTAAAAATGCTTTTTTTTTTTTTTAATTCAATGGGTCTCAAAACATATATTTGCGGTGAAATCTCGACATCGAATTTTTGGGTGGAATACAATACTTCCCCTACTTACCAGTAGAGAAAGTAAAAATACGTTGCATAAAATCACAGGAAATTATAACAATGAATCCCGCATAAGTTGTATAGTTGTGAAGCTTTAGGAAGATTGCGTAAATCTTGTGGTGGAAGTACCTGGTGCAAAAATACCACTTCAGTGGAAAAGAAAAATATAAACTCGCATTTCTATCACAGCTAATGCGTTGAGGAAGGCAAGAAATATTCACCAACTGAAAGCAATACATCTGAAAAGTTCACGAAGATTTTGTTAAGAACCGAACTGTAAGGTAAGCCACGCCTTCGACTCAAGGGAAGGAATTAAGGGAGAGGAAGCAAGTGTTAAGAGAGAATTGAGAAGGGTGTCGCTCTGGAGTCCTCTTTGTGCCAAAAAGGAAACTCTAGCTTCCAGCAGGGAATTTCTTTACAAGTGGGGGAAAGGAATCTTGGCAACGTTTCAAAATGTATACTACATGTAGCTTTTAATAACATCGACATGTCAAACTGGCGTTCGTACATTTCAAAAGCTGATGTAAATGTCTTAATGGGTTTTAGTAAACTGTATTTTAATAAAAAAAAGTCCTTAAAATATCTAATGTATTACACTCAATAGACTTAAATATTATGAATTGCATGTTGAAGGGTGAGTAGGGAAAGGTATGTGAATTTGTTACGTAAAAGAAAAGCGAGTATAGAAAACCATGTGAATATTACGTTGTTACGTTCTGAACAAATGTTCATTCACACGCAATAGTTCAGCTTCCATAATGTTAATTTCTCTCCTGATATTTTGTTTTAAGTTTGTATTGGGTAAGGCGCCTAAGAGATTTTCTAGATGACCGTTCTAACCAGTGGCGTATATATTACTCTTGGAAACGAATTCATTATGGAATATAACAGGGCACCATCAGGCAAGAAAGGAGAGCAGCAATTTGTAGTGTTATTTTCAGCTATGTTGAGGACCAATGATGCAGAACATTAATTTGGGGGAGAATATTCGCTTGACAAGGTTCCTCTATACAGAGATAATGTGTTGGGTAATCTAATGGGTCACATACATACAACGTCATCGGTTATTGCTTCAACATTAGCGCACCCAAAACCGCTTTACATTTCCGTATCGGCAGACAGTGACGCTGCCATCCTCGTCAATACACACGCTTTGACTTCAAAGTTGCTCACAACAGTAACGTAAATTACGTTTATCATCCCCCCCCCCCCCCCCCCACCATGTCAAAAATACACACTTTGGTCATTGATTTTGATTCAAAATTAGTTTCCCTTTGTTATGTTTATGGTACTATGTCGATTCACAATTGTTTTTAACCTATATGCATTCCACAAAAAATTTGATATCAGTATTTTAGCGTAATTACGTGTCTCGAGGTCCCATAAATCCAAAAAATTCGTGTTTAAGTCCGGCATCCTTTAAGGATGTGACACGAAGATTTTCAAACAAATTTCCACAACTCAAAGTCCCTCCCTTTGGAACAGTACTCAAAAATTTCTAAGTTTTCTTGAATGTTCCTCTAAGGAAATTCTGAACTTAAATATCAAATTTAGTTTGACTAACACATACTGAATCTGCTCTAAGAAACACTTTTGTATTACTCCGCGCAAAATGTATACAGCATATGCAATCGGTATGCCTTAATTGCTCAAGTTTACTAAAACGATTGGTTCAACTTCAAAATAAGAGTGAAAATGTGACATATGGTAATGAAATCATTAGAGGTACCCATTTATGCATTTTAAAAGCGATAAAATAAAGTAAAGAAGGGATCTATTTTCTACTTAGACTGAGTGATGCGGTTACGTGCTTGGAACTGCTTCTCGTCTTTGTTGGTGAAAGTGACGTCACTATCGAAGCATAGTTGGATAAATTGAAGACAAACTAACCTCCCTTTTTTCTGCATCAGTACATTACACTTTTGAAACCATTATTTATTTGCTTGTGTTCGGTTTCAGATCGATGCACAGATTAATACACTTTCATGGTGACGTCACAAACAATCTACACTCAACTTTTATCCTGGAAAATCCTCGCCACAAATTTGGCACAGTACTGGGAATTTATACGTCAGCATCTCCATTTAATCCTCTGATTTATGGGCAGTGAACTCTCATATTATCGCACAACATGGAAAATATTTCAAAAACTGAGACACGAGTTTTTAATAATAAATCACAACGCTTCGTGGATAACTGCAAAATTTAATACTCAATTGAGAGTAGCGCTGTGTGGACCATTTTATTATTAGACTGTGATTTGAGTTTATTTATACACCGCTATATCAATAGACTTCCTATTCTATCAACCAGTTAGATGTAGTGTTGAATATAGACACTTAGGCAATGTATAAGGGTCATATATTTGGATAGGGGACCTCGAAATTTATTGTGACAAATGACAACTCCAGTTTCTTTTAATGTCACATAACTTTTACTTTCTCTACTGGTAAGTAGGGGAAGTATTGTATTTAACCTAAAAATTCGATGTCGAGATTTCACCGGAAATATGTGTTTTGAGGCCCCCTGAATCCAAAAAAGGCATTTTTAGAAAAAGGTCCGTGTGTCTGTGTGTCACTCTATGGACAGCATAACTCAAAAACGAAAAGTAGGTTAAAAACCAAAGCTGGTATTAAGTTTAATGTCCTTCAAGAATGCGACACGAAGATTAGGAAGAAAATTCCCCCACCCTAAACTACCTTTTATATGGAAAAGGTTTCGTAAATTTTGATTTTCTTGAAAAGGGCTCTAACGATTTTGATGAAAACGCCATATGTTTGAGATATTTTTATGACAAATTAAATGTAGATCTTGAATTTTCTGGCTATACCTCTGTAGTCGTATTTACTCTGGGCGACTTTTGCATAACTGGCAAACCGTTAGAGATAGACCAAATCTTACCGTAAAAAAATGTAGATCTTGCTAAAACACGCAATTTATGTCAGAATAATTTTTTTGTAGACTGAACCATTTCAGAGATATTCCTCGTTATTGGTGTCAGTTTCAGAAAACAAAACTTTTGTGCAATAAGAACGGGATCTAAAAGCTTTAAAAGATTTTGCTCTCGCACAAAGCCTGCTGTATTCTTATATTCCTCTTGTACCTACAAGGAAATAAACAATAAAATAATTTCCTCAAATGTTTGTCAACTAAGACGAAATAGATATAGTAATAAGAGTTTGTAAGAATGGTTAGTACAAGAGTAGAGAAAGTCATGTGAGTATAGCTTATCAGTTTTTTGGTGTTGTTTCTTTAGGCATTCTTCTTAGACTGCCATAAAATTCCTAATGACGTTTTTTCTTATTTGGTCTTTCCTCGAGATTCTCGCTGCTCGCCGCCAGGAATCCATTTCTGTTGAAATATTTGTCCTATAGAATTCCATTTAGTGTTAAAAATTGCAGATTTCCTTTTATTAATTATGTTACGCTATTTCTCTTGTATTATTGACTTACAAGACAGTGTTTCGTACCAGAGGCACCAGAGGCAGTTCGAGTCGAGTGGGGAAGTTATTCCCCCACCCGAGCGTCTTTACCGCAGTACCTAGCCGTTATACGGCTTAACCTGCGCGATGTTAGGCAACTGTGTCACCTCTGTGACGGCAGATGTCATTAGGGTGCCAACCAGTCCATCTGCTTTCAGTATCTGTGGCTAGATGGCACAGCATTCATTACTACCATCTATTTTTCATTTATACTACTGTTTTACACTTAAGGTGGAACCTTATGTCGTGGTATTAAATATCCAATCCAATATTTACATTCGCATTTGATGGGAAACAGCGAAAATACCATAGATTAGTCGACTCACCGGGTTTGAACCTGGCACCTCGTGAATGCAGGTTACAGACGTTACCACCTGAGCCACAATTGTAAATTGCGTGAGTCGACAGGGGCAAGCAGCAAAAGCCGTTGGGCTGAATGCTTAGCCTGCCAGTAGCTTGTCGACTAATCTATGGTATTTTCGCTGTTTCCCCTCAAATGCGAATGTAAATATTGGGTTGGATATTTAATACCACGACATAAAGTTCCACCTTAAGTGTAAAACAATAGTTTAAATGAAAAATAGATGGTAATAATGAATGCTGTGCCATCTAGCCATAGATACTGAAAGCAGATGGACTGGTACAGGACCTCCTAAATACCGGATCTGACACTGTAATTCAAGATGGCGGCCAAAGTGGTGGGAACTACTTGTAAACAACTCGTCTACAGGCTACGATTTCAACGCAGTAAAATAAAAATGTGGTGTAATAACACGCCTATTTTGTGAATATGGGCTGTGTTAAACACAAAAACACTGTCTTAAACATAAACTCAAGTAAACAAAAAAGAATGGCATTTAATATTAAACGATAAACCATGGGCAATGAAATATATAACCTCAAATATCATTCATGCAATCTACAGGTTTACATGCCATTATGTAACTGCATTACACACTCAAATTACAAAGAAGATAGACAAAACTGCAAGCAGCATGTTACTTAAATAAAACAGAAGTGTTGACAGTGAGTTGACTCAGAATTATTAATCATTGTTTACACTGTTTTTCACATTTGTACAATGTGCCGAATGTTATATACCTACACAAAACATACTATACTGGATGGCTGATATACAAATGCTGCCATTTAGAATGACCTAAAGCTACCTACTGAATTCAAAACCTTTAGGGTGAAATTTTGCTTTCACTATTACTGAGAACTTGATTACTCAGTTTGCAACAACATATTACTCAGCACTTCAGGACACTTTATTTTACAGGGGGAATCCACAAAAGCAGATGAAATATTAAAAATAATAACCGTAAAACAGCACTGTAAATGAAATACATGAAATACGTAATCTTAAATCAGTATTGTAAAGCAACATTGTGTTAGCTTAGGTTAGGTTAGTTTTGCATATGAGTGGGGTGACAGGGTCCTGTGTTATCGAAATATTTACAATTTGGGTAGTGTTTATGCAATCATTTCAACGTAAATGCATTAATCAATCATTGTAGCATATATTACAACACTCGTTTATGCACATTTATTAGCTAAATATCCGCCGCATAAGCGAAATAAAACCACTTCATCGACCGTACGAAATTTTCTCATAAATAAAACACGAAGCTTGAGCGCACAATAAAACTTACAAGATCGTAATCAGCAATAAAAACTGCATCCATTGCACTATGTTTAATTCGTTTTCTCGAGCGGACGATTTTGTAAATATTTACCAAACTTTGCTATAGTCTACAGTTTTACATGCAGCAACATAACACATTTCTTCTAAACTACAGCTACACATTTAAATTACAAAGACAAAAGATAATGTACAAATATGAGCAGCATACTACTTACATGAAACAAACTGTTGGTGTTGCAGATGCCACTAATTGAATTCACTCGAAATTATTGTCTTTCACTATTCACACTATTCACCATGTTATATACACACCGGCAACTAATACACATAACGCTGCAATTTATTGTAATTAAATACTGAATTTAGAAGCTTTATGTTGTAATTTACCTTTTGTTTTAACTGAAAGTTTCTGATTTTTAATTTGCATCCGGGAATGCAACAGTTACGGTGCATTGTCGTGTTTGAGGTTAGGTTGTAGTATGGCAACATTAATATACACTACTGGAACAGTTTTTCTTCAACAACCTCTCACCACTGTAATCGTGACACAAATTGTACTTGCAAACAGATAAATTAACCACACTATACGGCTAATGTAGCCATAGTCCTAGATGGAACACAATAAACATGAACACGTGGATAGCACACGGCACAGTCAAAACGTTATTACATTTATTCCTGTTCCTATACTGCCCAAATAAAACTTTTGAAACACTCGCTTTGCTGATATGAAGACAAACTTACATAGGAATTATTATAAGAAACAATAACTCGAAGACATAGAAAATAATACGAAAAACAGCGTGTGGAAACACCTCAGAAATAAATCCCACCAGCCGACGCCATTTTTGTACAACTTAGATGGCAGTGTCAGGTCCGTTAATCTAGAAGGTCCTGACTGGTAGGCACCCTAATGACATCTGCCGTCACAGAGGTGACACAGTTGCCTAACAGATCCATCGCAATATGATTACTTAGTAAAGGCGCTATAAAAGGAAAAAAAGGAGAAAAAAGCTATTTACAACTATTTTCCACAGAGAGGCAAAATAAATAGGCTCCAAGAATTAACTGTATAAAACGTTGCACATTCATTCAAACTCTCTCAACACTCACTGATCCAACACAACTTAAAGACTGGCTTCTCTGTTCGCGCGACTCACTTATATAGCCGAGAATAAAATAACTGCCGATATATCCATAAATACACATTTTTTTCGAAACTTCTAACAAGACCGCAGTAGAAAGCTTCTCGAACCGTCCAGAATCGGTCTTAGTTCCCTATTGTTGTTTACCGCCTGCGCGTTACCTAGAAACCTAGTGGTGTGAGGTAGTTTAACCTTGAGCATCCTTAAAGGTGCGCGCCCTCATATATAATTTCTAGATAAGTTAAAATAAAATGAATAAAACAATAAAAACGAAATATAAAATGCGCACTACCCCCCTCCTCGCCGCCCCCAGTTTTATGTAAACGTTACTCAGGCCAGTAATTCCTGGCAACTGTTAAGGAGATACCATCTAAACCAGGCATGGGCACGAGGGGAGAGGTAGCAATTGAACTTGCCTTACTTATTCCACATTCTCTTGCCGAGTAACGAAGGTTCTTTTGATACAACGCGTGCA
Organism: Tenodera sinensis; assembly: GCA_030765045.1. Classification (NCBI taxonomy): domain Eukaryota; kingdom Metazoa; phylum Arthropoda; class Insecta; order Mantodea; family Mantidae; genus Tenodera; species Tenodera sinensis. The sequence continues at coordinate 85,132,840 of CM060973.1, read as the reverse complement.
GTGTGGCTCCGTTCCATCTGCGCGGCAGTAATTTCTGCTATTAACTATTTTGTTTATACTAAACACGTTTTGCAAACAATATTTATTACAGCCACCGATTGTGGTTAAGGAAATTACATAATCTTGAAGTTTATAATATTCCTTTATCTTATACACGTAATATCCTTACGCTGCCTTATGATTAACGTATTAAATTGTTTCTCTTTCACAATAAATAAATCATTGAAGGAATACTCCGAGCAGTCTTTTCAGACGTGAATTAACTCGATAACGTTGTGTTGAGGTTGGTGAGGGAATTGAACCGGCTTCTGGATGTAAACAGCTCGGTCGCTTACTGGGTGGCTAAACTATTCCAATCTGCAATTAGTATTGTTGGAAGTTTATTGGTATTCTTATCTATCTTACAATATATTGGTGGAATCAGAAAAGCACATCTTATTAGCAGCAGTTGGTAACTTGCGTGTGGACACACTGACCTACGCTAACACTTCCTAAGAGCTTCTAGAAACTACTGCTATAGAATAGCGAGCCCCTCAGTTTCGTTATTCAATTATTTTATGCTGCTTTTTGTCCTAGCGTATTGTACTGTCACACATTGTTGTGTTTGCCGTGCTTTTAATTAAATTATTTATTTGTAAACGCGCTGCACAGATACACTTTAAACAAAGGATATTTAAAAGTTCATTACTTAATGGGATTTTGCGTATTTAACTTTCTAAAGGTAATTCTAGTTCAGTCGTAATTAAATACGTATGTAAAGTCTGTATTCTGTAGTGAAAAACGCCAGTGGGATAAACGTGAGCTTAGAGCGAAACATTCGCTTTCTGTACCTACAAGAAAATTAGAAATAAGATAGTTTCTGTAAATATCTTGATAACATGAAGTAGATAGAGTTTTTACTTTCGCTACTGGTAAGTAGGGGAAGTATTGTATTCCACCCAAAAATTCGATGTCGAGATTTCACCGGAAATACATGTTTTGAGACCCCTTGAATCCAAAAAAAAGCATTTTTAGAAAAAGGTCCGTGTGTGTGTGTGTGTGTGTGTGTGTGTGTGTGTGTGTGTGTGTGTGTGTGTGTGTGTGTGTGTGTGTGTGTCTGTATGTGTGTCAGTCTGTCAGTCTGTGGACAGCATAACTCAAAAACGAAAAGTCGGTTAAAAACCAAAGTTGGTATTTAAGTTTAATGTCTTTCAAGGATGTGACACGAAGATTTTGAAGAAAATAGCCCCACCCTAAACTACCCTTTACATAGAAGATTTTTCGAAAATTTTGATTTTCGGGAAATGGCTCTAACGATTTTGATTAAAATGCCATATGTTTGAGATATTTTTATGACAAATGAAATGTATATCTTGAATTTTCTGGCTATTGCCCCTGTAGTCGTATTTATTCTGGATGAATTTTGCATAACTAGGAAACCGTTAGAGATGGACCAAATCATACCATACAAAACATGTAGATCTTGCTAAAATACACAATTATTGTCTCAATAAATTTTCTTGTAGGGTGAACCATTTCAGAGATACTCCTTGTTATGTGTGTGAGTTTCGGAAAACTTAGAACTTTCGTGAAATGGAACATCACTGTTTATTTTTTTTATATGTTAAGTGTGCAAAGAGAACAGAATCTCAAACATTTGACTATCGCACAAAGCCTACTGTATTCTAATATTCCCCTTGTACCTACAAGGAAATAAGCAATAAGATAATTTGTACAAATGTTTATCTCAACTAACAAGAAAGAAGATATAGGAATAAGAGTTTGTAAGAATGGTTCGTACAAGAGTAGAGCAAGTCATGTGAGTGCAACACGTCAGGTTTTTCTTACATCGGTTTCCTGTGAGGGTTTAGTACCGGGGCATCCGTCTCTCTTTCAGAACCACCCTATATTTGAAGAATGACAAAGGTAGGTGCTCATTAAATTGTTATGCCAGAGAGCACTGGAGGAAAATCTTTGCCATGTAATGTAAGTACCTACTGGAACTGGCTTGTGCCCTACTGCAGGGTGTAATGACCCTAAACCAAATGCTTTAATTACGTGGGTGGCCAGCAGTGGACCGCCAGACTAGAGGTATGAGCCGTAATGAGCTTTTATTACTCCTGCAAGTAAACAGTCCAGAGCATCTGCATACCCAGGTCATTTAGCCACACTCCAAATTTAATTAAACTGGAAACAGAAATCATTTTGCATTCACTTTTCCCTACACCGCACAACGTACCAGGTTTCCTGTCTGTTTTTCTGTTGGGAACCGTGTAATGAGATTGATGGAATGCCCAGGTAGTCGAAATATTAAGTTACATTTTCACTAAATTAATTTATTAAGGGATTTTGTTGGCTTCATAAATCTCTGGTTGGTTGTTGCTACTCCATATCAGTAAAATAGGATTTGTTTTTAGGTTAAGTTCGTCGGAGCTCCAAGCATTGTAATACGACTTTCATTGCGAATGTGGTTGTGCTTTCAAATATATCGATAAATAATGCTTATTCTATATTGTGACATTTAGAACAATAGCTTCTGCGTTTTCAAAATTAATTAAAAGTGTTACACAATCAGAGCAGGGAAATAATTACTAGGACCGCGATTTTTAGGTAAGATTTCACACGTTGCGCCAAATATAAATGTCCTTCACACATCCAGCCACGAGGTATCTCCTAACAGATGCGCAGTGATATCACTACGTGAATAAATAGAAAGAAAAAATATTAATGGTTCGTAGTTTCAACAAACAGCTTCCAGAAAAGTCTGATTTGTCAGTTACATGAGAACGCTTCCGGAGCCGAGGTTTTCGAACCCGAGGCCAACGCTAACAATCAAATACAGGTCTTTGATAATAATGAATAATGTAAATTAAAATACCTCGGTTTTTAAAATGCTCCCATAGGTCAAATTTAATATTTCCAAACACTTTAAGCTCCTATTGCACAGGATATGACGTCATCTACAAAAATGTTCGTGTTTTTTCTGGAAGATACTTGCATGAATAATTTACTTCTTTTGTACAAAGCGTTTGGTGTTTAATTGTTGTCTTTTTACCAATTTTCTCCACAGTTTACACAACTACTGTAATAAATATCTTAATTATTTAGTTTAGTGCAAATAATTCGATGTCGTTTGAACGTTCTAAAAGTTCACAATACATTTTTGACGTGCTGTGTTACCATTCAATAGCTTCTCGCAATTCAAGAGCTGCATGTGTGTATATGGTCATTAAAACATACGGTAACGGAATCGTGGGTACTTTCCACTGCACAAGAGAACCAAGGAAATGCTGCGGGCAGAGGTTCACTTCTCAAACAGGCAGCAATTACTTACCACACACCACACTTTAATTTTTAGGTTATAGTAAGGTGTTTCATGCAATAGCACAGGTTTTCTGAAGCACAATATCGACTGTGTTCAAGTTAATTTGTTGAGATAGATATTTCGGTGATTTTCGAGGCCAAACACACCGATTTTATACAGTTATTTTCTGTTAAAACTGACTTAGAATGTTTCTTCTCTAACACTGAACTCGGAGCAACAAATTAACGATAGTTGAGCTATCCATAAGCATTCTTAGCCTACCATAACTACACAGTATGTTAACAGTTGAACGGATTTTTTCGCCTAATGTCGTCCATGCAATTTCTACATAATTTTGAGGTTATTACTTTCCCTGATTATTTTCCGGACATACATATTTCGCACGTTCCATCTTACAAATATATTTACCATTAAATTACATAACTCAACTAAATAATAAGTGCATTTAAACATAATTTAATTGAATAATAAACGTACAAAGAGTGTCAAATACTTAATTATAACCTCAAACCCCAGTGATAAAATAGTTCATGACTAGACAATAATGTTAGAGAGTTCAGACAGATGAAGACTACCCAAATAGTTACGTAACTGTAGTTTAACTAGTGACTTTATATAAGGAATAATACAACCTCAACTTAAGAGTACAAAATTTAATGGAACTTTAAAATTTTATTATTAAAAAGACCATTATTATTAAAATTAAGTATTTGGTTTTTTTTTTTCGTGTTGCAACAAACAGATGTAGTTTTATTAGAGATAAAAGTGGAATTGGTTGATGCGTATTCTCTTGTATTTTCTGGTTAAATACTGTTATTTCATCTACTTCTTCAATTATTGGAGATTGTCTAAATCGTTTCATAGCGGACGCCATTTTTGCACCATTTCTATGGACCCTAAGCGTACGATTGATTGATACTGCATCGATAGTTTGGTCAAAGAAGTTATGTGCAGTTAATTGGGAGTTTAACATTGAAACCAGCAACTGAGTTTATATTGGCAACACTGACCGGAAGGAAAAAATTATCAGGAAGCTGTTGATTATCGGGCCATGAGATGAATAGCTTAATCTGAAGTTGAAGGTTTGCCGGAAAATGTCCTTCATATAAAGTTTGTACTGTTTCTCCCACGTGACAAAAAGAAACAAAAGAAGGCAACAGTCGCGTGCAGGCTAATGGAAGGCGATTAATTTTTGATTGCGCTGAAATTTTCTCAGCACACGTGGACTACACAGAGAAGTAAACTGCTGAGGGACAGATGTCGCGCGCGTCATGTTTTAGTAACAAATGGACACCTGTTAGCATGCGAGTCACCTTCAATGTTGCTTCGGTTGTAATATTAACGAGAAGGACAGATTGTTAATTTATGGTGCAGCGTTCGTTGTACGAGGCCAAATATCACAACACTGAAAAAGGTTCGATGTTTCCCGCAGGAGAAACCATGTTGAAAAATACTGAAATTGCAATGCTCTTTACAGAACTTTGTCAATCCATTACAATTTAAGGGCATACTAATAGAAGGATATCCGGGAAGAAAACAAGGAATCTCCACGTTCTTAATCTGGGGGAAAAAACTGATTTAATTATTGTGACGAAAAACAAGTGCAGATACTTTTTCTCTCACTTTTATTTCTCAAAACTGATTCACAAAATACAGTCCTTTTTATTGTTAACACAATCTAAATGTGTTGATCTTGCAATTCACAACTGTTTTGTACTCTCATAAAGTTTCTCATTCAATACTTAATGGCTGACTCTGGTTTCAGATTTATTTATATCATAATTTACTCCTTCCGGTCAATATAGCCAATACAAACACAGTTGCTGGTTTCAATATTCATAGTTCTGTATCATCAATATGATTAGCTGTTAATATTATCACCAACTATACCGCTTGATCATTCCCAGTTTACACCCAACCTTCACATTTTAAATGTTGAAATATTTTGTACATTCCACAGTCGCCAAGTGGTGTGAGGTAGCTTCACCTTGAGACGTTAAGGTGTGCACCCGCTGCTGGCATTACAATACTATATAATATTACGCAAAGAGCATTTAAAATGGTTATACTGTGGCTCTGATAATAAATTACCTTGCACACCTTTTAAAGCAGCTCAGTTTTTCAAAACCCAACATGTATGAAATTCTCAAGTTATTTTGTCAAATATTTTTCATGTTTGATAACTTCTTGTAAACTCTCGAATTGAAAACCAAGGGAATTCACATGTAAAATTTGATTCAACTAATAACTTACATTCTGCGAATTAAATTTGTTTATTAAAAACTCTGATGTGTTGCACTCACATGATTTTCCCTACTCTCGAACTAACTATTCTTAAAAACTCTTATGCTTCTATCTTCTTCATATCAGTCGAAAAAAAACATAAAGCAGAGATCATCTTATTGGTAATTTTCCTGTAGGTGTAAGGGGAATATGGGAATACAGTACGATCTGAGCGATAGTGAAATCTTTTAAAGGTAGTCGCTAAATGAAAGCTTTGAAATAATTCCGTTATCGTTGCACGGCGAAGAGAGAAAAAGTTGAGTACGTATAAGTATTGCAAACCTAACACAAATAGCAAGGAATATCTCTGAAATGGTTCACTCCATAAAAAAATTGTAGTTAGACATATATTGTGTTTTTTAACGAGATTTTTTTTTATAGTAAGATTTGGTTGTCTCTTACGGTTTACTAGTTATGGAAGTTATCAAGAATAAACAGGAATACATGGGCTATAGTGAGAATACTGAAAATATATATTTCATGCCATGAAAATATATTAAACATTTTAGAAAAAATCATATTTTTGACGGAAAGGATAGTTTAGGGTGGAGTAATTTTCTTCAAAATCTTTGTGTCGCATCCTTGAAATATATTATAGTTAAATACCAACTTTGGTTTTCAACTAATTTTTCGTTTTTAAGTTATATTGTTCACACACACACACACACACACACACACACACACACACACACACACACACACACACACACACACACACCTGACCTTTATAAAAAAATCCATTACAAATTAAAATTTTAATAAACCCTATACTTCCCCTATCTCCGACAGATAAGCGGCAGAGAAAGTAAACTATGTTTAGGTACAAAAAGTGAGTTTTGGTTGGTAGAAATACTGACCCAGATAAATCCCCTCGCCTGGGGGGAAATTAACCTCTGGATGAAGGTTTTACCAACACCGCGCAGGTTGCGTGTTTCACTGCATTTCATGCACACGTTGGCATTAGTGTTTTTTGTTGTTTTCCTTGCTTTTCTGGGCATCAAACAACATTACACTGGGTCAACAGCATCGTTAACCCAACATTAGCGAGCTAATGGACCTGAAGTGCGCGCTTTCCCATCAGTTGATTGCCAAGCAGTGACACCAAGCCTTGAAAATTGTCACTAAATCTGGGGAATTTGACAGATCAATTCAACCGAATGCTCTCCCGGGAATACCAGCTATAAAATGCACGTATCATTAAATATGCAACCAGCCCTAAATTTCTCTAGTCGAGATCTCACCGGAAATATATGCTTTGAGGCCCTGTGAATCCAAAAAGAGCATTTTTAGAAAAAGGTCCGTGTGTGTCTGTGAACAACATAACTCAAACTAAAAGTCGGTTAAAAACCAAGGTTGGTATTTAAGTTTTATGTCATTCAAGGATGCGACACAAAGATTTTGAAGAAAACAGCCCTACCCTAAACTACCCTTTACATGGAAAATTTTTCGAAAATTTTGATTTTCTTGAAAATGGCTCCCACGATTTTGATTAAAATATCATATGTTTGAGATATTTTTATAACAAATGAAATGTATATCTTGAATTTTCTAGCTATAGCCCCTGTAGCCGTATTTATTCTGGACGACTTTTGCATAACTACTAAACCGTAAGAGATAGACCAATTTATACTATACAAAAAATGTAGATCATGCTAAAATACACAATTTATGTCCCAATAAATTTTCCTGTAGGGTGAACCATTTCGGAGATATTCCTTGTAATGTGTGTGAGTTTCAGAAAACTTCAAACTTCTGTGAAATGGAACATCGTTGTTCATTTTTTTATATGTTAAGAGTGCAAAGAGAACAGAATTTCAAAGCTTTAAAAGGGTAAGTGTAGTTAGAGTAAAAGTAAGAATAGTTAGTACAAGAGAAGGGAAAGTCATGTGAGCGCGGTGCATCATATTTTTATCTATTTTTATTGAATTTCGGAGGAACTATTTCATTGAGGTGTTTTAGAATTGGCTTTGGAATGATAGAAAGAATATTTGTAGCAACGTTGTTCTTGTTTAAATTGGTTGTATTATTTACATTTTGAACTTAAATGCAAAGTGGATAATTTTTAAGAACCAAAATATATATGTGTGCTGCTAGTGAGACAGTTAATGATTTGTAATCGAAAATATACAGATTATACAAAGGAAAATATACTCCTTTTATGTAAGAGCTGCCAAAAAGTGACAGCACGGGTCATTCTTTTGTTTCTGCCCTTCCACTAGCTTTGGTCTAGTGGCGTCACCGAGCAGGGTAAAGGTGACTAGTGCGTCTACACCCCTTGGAGTTTCACAAAATTAGTCAGTGTCGGCCGTCAACATGTCCCGTTAAAAATGCTAACTGGAATGCCCCCAGCTTTCTCCCCTGCCCTTATATACTACGTCACCAGTGAAGGGTAACTAGGAAGAGGAAAAAGTAACCGCCCTATTTCCTCTCAATGACACCACTGTTTTAAATCTATGACAGAGGACCATCGGTTTTACTTCTCTTCCGAAGGAAGTCGTTTTAGTCCAAAAAAATCGATCGACCTGCGCCGGGTTTGAACCCGTGACCTCGGTAACTGGAGTCAGCATGTTAGCCCTAGACCACACAGAATAATTCACTGAGTCTAGACTAATGCATTATCTTATCTGGTTGTCCTACAGCGGAGGTTGCACATAAATCGATGCACAGAGTGCGCTGGAAGATGGATTAAAGGTGGCCACGTGGGTGAGGGTCAAGCGGTAAATCTTCAAGAACATCTCCATGGAAACAAGCAATATGAAAAATGACTTTCAAACATCTGCCGCGCAAAAAACATCAGACAGAAGACGTTTATTTACTGTGCGGAAAACGATGTTCAACTTTATCGCTTTTGATATTAAAGCGTCCTTGCATTCCTGTTGCAGTCACATGACTTTCTCTGCTCTTGCTCAAACCATTCCTACAAACTCTTGTTCCTGTAGCCATTACGTTTTAATCAAGATAATAAACATAATGCATAATACATTTTTGCACAGTTAACTATTTCCGAAATATTCCTTGTTAGTGGTTTGAATTTTAAAACAGGTACGTGTACCACAGAAGTTGGAAGTTGTTATTCGTTTATCTCTTGGCCATGTAAAGAGAATGGAATTCCAAAGTCATCACATATCAAACAGCTCTTACATATATTGTTTGTGGTTTAAGGCCTATTGTATTCCCATTATCCTCTTGCACGTATACGAAATTTAGCAATAGCATAAAATCTGTAAATTTTTATCTTGATTAACCCGAATTATTCGTGTCTTTGTCACTGTTATTTCGTTTCGCTGTTTAAAATGATTACCATTACATACTTATCCGAAAACAATCTGATGTGTTGCACTCACATGACTTTCTCTACTCTTGTACTAACCATTCTTACAAACTGTTATTCCTATATCTTCTTCGTGTTAGTTGAGATAAACATTTGTACAAATTATCTTATTGCTTATTTCCTTGTAGGTGCAAGGGGAATATGAGAATACAGTAGGCTTTGTGCGATAGTCAAATGTTTTAAAGCTTTGAGATTCCCTTCTCTTTGCACACGTAACATATACAAAATGACTACGATGTTCCATTTCACGAAAGCAATGTTTTCCGAAACTCACATACACAAAAAGAAATATCTCCGAAATGGTTCACACTACAAGAAAATTTATTGAGACATAAATTGTGTATTTTAGCAAGATCTACATTTTTTGTATAGTATGATTTGATCTATCTCTAACGGTTTACTAGTTATATAAAAGTCGTCCAGAGTAAATACGACTACATGGGCTATAGCCAGAAAATTCAAGATATACATTTTATTTGTCATCAAAATATCTCAAACATATGACATTTTAATCAAAATCGTTAGAGCCATTTTCAAGAAAATCAAAATTTTCGAAAAGCTTTCCATGTAAAGGGTAGTTTAGGGTGGGGCTATTTTCTTCAAAATCTTCGTGTCGCATCTTTGAAAGACATTAAACTTAAATACTAAATGTGGTTTTTTTACCGACTTTTCGTTTCTGAGTTATGCTGTCCACAGACACACAGACCTTTTTCTAAAAATGCTTTTTTGACTCAGGAGTCCTCAAAACATATATTTCCGGTGAAATTTCGACATCAAATTTTTGTGTGGAGTATAATAAATACTTTCACAGTAAAAATGCAGAATTGGAAATGACTCTGTCCTCTTTAGTTTGGATTAAGTGTACAGAGTGCGTCAGTTGGAAGTTGCCATGCTAACCGCTAGGCCGCAGTGTTATGTCAGTTTCTGGAGCACGGTTTTCCCAGCCAACGTGTGTTTCTCATTAAGCAAAACAAGGCCTCCTGTGTACCAAGCATCGAGTTTAGAATTACAAGTGTTAGTGTTGGCGAGTTCATGTTATTGCATAATCAGCCGGATCTGAAGTGACAGAGTTTTCACTATTTTCGTGCTCTATTTTACATTCACTAGGAAAATAGTTTCACGGCAATTTTCCAAAGAGTAAACATGAATTTATAATAAATATAATTATAAAACCCAGATGAAAAAGCTTTCAAAAAATAACTTTTCCAATTTCGAATAATGGGTGCCATACTGGCAGAATAGAACTCCCTGAGTCAGGTAAAGTTCGCCGATACCAGACACTACATTAAACAGCCACACGCCATATGCGGTGACTAATGGAACTACAATCGGTAAAGAACGCCGTGCATGGGCCAGTACGAAACTATTTGGAATTAGACGATCTGACACAAAAGAATTAAAATAATGAGCAATCAACACAAACTAATTATCTGAATCTCATATCCTAAACTGTTTCTTAGATAATAGATTATAATTAAGAAATATGACATTTTCAAGATGCAAGTTTTAATCTCCCCTTAAATGGTATGGAAACTAAAAATGTTGGTGACAAAGGTGAAGAAACAAACTCTTGAGTTTTATCAGTCAACAATAGAAGAATATCTATTGTCTTAAAATGATAAGTGTAATATTTGTATGGTATGTTAAAAATCAGTGCATCTGCTTTTAATTTAGCCTTGATATTTTGTAAACCACTGATCAAATGCCTTTTGGTGTTAGACTAACCATAAATGATTATTAGTATTCCTCCCAAACTAGAGATGGCAGCACTGATTAGAAAACGTTTTGTATTGAAGATTAGGCCGTTTTTACACATGCCTTTAATTTGAGTTTGACTTAGGGAATTAATCTATTGTCGTTTTTGTCGGGAGGATCTATTTTTAAAATTATTACTCTTAACTGCATTAGTTACTGCAGTTTGCATAAAAGATATTACTGTATGTTCAGAAGTAGTCATTTTAACTCAAATGTGATCTCCGTTTAATGGTTGACCGAAATAAGCCACTCTTTTTCCTGGAACTCTTCTTCCGACTCCCAGCGGCTAGGTGCTGTGCAGATACCCTTGTACGACCTGTTCTCGAATGCTGGAATGTACTCTACTTTTGAACTGCAACATCATGTATAAATAACAGAAAAACTGCCAAGAACGTCAAAAGAACTGGATGGAAGAATAGACGAATGCTGAAGAGGTTTCAACTACTTTCCAAGAGTGAGAAGGAATGATGGCGTCACAGATTACATTACAGCCAGCAATTCTGAAGGAATCGGAACGGGTCTAGAGCCCAAAACCGTCGCACTGCTACTGTTTTGATAACACTTTCGTGCAGTTAATCGTACCAACATTTTCTTAGCTCTTGGTTTTAATTTTAAAATACCTAGTTTTTTAAAGTAGTAGTTTCCTATGCCATTTTTTGTGGCCATCAGCAATTCCAAGTGAAACCCAACAACTCGATATTTTCTTATCGTTAAAACGGAAAATCAGTTCATCTCAAATACTCAGTTTATTTTTAACATTAGCAAATAGCCTTTCTTCAGGGAAAGAACAGTTGTTAAAAACACAGTTGTTAAATTCAAATGAGGTGCTATTTCGATTGTTAATGATTGTAATGTGTAATTAAATTGTTTTTCATCGATTTATGGGGTACAGTTGGGGACACTGGTTATACGAAGGAATGATCAGATGATAATTCGAATGTGATAATTTAATCTCTATGTGTGAAATACTTCAGTTTATTGAAGCTGAGACCTAGCACTTCGAGCTTAGAACATCTTTTCTGGCTACTCTGCTTAGGCGGCGCCCCCTAGGAGGAAAGAATGAGGTGACAGGGTATTAAGGGTGGCCAGGCTTGAGGAGAGTCTCAGAAGACGGCAGGGTCCCTAAGAGTTACACATTGAAACTCCATGGTGCCGCCGGCGTCCTTCGTCCCTGTGGGTTTATACATCCCCTGGGGGCCCGGGGCCCGGAGGAGGGAATATATAGAGAGCAAATTCCCCGCCATGCACGCGGAAACTCCTGCTGACACTTGAAACCCTGAAATAATCTAATAGGTCGGCCACGGGAATCAAACCTACGACTTTCTGAATGCTCTGCTCTTGTAAGAATGGTTTGTAGAGGCAGGAATGTAGCACACACGCGGTTACTGAAATCTTTGTCACCTTGCAAGGTAACAGACGTTCATTAAAACGACCTCTGTCTCTCGCAGTGGAAATGTTCCTCTTGAAGAAATGGCCTCCCTTCTTCAAACGTCACCCCTGCACGTGGCATTCACTACACGCGTTAAACTCTCGCATTTCGCACACGTAAGCGGCTGTTTGTTTACTCTAATCTCTCTTCCACGGAGCAAAAATTCTCACACACATACCAAAATTATAGAAAAAATCACATGCGTTACATCACATGAATTTACCCATCCAACAACCTGCTCTTTAAAAAGTGAGGTAAACATTTGTACAAATATTTTCATTACATATTTCCATGACGGTACAATGGGAATATGGGATAGAGTGGGATTAAGCGATATGATGGCCTTAAAATCGCATTTTTGTATGTCCAGGACATAAAACAACAAATGTATTCGACAATGCTAACAAATAACAAGGACTATTTTCGAAATGGTTTATTCTACAAAAAATAGTGTGTGTTTTAACGAGAACTACATATATTTTAAGCTTCTCAACTACGTATAGTAAGGTAGAGGAAATATTGTACTCCCCACAAAAATTCGATGTCGAGATTTCAAAAACGAAAAGTCGGTTAAAAACCGAAGTTGGTATTTAAGTTCAATGTCTTTCAAGAATACGACACGAAGATTTTGAAGAAAATAGTCCTACCCTAAACTACCCTTTACATGGAAAATTTTTCGAACATTTTCATTTTCTTGAAAATGGCTTTATTGATTTTGACTAGAATGTCATATTTGAGACATTTTTATGACAAACGAAATGTATATCATGAATTTTCTGACTATAGCCCCAATAGCCGTGATGACTTTTGCACAACTGTTAAACTGTGAGAGATACACCAAATCTTAATTTCAAAGAGCCAGCGCCGCCTATTAGCTAGGTGGTCACCACGTTGGCTGACTCTGTTAGTCCAACACTCTCTCACTAGAGCAGGGGAAGACAGGAAACGCTGCCGTGACGTCAGCTCACTCAGCACACATGCTCCCAGAGAAAGCCAGTTGAACGTGTGACGTCACAGCGGACAAGAGGAAATGGCATACGGGGCATCGTAATTTTAATGCTGACTGTTTCAATTACGGAATAGTCACAGATTATAAATAATTACATTTCGGCTTTATGCCATATAAATTCTAGTTTATGTGAACAATCATGTTATAACGGAAATAGAACAGAAATTACAACTATTTTGCCTGAGCAAGAGGAGAGCTATACAGAACAATTAGGTGGACATTTTCCGACATTTGTCGTTTCGCTTTTCTTTAATTAGTTTGTCAATGTTAGGGTGTAATGTACGACACATTTGTAACCGAAGACTGCATGTTAGATTGTGATCTGACAATATGCTTCGGGATTTTGACTTAGAAAGGTTCATAACAGAAAAGAATTGTTCGCACACATGTGTAGAACCAAACATACATAATACCCGTGCAACAAGGGCATACAACCTCAGAAATCTGGTTTGAGGAACATTCTTATAACAACCAGCCGAGCCTTCCTTGTGTTTATATTTGTCCTTCAGCAAATCGTCGCACTGTAAATTTATCAATTCAATTTGCTACCTGCTAGAAACATTGTTAATATCCAATGAATACGGGGTCGCAAAGATCTGAAACGTAGTTGACCATGTTTCTACATCTTGAAGCCTGGTCTCAAACTAGTGTGAAACACGGGGAACTGAACACATGCACCGCTGATCTAGGCAACCTAGCAATACACTGCTCTCGCCTGACGTCGCACGAAGGTTTCAAGTTTTCTTTATTCACAATTTTGGCCTGGTGCCGGTACAAGGGCCCCGGCTTACAGGCTATAAATTTACATTTATTTACAATTTTTCTTTTTACAAGCTTATAGTTTTGTGTATCACCAAAAACCCATACGGTGGCCATCTTTAGGCCACCGAGAATAGTTTTCGTTAGTCGTTTGGTGTATATTCCTATTATTTATTGTTGTTTTTGTTTTTTTTTTCTTATATACATATATACATCTATATACACACATACACGCACGCATTCACCCACACACTCATATTCACATGCTTACACACACACGTTCACTGGGCACACCAGAAAAATGCGTCCCAGCTCGCGCACTGCACTATTTACAATATTTACATTTTCCCCGCTATTTTCCTGCGCGGGCAGGGTGTAGCTACTGGGTGTTTTCCGAGGCGAGGGCCTCTACCGTAACGTGTGTGTGGCCTAAGAGCGAGATTGCATGGACACGCATTAGTCGGTGAGCCGTGCCGCGTCTAAAACATTTTTATTCCAGTATGTTTGCGGTGCTTCGGCTCGCCTTTGCCAATGTTGGCGATCACGTAGTTTTCGTGGTTCCTAATGCGCGTCCATGCTGCCGTTGCTCTTTTTGCTATTGCCTCTGGGATGGATGGGATCTGAGTTTCGAGGTGAAGAGTTTGGTTAGTGGTAAGGAGTGGAGCAGAGAGGATTTTTCTAAGGGAGAGGTTTTGGAGGGTTTGAATTTGTTTGAGGGCGGTTTTAGAGACATTTGCCCAGGCCACGCATGCGTACAGGACCACCGAGAGTATAAATGACCTATATAAAATCAGCTTGGATTAAGTTGTAGCTGTTTGCTGCGGAAGATGGGGGCGCACAACTTTATCCGCTGTCTGCCTTTGTTGGCCGTATTTTATGTGGGTGGACGAGCACATCGTGCGGTCCATGGTGACGCCAAGGTATTTGACATTCTGGCGACATTGCAATACTTGACCACCGACCGTTAGGTCCATTGCCAAAGTGTGATGCCGCTTTGAACAATGTATTAGCTGGCATTTATTGGGGTTAATTTTGATTTTCCAGTCATGGAGCCATGAGAGGAAGTTGTTTGTGTATCTTTGCATTTCTGCAAGGCCGGAACGAGGATTTTTGTGGTGGTTGTATATTGCAGTGTCGTCTGCATATATGGCGACCTTGCATCTGGCATCCGCTGGGAAATTATTTGTAAACAGTATGTACAGGAACGGTGACATGATTGCCCCTTGTGGGACGCCAGCACGCATCACTCTCTCCCGAGAGAAGGAGTGGCCCACTTGGACGTAGAAGTGTCGATTTTCTAAGAAGTGTGCAGCAGGTATAGATAATTTTGGAGTGCCGGAAAATTGTGGTGCAGTTTGTAAATGAGGACATTGTGCCAGCACCGGTCAAATGCAGCTTCTACGTCCAGAAATAATGCCAACGTTGAAGCCCCATTGTTAAATTGCTCTGTTACATCATCAGTTAGTCTGAGAAGCTGTAATTCTGTGGAATGTCCTTCTATAAAGCCAAATTGTGAATTTGAGAGTTCATGTGTTTCCGAAATTTGTTTTTGAAGTCGAGAAAGGATAAGTTTTTCGAGCAATTTACCAATAGTAGACAAGAGACTAATGGGGCGGTAGTTTTGCGGTTGTCTGGTGCTTTTCCCTTGCTTTGGGAGCATGATAACCTTGGCTCGTTTCCAAGTAGAGGGGAAATAGCCTTGCTGCAAACAGGCGTTAAATATCTTTGTCAGTTACACCAGAGCTTTTCTCAGGAGATGCTTAAGTTCCTCATTAGTCACTTTGTCTGGGCCGGCAGCTTTACCATTAGGCAATTTCCTAATGAGCTTGTAAACTTCCTGCGGTGTTATTAGGGATAGCTGTTGCTCTTGTTTCTGCGCCACCCAGGTTTGTACCCATGTCTGGACCTCCCGTTCTATTTCACGGTTGGTCACTGGGTTTTCGGTGAATCTGTCTTGTAGACAGTCAGCGAAGACCTCGCCTTTCTCCTCTTCGGAGAAGTGCAGGCCGCCTTGAGTGTGCAGCGCCTCAATTGCGGAGTTAACGCTCGTGGAAACTTTAAAAGCCTTTAGTAATTTCCACAAATAAGGCACGAAGGTACAAGCTGGCTCCTCGTTTAAATACGTCACACGGCCCGAAGTTGTCTTCCCCTGCACTAGAGTGAGCTCGGCCAGTTGGTTCTTCCCATCCAACAGATGGCAATGCGGTTCAAAAGACAGCCGTGTAACAGTATTTTTGCTCTTATTTAAGTGAATGTCAGCACGAGGGTAACTTTGTGCATGTGGTGAGTGTTAGGAATGAGAACAAAAGATGGCCAGCGTTGCGGGAATACCGGAGTGTACACAGGAGAGTTGTAATGAGACTGAGAATGACAGCAGTCAAGAAGTGAAGCAAGCGTAGAGGTGTGTAAGTAAAGGTGCACTTTGCAATCGCGACAATAGTCCCATTCACTGCACTGTTGGTAAGCGAGTTTAGAGTAGACCAACATTAAACGTGCTTTCCCAGAGCTGCAGCAAAGCAGTGGGTGCAGGCGCTCTACTAGCTTGCCGCTCGGCCGCCAGTGTGCGTGCCGGTACCCAAGATTCAGGTGTTCTTACTCTTCAACTTTTATCTTTCTAGACACAAGACAAACTGAGTGACGGACCACAAGACAGCGGACTCGCAAGACCTCAGCCAAAGGTGCGACACCTCAAGCCGTAATGGATTGCATAGGCGCTTCCTCTAACGGGGAGGGGGGGGTGTCCGGTGCTCTGCGAGTAGCCGGAGGGCAACTGCACCAGAGCCAGTTCGAGTCGAGCGGGAAAGCTACTCCCTCACCCGAGTGTCTTTACCGCAGTACCTAGCCGTTATACGGCTTAACCTGCGCGATAAGTGTGGTAGTTTGGTCTACAGGGATTTGATACTTCTGGGAATGTTTGTGGAATCAGGGGTATTTATAGGGGCGGGATGGGTGGTAGCACCTTCGGGTGAGGCCCACAGTCCCCCTCTGTGCTATCCCAGCGCATGGGGCTCCGTAAATGGATTTTTCCTCCACTTGAAAAAAAAATTGGTAGAGGCTCCAGAGGCAGTTCGAGTCGAGCGGAGATGTTTCCCCCGCTCGAGTGTCTTTACCGCAGTAGCTAGCCGTCATATGGCTTAACCTGCACGATGGTTTTGATGGTGTCACTACAGGGATAGGGATTTGGACGATCGTGTTATACCAGGACCCAGCACCTCAAACTCTGTTCCTGAAGCGGCACAACCAGCGCGCAAGAAGCGCAAATTCTCTGTCCTGCGACAAATTGTCGACGTGGAACCATCACCACCACTGGTTTCCTATCACCCTCTCTCTTCTTCTGACTCAGAGGGCGACAGAGACGCCGAGGGCTTTACTGTAGTGAACAGACGCCGGAATAGGCGTAACTCCACGGGCTATCAGCAGCAAAAACCAAAGGGTGCAACCCAACTCCCAGCCAAAGGGGGGTCCAAAATACCGCCAATTGTAGCGGATGTTTTTAAGAAGCACTTGCGCCTGCACTTCGGAAATTCAAGCTGCAGTATGAAAGTCCTAACATGAGCCCCATGCAGAAACATGCCTTACTGGTCCAAACTTTGGCCCAGCTGTTCCCTAACTCAGCCAAGTAATAGTCTCCAGACTTGTCCGGAGACCATTCAGGGCTGCGTTCTGGAACGTAAATGGCATAAGGAGCCATTACCGTTTTTACAATCCTATGGAATTGACATTCTAATGGTCTGTGAAACCCACTTGGATGCTGTAACCAACTTCACCCATCGGTCAGATCGGAACGGCCGACAGGGGGGCGGTACAGCCATCTTCATTAAGAATCACATCACCCATACCTCCTTTCCCTCCCGCCGCTACAACATGTGGAGGCCTGCGACATTAGGCTTGCCATTGGCGGGGTGGACACGGTGTTGGTGGTGGCATACGACCCTCCTGATAACCGCTTCTATGAAGTTGACATCAATACCCTCCTGAACCTGCATCCTGCGGTATGTATCGCAGGCGACCTCAACGCGAAGCATGCCCACTGGCATAGCCGCGTCAGTAATGCCACCGGGCGAGGGCTTTACCGACTGATCAGCGGTAACCCGCACGTACTTGCGCATGGACCGAGAGGACCTACGTTCCATCCGGCCCGAGAGAGGTCGGATGTACTCGACATCATGCTCACCAAGAATATACCATTCCATCTAGACCTCTCAGTGGTCAACGGCCTGGTGGATTCCAACGTGGACTTATCAGCACTGGTCACTCCAGACTGGACATACGAGTCGACTGGGATGCAGCCATCCTGGAACTTAACCGGTCCGTGGACCCGCGTCCGCTTATCGATTCTATCGACGCACTATAAGCGGCAGCCACGGCCTTCTCCCAACATGTCCGGGATGTGGTACGTGCCCACACGTACCGCATTCCATCCGAAATACCTAACACTCGAACCATACTCATCGCACTCAAGCAGTTGATCAAAGCCAAAGCAACTGTCCGAAGGCTCTGGCAGCGTTTCCGCCATCCCAGGATACCAGCGGTTCAAGTCCCTGGCACGACACCTGTTGCATTTACACCGCAAAACAGCCTGGGAAAACACGATGGCAAATGTAGACTTCACTGAGAAGCAACCATGACGGATAATCAGGTCCCTTAGAAAGGACAAAAACACACATCAGCTTCCTCTACACGACACCCGAGACTCCCTTTCGAGCCCCACGAGAAAGCCGCAGATTTCGCAGACCATCTGGAGTCTCAATTCGAACCCCGGGAAGATGTCCAGGACGAAGACTTTACTGAACTCGTGGAGGCGACGGTGGACTACATCTATGAGGCACCTCCGCCGCCACGCGCAGAGATCCATATTCCCATAGTCACCCCAAGACAAGTGGCTTCTCACATCAAAAGCTTGAAACCCAGTAAATCCACAGGGCATGATGGTGTCACGGTGCCCATACTCCAGCACCTCCCCCGTAAGACCGTTTTCCACCTGACGGGTATATATAATGCATGAAGGAGGCAACCGTGGTCTGCATTTTGAAGCCCGGCAAGGACCCGGTCTTCCCTTCAAACTACCGTTCCATTAGCCTACTTCCCATCGTTTCAAAAAAATTCTGAACGATTATTCCTATCCCGCCTCACTCCTCTCTTCGAGGAAAAGCAACTCATCCCGGGTCATCAGTTCGGTTTCCGTCATGGACATTCCACTACACTACAGCTACTGTGGCTGATTGAGAAGGTTGCCCTGGGTTTCCAGGAAAACTTCAAAACAGTCGCGGTGCTTTTGGATGTAGTAAAAGCCTTTGCAACCACATGGCACCAGGGGTTACTGTATAAACTCAGAGAGGCAGAAATCCCTCCCCCCTACTTCACACTGATTGGTAGCATCCTTCGGGATCGCTCTTTTCGGGTGCGGGTGGAGGGGAAGTTGTCCTCGGTCAACCCATAGCGGCTGGAGTTCCGGAAGGTAGCGTGCTATCGCCGTTGCTCTTTGCTGCCTACATGTCTGACCTACCCGTGGAACCGCATACTGTTACGTGTCAGTATGCAGACGACGTCCTCATACTGGCACAGAACAAAAATGTTCGGTACTGCTTCCCTCCACTACAGCGACAGCTCGAGGCTATCGGCAGGTGAAGTGAACAGTGGAGAATGGCCATTAGCCCGCAGAAGAGCCAGGCTCCACTATTGGGCAAAGTTCGAAACTGGCGGCCGGGTGTATCCCTGGCACTGCGGCGGAGAAGAATCACATGGGTTAACTCCACCAAATACCTGGGGATTCTACTTGACCGTGGTCTAACCTTCACTCCACATGTCAGGGCAAAGGTCGGTCAGGGACATGGCGCCCTGAGACAGCTATATCCCATACTCCACTCAACCATGCCCACTCACCTGAAACTACGCTTGTACCGCGCGATCGTCCCGCACCTGATTCTGTACGGGTGCGAGGTCTGGGACATGGCGCCCTGAGACAGCTATATCCCATACTCCACTCAACCATGTCTACACACCTGAAACTACGCTTGTACTGCGCGATCGTCCCGCTCCTGATTCTGTACGGGTGCGAGGTCAGGGACATGGCACCCTGAGACAGCTATACCCCATACTCCACTCAACCATGCCCACTCACCTGAAACTACGCTTGTACCGTGCGATAGTCCCGCCCCTGATTCTGCACGGGTGCGAGGTCAGGGACATGGCACCCTGAGACAGCTATATCCCATACTCCACTCAACCATGTCTACACACCTGAAACTACACTTGTACCGTGCGATCGTCCCGCCCCTGATTCTGTACGGGTGCGAGGTCAGGGACATGGCACCCTGAGACAGCTATATCCCATACTCCACTCAACCATGCCTACACACCTGAAACTACGCTTGTACCTTGCGATCGTCCCGCCCCTGATTCTGTAGGGTGCGAGGTCAGGGACATGGCGCCCTGAGACAGCTATATCCCATACTCCACTCAACCATGCCTACACACCTGAAACTACGCTTGTACCGTGCGATCGTCCCGCCCCTGATTCTGTAGGGTGCGAGGTCTGGGACATGGCGCCCTGAGACAGCTATATCCCATACTCCACTCAGCCATGCCTACACACATGAAACTACGCTTGTACCGTGCGATCGTCCCGCCCCTGAATGTGTACGGGTGCGAGGTCTGGGACATGGCGCCCTGAGACAGCTATACCCCATACTCCACTCAACCATGCCTACACACCTGAAACGACGCTTGTACCGTGCGATCGTCCCGCCCCTGATTCTGTAGGGTGCGAGGTTTGGGACATGGCGCCCTGAGACAGCTATATCCCATACTCCACTCAACCATGCCTACACACCTGAAACTACGCTTGTACCGTGCGATCGTCCCGCCCCTGATTCTGTAGGGTGCGAGGTCTGGGACATGGCGCCCTGAGACAGCTATATCCCATACTCCACTCAGCCATGCCTACACACATGAAACTACGCTTGTACCGTGCGATCGTCCCGCCCCTGAATGTGTACGGGTGCGAGGTCTGGGACATGGCGCCCTGAGACAGCTATATCCCATACTCCACTCAACCATGCCTACACACCTGAAACTACGCTTGTACCGTGCGATCGTCCCGCCCCTGAATGTGTACGGGTGCGAGGTCTGGGACATGGCGCCCTGAGACAGCTATACCCCATACTCCACTCAACCATGCCTACACACCTGAAACGACGCTTGTACCGTGCGATCGTCCCGCCCCTGATTCTGTAGGGTGCGAGGTTTGGGACATGGCGCCCTGAGACAGCTATACCCCATACTCCACTCAACCATGTCTACACACCTGAAACTACGCTTGTACCGTGCGATCGTCCCGCCCCTGATTCTGTACGGGTGCGAGGTCTGGGACATGGCGCCCTGAGACAGCTATACCCCATACTCCACTCAACCATGTCTACACACCTGAAACTACGCTTGTACCGCGCGATCGTCCCGCCCCTGAATGTGTACGGGTGCGAGGTCTGGGGTACAGTGGCTCGTTCCACCATCCGCAGGCTGCAGGCCGTGCAGAACAGGACGCTTAGGATGATCTACGATACCGACCGTAGGTTTCCATCACACATCCATCACACTCATTCCGGCATCCCATACATTGTGGACGTCGTGCGGGACAGGACTCGCACAATGTATGCCAAACTCACGCCTCACCCAAACCAGATGGTCAACACCCTGGGGCAATACGACCATCGCCTCCCTAGGCAGAGACAGAGCTACCGCCTACCCAAGGACGCCCTTGGCTGGTAGGTACCGCTTTCCCTTCACCAACCGCCAAATGTAACTACACTTGGCACCACCACACCTGTCACCTATTCCTCTCGGTTTCCTGTCACTAGCACTGCATTGCTCGACGGTTCCACAAGCGGCCGACGAAGTAAACAGTAGGGCAATGGTCGCTTGGATGGCTAGACATCCAAGATCTGACACATCCCACCGCCAGTGACAACACAGGAAGCCAATCTGCACCTTTAGAGGCACAAAAACACTAAAGCTTGTATAAACGACAAACCTATACCACCTCACGGGTAAATCCGTAGTTAAACGGATAGGTACCGTGGCCACCTTACATTCCGCCTGGGTTAACCCAGGCGACTCGTACTCACTCCTGGACTCCTGGACTGTTTCAACAACTTTGTTCCTATGGGCCCAAGACCGGTCATGTGGGTATTCAATTTGAGCTTACCGAGGGAGTATATTCCATTTAAGTGGGTGTCCTCCACCTCCCACCCATAAGGACCAAGTTAAACTAATATGGGCAGAGATTACGGAACTTGAGAGAAAATTCGAGGTCCGGACGCGTGCACCGGGTCCCCTTTCAAAATGTCTGCATTCGGGTGCCTTTTGAAAACTCCCCCCAAGGGGTTTAGGCCCTGTAGCACAACTTTGTTCCAATGGGCTGAAGACCCGTCATGTGCGTACTCGATTCCAGCTTTCCGAGGGGGTAAATTTCATTAAGGTGGGTATCGTCCACGTCCCACCCATAGGGACCAAGTTCGATTCATATGGCCAGAGGTTACGGGACTTGCCGGGTATCCCTTACACCGGCGCACCCCCTTGAGCAAACAACGTGTCTCTGGGATTCACAGTTTTCTAACTTTTTACCTATGGGCCGGACATCCCTCGAGTGGGTAGTCGATTAGAGCTTTCCATGGGTGTAGATTCCAATAATGTGGGCTTCGTCCAACTCCACCCCATAGGGACGGAAATAGGTTCACATGGGCTTAGGTTTTTGAAAATAGGTAAAACCGAGGTGTGCGCTAGGTGGCCCTTATATCGCCACACTTTCTGGTGAAAACCGCGACGCTCTGCAACGCTCCGTTCTGAGCTAAGTCGCAATGAAGCTTTGAGCCTCCAGCGGGAGTTTCCAAAATCACAATACGCGCTACAGAGTCGTTCTTGGACTCAAATAAACCGTCTCGGCCAAGCGAGCAACTTTGCTTATGTACATCTTTGCCTATCTCCCACAATTTGGCCACAAACCGCCATTTTGTCCCAAATGTTAGCAACGACACCACCACCGCCCTAATTGAGCTAGTCACCATATTTTAGGTGCAACTGCAGGTGCTTAGGTAGAGTAGGCGTACCGAGCGCCAACAACCTACGATTTTTTACTTTCTCTGCTGGTAAGTAGGGGAAGTATTGTATTCCACCCAAAAAGTCGATATCGAGATTTCACCGGAAATATATGTTTTGAGGCCCCCTGAATCCAAAAAAGGCATTTTTAGAAGAAGGTCCGTGTGTGTGTCTGTGTCAGTCTGTCAGTCTGTGGACAGCATAACTCAAAAACGAAAATTAGGTTAAAAACCAAAATTGGTATTTAAGTTTAATGTCGTTCAAGGATGTGATACGAAGATTTTGAAGAAAATAGCCCCACCCTAAACTACCCTTTACATGGAAAATGTTTCGAAAATTTTAATTTTCTTGAAAATGGCTCTAACGATTTTGATTAAAATTCCATATGTTTGAGATATTTTTATGGCAAATGAAATGTATATCTTGAATTTTCTGGCTATAGCCCCTGTAGTCGTATTTACTCTGGACGACTTTTGCATAACTGGTAAACTGTTAGAGATAAACCAAATTATACTATACAAAAAGTGTAGATCTTGCTAAAATACACAATTTATGTCTCAATAACTTTTCTTGTAGGGTGAACCATTTCGGAGATATTCCTTGTTATGTGTGTGAGTTTCGGAAAACTTGGAACTTTCGTGAAATGGGTCATCGCTGTTCATTTTTTTATATGTGAAGTGTGGAAAGACAACAGAATCTCAAAGGTTTAAAACATTTGATTATCGCACAAAGCCTACTGTATTCTCATATTCCCCTTGTACCTACAAGGAAATAAGCAATAAGATAATTTGTACAAATGTTTATCTCAACTAACACGAAGAAGATATAGGAATAAGTGTTTGTAAGAATGGTTAGTACAGGAGTAGAGAAAGTCACGTGAGTGCAAAACGAGGGATTTTCTGTGAAGTAAGATTGTGTTTAACTCTTATGGTTTAACAGTTTCGCATAAGTCATCCAGAATAAAGACGATCTCAGAGAAATTTCTCAGAAAATTCAACATATACATTTCACTTCTCATTCAAAAACTTCAATAATTTTAATTAAAAATCGTTACAGCCAGTCTTGAGGAAATAAAAATTTTCTAAAAATGTTCCATGTGTAGGTTAGTTTGGGGTGGGAATGGATTTTCATCCGTGAAAGATGTTAAACTTAAATACCAAGTTTGGTATTTAGCACACACACACACACACACACACACACACACACACACACACACACACACACACACACACACACACACACACACACAGAGAGAGAGAGAGATCTTATTGTAATTTTTTTCAGCGAGTCACATAATTTCTATTTTTGGTGAAATCTCGATATCGAATTTGTTGATGGAATGCAATACTCAAAGTTACTATTAGAGGTCTGTACGGTCCGACATTCTTAGATTATTATTATTATTATTATTATTATTATTATTATTATTATTATTATTATTATTATTATTATTATTATTATTATTATTATTATTATTATTATTATTATTATTATTATTATTATTATTATTATTATTATTATTATTATTATTATTATTATTATTATTATTATTATTATTATTATTATTATTATTATTATTATTATTATTATTATTATTATTATTATTATTATTATTATTATTATTATTATTATTATTATTATTATTATTATTATTATTATTATTATTATTATTATTATTATTATTATTATTATTATTATTATTATTATTATTATTATTATTATTATTATTATTATTATTATTATTATTATTATTATTATTATTATTATTATTATTATTATTATTATTATTATTATTATTATTATTATTATTATTATTATTATTATTATTATTATTATTATTATTATTATTATTATTATTATTATTATTATTATTATTATTATTATTATTATTATTATTATTATTATTATTATTATTATTTGAAACGCATTGGCTGAATAATCATATAGAATTCCTAGTAAAGAATACTTTGCCCGAATTTCGACATCCGTGACCAAAAATATTTGTAGCTTAGCATACGTAATAGATACAAAAACTAAACGATATCTTTTTCGTTATAAGGAAATTCAAAAGCTGTATTTGTGATGAAATCTGAAAGGGTGTTTCAAAAATACAGCAGTACTTTACTATGAAACTATTAGTAAATAGATAATAATCATAGAAGAGAAGTTTTGCGGAAGTTTACACGTGTTCGTGAACAGGATATTCTCGTATTCTGAGCCCCCCCCCCCTCCCCCCGGCGGGTAGAACATGAGGGTGAGGAATTCCATGTGCTATTGTTCCCACATTCCGAAGTGTACTACAGTTCTATTGGTCGGAAATTGAGATGAAGTAGAAGGAAACTTTAGGATTCGGATCACGAGGTACCTGCCATTGTGGAGCGAAGAATGAAATTGTGAGGTGTTCGCACATTGAGACGCGCGAGTCTATTCATGGCAGAACTTGACTTTCTTTTGAAGTAGTCCTCAATGTGGATCATGAAAATCCTATTGAATGTCCAATGTAACTCCTGTTCCCTCAATGTAACCTAATCAACATCTGCCAAATGCATCACAATCTATATTAATATATACGTATTATAGGGAGAGAAAATTTGTGTAACTTGGGAATCACAAAAACCACCGATTTTGATAACTTTTTCACCACAGTCTTTTCGACGTCAGGCTATAACAACTTTGTAATTTCATACATTACTAAAGATTAAAATGGATTTATGAAGCCTTTGTGCTTTCTTTTCTTCCTATTTTATCTTGCTTCATCAAGTACAAGAAGCAGTGCAGAATAACTATCTCCGCCTCTGTGACGGCAGATGGCATTAGGGTGCCATCCAGTCTATCTGCTTACACTATCTGTGGCTAGATGGCACAACATTCACTATTACCACATATTTTTCATTTTTACCATTTTTTAGACTTTGGTGGAACTTTATGTCCTGGTATTAACCCTAGATTACATACAAGAGTGCAGCACCCCACTAGAACGAACTTATAGTTGACGACACTGAATGGTTGATACACCAAACTCATGATTCCGCGTACTTTCAGTTGTGAAGTAGACATTGTTGAAGGTAGCCGATTCAATTCTCTCGTTTGTTCACCCAACGAAGAGTTGTTTCGCTCAAAATTAACTGCTAAAAATTCTTAATTAAAACATGATAACTTTTTAAAAGGAATTCAATACTAAACTGTTTTTCATCTTTCATCAGAATGCAGACAATGCTGCATCCTGTGTGTTATTTGACAAAGCTTCCTTCTATATAACAATAACCTATAAATCTGAAAACGCCACCCTTATATACGCATCCCAATATATTTTCCTATCTGCGGTTAAACCCTACCTCAGCCTGCCAGCAGCTCGTTGTCGTCCTCTTTTGTTTAGACAGTTGTTTCAGAAACTGTATGTCTGCGGCATTTTAATAAAATTCATTAGTCATTTTGGAGAAAATAAAAACTATAGGGTAGTTTAGGGTGTTGGAATTTTCTTCAAAATGTTTGTTGTGTCGCATCCTTAAAAAACACAAAGACATACAGCTACACACACACGCGCACACACACGCGCACACACACACACACACGCAGCACGCGCGCACACACACACACACACACACACAGTTTTGGATGATTTGCAATATTTGCTCTACTTAGGATTGTTAACTAACAGAGAAAATAAACACAGGTTTGCATAACATATTTAATCAGGAAGCGCGCTTGCTTCGCATCGCCCTTCTGTGGGATTTGCTACGTGGCACCCTAGAAACGCATTAACACAACAAATGACACACGATAATGTTATCTCTGCCATGCAGTGTTTTAATCACGCATTAACAACGCACTTCAATTTACAACAGCTGCGACAAACGTAGATTTGTTTGTCCTTGGGGTTAATCAAGACTGACTGGGTCATTGCCGACCCTCATGGATCATACATCATCACACGAGGGGGTGGACATAGATTAAAACTGTTAGGGAGGGTATGGAAATATCCCTCCCCCCCCCCCCCACTCTGGGAACACCACTCCCTCCACAGGGTGCTCAACTTCACTCTAAGTTTTACACACAGTTTTTGCGATAAAATAAAGATCTGTGGTGTGTGTGTATGTGTGTGTGTGTATGTGTGTGTGTGCGCGCGCGCGTGTCAACCTCTGTACAGCATAACTCAAAAACTAAAATTCGGTTAAAAACCAAAGTTGGTATTTAAGTTTAATGTATTTCAAGGATATGACACCAAGATTTTTAATAAAATAGCCCCACCCTAAACCACACTTTACATGGGGAATTTTTTAAACCTTTTATTTTTTTTGAAAATGGCTGTAAAGATTTTCATTAAAATCACATATGTTTAAGGTAGATATTTTTATGAAATCGTACTCTAAAAAAATGTAGATCTCGCTAAAATTCACAATTTATACGCGAATAAATTTTTTTGTAGTGAACCATTTCGGAGATATTCCTTGTTGTGTGTGTCAGTTTCGGAAAACTTAAAACTTTCGTGAAATGGAACATCGTTGTTCATTTTTTAATATGTTAAGTGTGCAAAGACAACAGAATCTCAAAGCTTTAAAAGATTTGACTATCGTACAAAGTCTACTGTATTCCAATATTGCCCTTGTACCTACAAGGAAATAAGCAATAAGATAATTTGTACAAATGTTTACCTCAACTAACATGAAGAAGATATAGGAATAAGAGTTTGTAAGAGTGGTTAGTACAAGAGTAGAGAAAGTCATGTGAGTGCAACACATCAGATGTTTTGGTATTCACAGACACGCACACATATTCAATAATCTCGTTCTAAAGTGCTTTATTTTAGGCGAAATTTCGGTATATAATTTCTCTCCTCGCTGTAAGTACGTAGGAGAGAGTGAAAGGAGTGCAAAAGATCGAGAATGCCTGACTTAGATAGAAGTTTTCTTGTTTAGCATGGACTATTAATGGGAAACAAGAAGATGGTGCCCTAACTCTTGTAGTTTATGATTAATTTGGAAACTTTATCAATCAGCATGTAAATAAAATTAATTAACCGAGCGCCTGAAGCAATAAATCACAGGGTTAACTTGCACTGCAGTTCCGTTTCTTAATTGAAAAACGAAAAGCGTCGACCATCTCCTAGACTACTCGCGTGTTACATGCCAAAACGTCAGATATATAGCCAGTCGAGGCAAAAAGGAAACATATTGAAGGAAACCAGCTCTAGAAGTGGGAAACATCGTTCACGGAACAAGAATATGGCTCGTTCCTTAGAGCAACACTGTTCTACGGACTTCAGAGCACAAAACTAAAGGAATTAGTCAGATAAAGGTTTAGAAATAAGTGACTATCGCTACTGACTTAGAGTCACCTCAGTTTATTATAAATATTGGCGTAGTAACGTGCGTCTTTCGCGTTTCACGGTGCACACAGTAGTGGTTTTCATTTATATGAATTGGTTAGTGGCCATGAGTGAGGGACCAGGACAAAAGACTAACTACTCACGAATTTACAAATGCGAATGGGAGCAATCCAGTAGTTTAAAGGGGTGGTTATTGAACTAGGGGAGCCTACTTTGATGTCCTGGATGCCATGAACTTCCACTGGTGAGCGTTTAAGAACAAATTATTGTATGTTTTCAGACCTATATTTACGTTTCAGCGTTGAAATTTAAACATCATAATGCTCGTTCCAATGGAGTGACTGATCTAAGAGGGGAGGCAGGTGGCAATCTGCGCCGGGTAATGGGAGGGAAGCGAAAAACGAAAAAATATCTTTGTTCAACACTTAAACCGTGATAAATAAACTCTAAATAAATAATATTACTCATAAGTTTCGCGTTCTCATATATACAGACGAAGGAGGGCCATGGTTCGTTCCTGTTGCAATACATTCGAAATTATTTCTCCTTTTTTATCCTATTCGCGTCTACTTCTCTCGCTCCAACAAGAATGGCAAAACTGCTTGTGGAGGCAGACTTACTAAAGGCGATCTATGCCCCTGACGGGAAAAGTTTTCAAAAATTTTCATTTTCTTGAAAATGGCTCTATCGATTTTGATTAAAATGACATATGTTTGAGATATTTGTATGACAAATGAAATGTATATTTTGAATTTTCTGGCTATAGCCCCTGTAGTCGTATTTACTCTGGACGACTTTTGCATGACTGGTAAACCATAAGAGATAGCGCAAATCTTACTATACAAAAAATGTAGATCTTGCTCAAACACACAATTTATGTTTCAATACATTTTTTTGTAGGGTGAACTATTTCGGAGATATTGCTTGTTATGTGTGTGAGTTTTGGAACACTTAAAACTTTCGTGAAATGGAACATCGTTGTTCATTTTTTATATGTTAAGCGCGCAATCTCAAAGCTGTAAAAGATTTAACTATCACTCAAAGCCTACTGTAAGTACAAAACATCAGATTTTTTACCATAGCTAAAGGGTAGAGAGAGTAAAACATCATATAAAATCAAACATTGGGCTGTGTTTGTTATTAAACAGCTCATTTTATGCATCTTTCCTAACATGGTGGGCTTAGGTTGCCTTGCAAAAAAGAGTAGAGAATACATAATGTTTACATTAACCAAGTATTCATTTCCCTGCGTGTACACATTCATAGCAACACAAGATTTCATGCACGGAATAAAGGGAAAAGGCTTTTCTGAAAGGAATAGCTGCAGCTTTGAGTACTTGCAGACATTTCTATGAGTTCTACGGAAACTGTATTCATGGTAAAGTGTGCTTGATACACAAGGGATAAACTGTGTAACTCGTTTGTACTCTGACAGAAAACATGTTACCCCTTTGAGTCGCGCAACCCTCTACTCCACCTTTAGCACTGTTGTAATAATTCTCTCAGTGACATTGTCTACCGTCTAAATGCGTTTACAACCTTCACAAGAGATTTAGGGAGCTGTATACAGGAGCACGTGTGTGAAAGTTGCGTGTAAACTGGGCTAAAAGCCTTCAACTTCCCTCTGCAAAGGTCATTTTAACTTTCCACACAAGTATATTCGACTTTTTACTCTAATATAATTTACTATAATTTCTGTGTCACCCGAAATATGATTTGAGGCACCTGAATGCAAAAATATCTGATGTGTTACACTCACATGACTTTCTCTACTCTTGTACTAACATTCTTGCAAACTCTTATTCCTGTGCGATAGTCAAATATTTTAAAGCTTTGAGATCCCGTTCTCTTTGCACGCTTAACATATAAAAAAATGAACAACGATGTTCCATTTCACTAAAGTTTTAAGTTTTCTGAAACTCACACACATAACAAGGAATATCTTCGAAATGGTTCACTCTATAAAAAAATTTATTCAGACATAAATTGTGTATTTTAGCAAGATCTACATTTTTTGTATAGTAAGATTTGCTCTATCTCTTATGGTTTAGCAGTTATGAAAAAGTCGTCCAGAGTAAATACGACTACAGCGACTATAGCCAGAAAATTCAAAATATACATTTCGTTTGTCATAAAAATATCTCAAACATACGTCATTTTAATGAAAATCGGTAGAGCCATTTTCAAGAAAATCAAAATTTTCGAAACGCCTTCCATGTAAAAGGTAGTTTAGGGTGTGGCTGTTCTCTTCAAAATCTTCGTGTCGCATCTTTGAAAGACATTAAACTTAAATACCAACTTTGGTTTTTAACCAACTTTTCCTTTTTCAGTTACGCTGTCCACAGACTGACAGACACACAGGGAGCTTTTTCTAAAAATTCTTTCCTTGCATTCAGGGGACCTCAAAGCAGATTATTATTATTGGACCAAAACTATATTTTTCACAATTTTGGTATTTCAGAGATAGGTCTCTTCAAGGTAGTTTGATTGTGTGTGTGAACACGTGATAATGAGCGCGGCATGACAAAGGGATTTCGAGATTATTCGAGAGGAATCTGGCAGCCGGCGTATTTGTTGAAGTTCCACAAAAGGTGAGTCGTGTGTCTCTGTCTGTGTCTACAGTCGTTAGGAGAGATAGGTTGCGTCGAAGGAAAGTTAGTAAATCAGTTTTAGTAGTGTCGAGTGATTATATCATCTAATGGCAAATGGTATTACTCATTTAACAGTGAGTTTTTCAGACTTTGGGGTTTTTATACGTTGAATTCACACACACATTCACACTTTCATTCATACTTTCAGACTCAGGGAAGAATGAGGAATAATCTTGGCTGGAAAAAAAATTCTAACCCCCTGCCGGGAATCGAACCCGGGACCCCTTGCACAGCAGGCAGGTGCTCTACCAACTACGCTATAGGGCCAGCCTTTTCGTTCTCTTTGTGAGTCTGAGAGATAAAAAAAACTAATAACGATTTTGCATTTGAGAGAATTGTAGGTATTTGAAAATGCAAACAAATAACAAGGAATATCTCGGAAGTGGTTCATTGAAGAAAAAGACGTATTTAACGTGGGGTAGTGTTCTGCTTTGGCGTTAGAGGGCCGTTCATTGTCCTCTGCAGATATGCAGTAGAGTGTCTTAGAGCCTGAAAATTTCAGGGACTTCCGCGCGTCTCTGTGGCCTCCTGTGGTTCCTTCGGTTCAACCCTTCATTCTGGGGTGGTAGCCATTCAACAGGCCTCAGTGGTATAACCTATACCTATATCTACTATAGGTAGATATTAGAGAAATTAAAAATACTGATCGATTCTTGCTTGTGGGATTACCGAGGTAATTATGAACAGGTGTTCCCTTTCTCTGTGACAATTAAATGCACGTGTCGAGCTGCAGATGTTCGTTTACAATAGAGGAGAAATTCATACAACTGCTTCTGTTCCAAACAGTGGCCCATTTCCCATTATAGTGTTTCAATTATGTGCATTTAAATGTAGATCTTTGTTAAAGAAAATCAAATTAAACGTACAAACCGTGGTTCAATTGTCCTGCATTCTCCAAGCATTTATAATACTAACAGCAATTCTCTGTGACGTTATAAACGATTTTATGAACATTTTAAAGGGATAGTTGACTGAGTATTTCAGTTTTTACACCAAATATATAATTTTTTTTATTTTTATCAATAAAAATTCACATTTTTCTCTGTCATTTTAAATGCCTTAGTAGCCATGGGAGTACGCAGAATTTAAATGGTGCTTAAATTGTATTATCTTTGTTTCTGAAAATATCCTTACGTTGCAGATATTGCATGTAATTTTAAATATCAGCTAATTAGCACCTTCATTTTATAAATTGGCCTGGATTTTAAGATAATTATGGTTTATTGGCCATGTATCAGTAAATATCGAAATTATATTAATTTAATATTCATCAGACGAAAGTGGGTTATATACCATAGAGAATTAAGATACAGGGAGCGTGATTTTGCCTTTTTTTCAACAACACTGTGCCCATACAGCCATTGTTTCGATGATAACAATTGAAAGTGTGTTTCAGGACGGAATTGTGAACCGCAGGGAAGGAGGAAGCGGGGAAAGCCATCTATTACGTGAATCAGAGAATCAACGAGGCCATGAGGGAGTGGGAAATATAAGAAAATACATGGATGAACATACAGGAATGGAAAAATTTGTTAAACACTGCGAATTGAGTGCCAGAAAATGAATAACCGGTTTAATAAAATACAGCGATTTAACACTGAGTTATTTTAGAAAGTCAAACACGCGATATTTTTTAAAAAAATAATTGTTTTTATAGTTTTCAAAATATTCCCCTTCAACACATTTTCGCAATCGACGAAGCCAGGCTCTTATGGGCATACAAAGGGTTCGGATAGAAACTTCCAATCTTATTTTTTGTGAAAATGAATTAAATTATCTATATAAATTGAATATTGCAGTACCTCGCGAATTTTTCAAGCCCAACCCGGAACACATATGCCGTACGAATAACTTGACTTGTTATTCATGGTTTATGAGCCCATGTTGGATTATTCAGGAGGAGATCGATATGAAAATATGGGAATCATGAAGACAGAGGGGAGGGTTGTGCTTGTGACGTCACGCCCCCAGGCGATCTAGTTAGTAGGAAGTTAAAACAGGGCAAGCTCCTCATTAAGTAGTACACAATCCGGCCGTTGCCCCTGGGCACACGTCTTCCTGCAACACTCGCCGTGTCAAGGTTATCTTAAGGTAATATCTGGCCGTAGCACCCCGGCCAAAACTGAAATTATGCAACCCCTCAACTGCCAATCCCATGCATACGAAATTGTATTTCATTACCGTGCTACAAAGTAGTCATCCAATTTTCTGAAGCAAAATACGAGACATTGTTGGAAAACACATATAGTTATGTATAATAAATTGGCTCATTACAATGAAAATAAAAATTCTATTGTCTTGCACTCACATGACTCTCTACTCTTGTACTAACCATTCTTACAAACTCTTATTTCTATATCTTCTTCGTGTTAGTTGAGATAAACATTTGTACAAATTATATAAATTTCATTTGTCATACAAATATCTTAAATACATGATATTTTAATCAAAATCGTTAGCCATTTTAAAGAAAATCACAATTTTCGAAAAATGTTCCATGTAAAGGGTAGTTTAGGGTGGGGCTATTTTCTTCAAAATCTTCGAGTCGCATCCTTGAAAGACATTAAACTTAAATACCAACTTTGCTTTTTAGCTGACTTTTCGTTTTTGAGTTATGCTGTCCACACTTTTTCTAAAAATGCTTTTTTTGGATTCAGGGGTCTCAAAACATATTTCCGGTGAAATCTCGACATCGAATTTTTGGGTGGAATACAATATTTCCTCTACTAACCAGGAGAGAAAGTAAAAAAACAGGCGGTAATCAAATATTTTAAGAGATGGTCGTTATGAGATGGCTTTAAAGGTACGTTCTCTTTGCATGCCCAAGAGATAAAAAAGAAACTGACTTCTATTTGATAAACATTTTAGTATTTGAAGATTCAAACAATAACAAAGATAACCTCGGAAATGGTTAGCTGTACAAGAATATTTGACATGAACTGTGCATAAATAAGATTTAAATTTTTGTAGTAAAATTGTGTCTATCTCTTACGGTTTAGTAATATGCAAAAGGTATTCATAATGAAGGGGACTTTAGAGGCGTTTCTTAGAAAATTCAATATCTGCAGTTCATTTCTCGTGGAAATATATTAAATATATTGTCCTTTAATCAAAATTTTAGAGACATTTTTTTGAAACTAATTCCGTGAGTCGGTTGGAATGTAAGAATAAAATATGGCATATCCTCTTACCTGTAAAGGTGGTGAAATTTTGTGAATATCCAATTATTTTTCCCAGAGTTCAGGGTGAGCACCATAGAACGTATTTTTGGCTCAATACAAACTTTCTCTGCCTCGCATAAGTAGTATAGGTTGCTTCGAACGACTCAAAACTTACTGTTAGTAAGAAACTCACCATTTGGCAGCCTTATGGTAGCTTCCAACATGCCCTACTCACAAATAAAACGGATTTACAAGCCATTTCCATTGTAATTTTGACGTAATTCAGTTGCATAAGTGGAAGGAGAAATCATAAATGGAATCAGTTGCAGAGAATGATGCTGAAAAACAAAAGCTGGTTGAGAGAGAAAGCTCGATTATAAACAGATAGGTAGTGCATGTATTTTGTGTGTGTGTGGGGGGGGGGGGTTGGTGGGGGGAGGGGTCTGTGTGTGTCTTTAGGACCCGAGACAATAAATTCTTTTGCAAGCGCATACGCCGTTAGGAACACACATACATCAGAAGTTTGACATGGTGATGGCATTGAAGATTGAGCTTCTAATTTCTATTCATTCCCCCGTTTCCCGCTCATCCTCCAATGTCATTCTTTCCGTGTAATTAATATTGGGTGCGTGGGTCCCGTATCCCCACCGCCCACTTCTCTGCGCGCTTTTAATTTTGCCTTTCACTTGCTCAAGTTTCTGTTGAAAGTGCTGCTTTGCTTCAGATTCCAATTTCACGCTTTTTGTGTCCATAGATTTGTCTACCGCTGTTAACAAAACTGCCCTCTACGTATGAGAATGGATCTACGCCTGATATCCTGGCATGGTAAGTCATAACAATCACAACTCTGCATTTGTCTTGCTTCCTCTTTGGCGTTGTAGTATCGCTTATGTTTTGCTTTCTTTGTATTTTGGAATATCGGTTGTATTCTGTTTTTAACATGTCTATTCTCGACCGTGGACAAATTTATTACTTATAAATCTGATAGCGATCCTTTAATGGAACTCTTTAAGTTCAAACTTTCATTAAAGGACAGAATATGTTCCACCAATCAGAGAATTCCATGCAGCAATGGCAAAGCGCAATATCGATTAATTCTCGAAACGCAACTAGGGTGAGTTTAGAAAACGCTAAAATGTTGGACAAACACAAAACACACAACTTAACCTCAATACAGCATCAACTTCCAAGAATATTGCACTAAGCACGGTTCCGCTAATTAATTTCACTAATTGTACAAATAAAGTTTCGTCTGAAAACCAATATATTCAATTTCCTTTCTATTTTTCAATGTTACGTAGCATTTCAAGGTTATCATTTTCATCATAACCTTGATGTATCCTAGCTGGAAACAAATGAATCGTTTAGCGCCTGCGCAGAACTCTAAATATCAGCTGACGCAATATGTAGGCCATTACAATATTTCACCTATAAAATTAGGTATATGGTCGAGCATATACAAGAGTACAAGGGTAGAGAAAGTAATGTGAGAGTTCTTTTATTCAATTATATATTAAATTGTTTTATCTCATTATATTATTGTGCTCTCCTTCAACAGCATGCTTGTTAGGGCAGAAAGTGGGGCTTTTCACGAGGTAGTTGGAGAAATGTATTCAGAATATTTTAAAGGTGAACATGAAAATGCAAAAAAGAGGAGCCCTTATTATCAGGTGTGGAATATAACAAGCACTGCAACAAGGCAATCATAGGAATCCTTATGTTAGAGTAAAAATGGAGTAAACTATCAACAGCAAGGAATATGCATAATTTAATGCCCATTATTTTATTAGCTTACGTAGGAATACCTCTACTTATTGGCAAAGGCAAGAGTTGTTCAATTACAGAATAAATTGTTTTTTATGCATTTATTATTTATTTATTTATTATTTGCATTTTTTTCGCGAATTTTTCATATTTTCGAGAATACTGTGTTTTAGCCATAAATGAGAAATGTCTACTGTTTTTTAATGTTTTGAGGCCCTTTGAGTAAAAAAGAGCATTTTTAGAAAAAGGTCCATGTGTCTGTCAGTCCATTGTCTATTGTCTTTCAAGGATGCGATACGAAGATTTTGAAGAAAATAGCCCCACCCTAAACTACCCTTTACATGAAAAATTTTTCGAAAATTTTGATTTTCTTGAAAATGGCTCGAAAGATTTTGATTAAAATATCATATAATTTAGATATTTCTATGAAAGACGAAATGTATATTTTTAATTCTCTGGTTATAGCCTATGTAGTCATATTTAGATAATAAATTAGATTAAATATATAATTTCTATGACTTCAAGGCCTCCAGGAAGTAGAGTTCACTTTTGTTTCGAGATAATAATGCCACAATCAGGAAATATAAACGGAAGTAACTCTGTTAATTTAAAGAAGTTTTAATGAGGTTATGTCATTATATGCCCACGAACCCGGCGTTATTAAAGTAAAAACTTTGTAACCCTCAGAGAGCAAGAGCAGCAGCAGGAGGATGGGGGGAGGGGGTGGGGTTAGGGTGAATTTTACAGCAGCGTTGTGAAAATTCGTAAGCCAAAAATACAAATATAAACCACGCACAACCTTTATTTCAGTAGCCCTCCAGGTGTCTATTGAAACCTTCTCTACGAAAAATTCTTATAAAACAGTATTTTAACTTTCTCTAAGAGATTCCCTAAATGAAAAATCTGATGCATTTCACAAAAGTTTTAAGATTTCCGAAACTCACACACATAACAAGGAATATCTCCGAAATGATTCACCCTACAAGAAAATGTATTGTGACATAAATTGTGTATTTTAGCAAGATCTACATTTTTTGTATAGTATGATTTGGTCTATCTCTAACGGTTTACCAGTTATGCAAAAGTCGTCCAGAGTAAATACGACTACAGTGGCTATAGCCAGAAAATTCAAGATATACATTTCATTTGCCATAAAAATGTCTCAAACATAAGACATTTTAATCAAAATCGTTAGTCATTTTCAAGAAAATCAAAATTTTCGAAAAATTTTCCATATAAAGGGTAGTTTAGGGTGGGACTATTTTCTTCAAAATCTTCGAGTCGCATCCTTAAAGGACATTAAACTTAAATACCAACTTTGGTTTCTAACCGACTTTTCGTTTTTGAGTTATGCTGTCCATAGACTGACACACAGACACACGCATACAAGGACCTTTTTCTAAAAATGAATTTTGGATTCAGCGGGTCTCAAAGTATATATTTCCGGTGAAAACTCGGCATCGAATTTTTGGGTGGAATACACTAGTACCAACTATTGTAAAATATTTTGTGGGAGCTCGCTATGTAAAAATGAAAGTCACGTGAATCAGGGCTTTTGGTCTCAAAGCTTCTGTTTTGGGGATATGGCTGCCATCCAATACAACAATGCATGCGACGTAGAGTTCGTTTCAACAAAGAGTCATTATTGTATTGTTCGCCCTGGAGACTTCAATCTTTGGGAACCCCTAATTCCCGCTAGAGCCAGTTGCCATGGTTTACAATAAAGCATATATAGGCTTGCTTTTCATTAACAAAAATCGTCTTGTTTACGATATTCCTGCAGTCGTTTGTTTCTGAAAGAGGCAGTATGGATCCCGCGTGGATTCACGTTCTCGTGAGCCTTTGTTCTGAACTGATTCCTCATCGTATATTCCCTTTTTATGGTAGACATCTCTTGCTTTAGCTGTAAGATAAAATTGCATCAAGCCGGGAGATGCAGCCGTGCTCAAATATTAAAAAGGAAAGCTCTTCAGGTGCAAAGAGAAAGTTTGGGCCCTAGATTAGCACAGCTTGGATATCGATATACTCCCCGCTGTGTGATCAAAACAGATGATGCCTGCCATTCGATATATATCGACTTCACATTATGTCTTGAGGCCCGGAACCCCAAAACTCGGTTAATTTAGTATTTCGGGTCAGTATATGCTAAGGATGCGACACGAAGATTTAAAGAAAATTCTGATGTGTTGCACTCACATGACTTTCTCTACTCTTGTACTTACCATTCTTACAAACTCTTATTCCAGGATTTCGTATATCATTTTCTAAGTACAACGAGAATATGCCATAGTCAACTCTTTTAAAGCTTTCAAATTCCGTTCTCTTTGCATGATTAACATATAAAAAAATGAACAACGATGTTCCTTTTGACATAAGCGTAAGTTTTTCAAAACTCACGAAAAGAATAAGAAATATCTCCGAAATGGTTCACTCCACAAAAAAATGTATTCAGACATAAATTGTGTGTTTTAGCAAGATCTACATTTTTTGTATAGTAAGATTTGCTCTATCGTTTACGGTTTAGGAGTTATTCAAAAGTCATCAAGAGTAAACAGGACTACATACGCTATAACCAGAAAATTCAAGATATACATTTCATTTGCCATAAAAATATCTCAAACATATGACATTTTAATCAAAATCGATCGAGCCATTTTCAAGAAAATCAAAATTTTTGAAAAATTTTCCATGTAAAGCGTGGTTTAGGGTGGGAGCATTTTCTTCAAAATCTTTGTGTCGTATCCTTGAAAGACACTAAACTTAAATACTAAATTTGGTTTTTAACTGACATTTCGTTTTTGAGTTATGCTGTTATGTGGATGGGAAGTCATTACATGAATTTAAACCAATGACAGACCTGGGAATTTGGAACAGATTTTGTATCTTTCACTACTTCCTACGGACATATTTTAGTTTTGTCGTAAATAAGCTGGCAACACTGCAGATTGTGTGGGTGTCACTTTCACTAGGTTAGTACATAAACAAACACCGCAGCGGTGCGGGTCGTGCACGTAAACAAATACCATGCCATGTTCTTCCGTTGCCATTGTGCGAGTGTAGGCCAATCAGAATTATCTCCGAATTGTTATCTCACCTGTTTACATTGAGAAGCCGGTTCCGATCCCTGACCAACCTCAACCTAACGTTGAAAAAGCTTCTCAGAGTATTCCTTTAATATTTTTAAGTGATTAATTATTTCGAAACCCTGTGCTAGGTGAAATAATTAATACTACTATGTCAGAAATAAGTTTCTCTGCGCATCTTGCAAGTAACAATAAGATTTGAAAATGTTTTCACAAATAAAACGCAACGCACGTGTCACAAACGCTAAAACGTCACATTTTAATGCTTAGTAAAACAAACACACGCAAGACTTAGCAACAAATATCTTCGTGTGCGTTGTTTTCTATTGTTGGAATAACATTCTGATTGCAGATTACCGATGCATTAACTACTTCCGCGATAATTTAGTTAATTGGCTCATACTTCCATGTTCATGTTTGAGTGTATTCACTCTGCCATTAACTTTAAAATAACTACAGCTCTAAGCGCACCGCTAGAAAATGAATGCCATTAGAATAGAGGGGTTCTAATGGATATAGTGCAACTAACACAAATACCATTTACAGTAAAAGCACGCCGTTCATATAACCATAACATTATTTACATTACATTTTACCAAGTAAACGCTTTAAAGTTAAATGGAAAGAGCATAAAGTTTTATTTTGTGTGTTGCTGAAAAAACAATTACACGAACAAACTCATATGACTTTCTGACTGACACTGCTGTTGTCGGCAATTAGATGCGGCGGACGCGGTGGCAATACATTTCATGTTATAAAAATATCTCAAACATATGACATTTTAATCAAAATCGTAGAGCCATTTTCAAGAAAATCAAAATTTTCGAGAAATGTTCCATATAAAGGGTAGTTTAGGGTGGGGCTATTTTCTTCAAAATCTTCGTGTCGCATCCTTGAAAGATATTAAACTTAAATACCAACTTCGGTTTTTAAACGACTTTTCGTTTTTTAGTTATGCTGTCCACAGACTGACACACACACAGATGGACCTTTTTCTAAAAATGCTTTTTTTTTTTTTTATTCAGGAGGTCTCAAAACATATTTGCGACGATATATCGACATCGAATTTGTTTGGGTTGAATACAATACTTCCTTCTACTTAGCAGTAGAGAAAGTAAAAATATCTCGGAAATAGTTCACTCAAGGGAAAAAAGTAGTGTTTGACATAAATTGTATGTTAGTGTCCGTCACTGGATAGTAACTGGTTGCGAGTGTGGCATAGGCGTTTGATGGAGGTTACGTAACCGTTGCTGAGTTAGTACGTTCGCCTCTCACCAAGGCGGCCCGGGTTCGATCCCTTAACAACGAATGTGCGGAAAAAGTGGTGGACAAAGCGGCGTCTGAGTGGTTTTCTCCACCATTCATTGTACCACTAGCTCCATGATCATCTTTCCTACTCTCTCTGGTCCAGGGTTTATCTTCTTCTCGAAGTGGAACCTCATTTTGCGATGTTTGCTAGCACTCACAACTCCCAATTTCAAGGTAGTTATTGTTTTAGCACGAAAATAATATTAATTTAGATGCGTAGCGTAGCTGTTCAATTTATCCAGTACACAAAAGAGTGATCTGATACGACTGTCGTTTGTGTGGTGTTTACGCGAGGCACAACAAAAACATAACGCTAATTAAAGTACAGTTAATACATGTTAAAGCAACATTATCATATTATGATGGTAGCCGAGCGATGATTTTCAATAATTCACAAAGCGATCTGCTCGTTCCGAAACAAATATTTGAAGCAAGCTTTCTAAACAGTCAGTCACGTATCGAAATTAAAGAGAATGCTTTCGTCCACATCTGCTTTAAATATGGCGTGCTGCATTCACATTACTTTCTACAACCACTCTTCTACGTACTGGTAATCTAGAAATAGTTTTCATTACATATTCCTTTGTGACTTTAAAAATAATATAGTGATAGCCATATCTTAAATACCTGTTGCTTATTTGCTTGTATGTACAAGGAGAATATAACAATACAGTAGACTGTGAGCGATAGTCAAATGTTTTAAAGCTTTGAGCCCCCGTTCTCTTTGCACACGTAACATATAAAAATGAACAACGATGTTTGTTCCTTTTCACGAAAGTTTTAAGTTTTCCGAAACAGACAGAAATAACAAGGAATATCTTCGAAATGGTGCACTCTACAAAAAAATGTATTCAGACCTAAATTGTTTGTTTTGGCAAGATCTACACTTTTTGTATACTAAGATTTTTTCTATCTCTTATGGTTTACGAGTTACTCAAAAGTCATCCAGAGTAAACAGGACTACATAGGCCAGAGCTAGAAAATTTAAAATATACATTTCATTTGTTATAAAAATATCTTAAACATATGTTATTTTAATCAAAATCTTCAGAAGTATTTTCGAGAAAATCAAAATTTTCGA
Organism: Tenodera sinensis; assembly: GCA_030765045.1. Lineage (NCBI taxonomy): Eukaryota > Metazoa > Arthropoda > Insecta > Mantodea > Mantidae > Tenodera > Tenodera sinensis. The sequence goes on along the minus strand of CM060973.1, from coordinate 85,091,503 downwards.
AAAATTTTCCATGTAAAGGACAGTTTAGGATGGGACTATTTTCTTCAAAATCTTTGTGTTGCATCGTTGAAGGACATTAAACTTAAACACCAACTTTGGTTTTTAACCGACTTCTCGTTTTTTAGTTATGCTGTCCACAGACTGACACATACACACACAGGGGCCTTTTTCTAAAAGTGCTTTTTTTTTATTCCGGTGAAATCTCCACATCGAGTTTTTGGCTGGAATACAATACCTCTGCCTACTATACGTATATGGTAGAGAAAAATCCAAAATATAAACACTTATTCAACACTATAATATGTTTTAAAACAGAGGGGGTCGGGAAGCCGAGCCCGTCGTATATGGATAAAAAGGCAATGCCCTGTTAATTGGCGGCGGAAAGTGAGGTACCTACGTAGAACCCCATTACCGCCCTCCCACCTACCCCTTGTACAAAGCGATACCGACTGACCTGCAACACTCTTTGATGTGCCAGCAAGGTGTTAGGGGCTAACAGCCCCTACTCAAAATAATTAATGGCATCGTTATCATAATAATGCTGGGCTTTATGCAAGCAAACATCTCTCCTCGGCTCCCGAAACATCGGCTCGACAGTAGGCAAAAACTTCTAGAACAACTCGATGCTTGAATATCTTCTGCCATTTCGGAAAACAAACATCGTTGTACATTTTTACTTTCTCTACTGGTAAGTAGCGGAAGTATTGTATTCCACCCAAAAATTTGATGTCGAGATTTCACCGGAAATATATGTTTTGAGGCCCCCTGAATCCAAAAAAGCATTTTTAGAAAAAGGTCCGTGTGAGTGCCTGTCTGTGTGTCTGTCAGTCTGTGAACAGCATAACTCAAAAACGAAAAGTCGGTTAAAACCCAAAGTTGGTATTTAAGTTTAATGTCTTTGAAGGATGCGACACGAAGATTTTGAAGAAAATAGTCCCACCCTAAACTACCCTTTACATGGAAGATTTTTCGAAAATTTTGATTTTCTTGAAAATGGTTCTAACGATTTTGATTAAAATGTCATACCTTTGAGATATTTTGATGAAAAATAAAATGTATATCTTGAATTTTCTGGCTATAGCCCCTGTAGTCGTATTTACTCTGGACGACTTTTGCATAACTGGCAAACCGTTAGAGATAGACCAAATCATACTACACAAAAAATGTAGATCTTGCTAAAATACACAATTTATGTCTCAATAAATTTTCTTGTAGGGTGAACCATTTCGGAGATATTCCTCGTTATATGTGCGAGTTTTGGAAAACAATTCTTTCGTGAAATGGATCATCGTTGTTGAGTTTTTTATACGCTAAGTGTGCAAAGACAACAGAATCTCAAACATTTGACTATCCCTCAAAGCCTAGTGTATTCTAATATTCCCCTTGTACCTACAAGGAAATAAGCATTAAGATAATTTGTACAAATGTTTATCTCAACTAACACGAAGAAGATATAGGAATAAGAGTTTGTAGGAATGGTTAGTACAAGAGTAGAGAAAGTCATGTGACTTTTTGTAATTATATAGGTTAGACATAGACACACATGACACATTTACAAAACCTTGTTTCTTTTTCTGTTATTTTTTCTTCACATGCTTTAGGTAAATGGTGGTAAAAGTTGAAATGAGCAATATCTGCGCAGTCAAAGTGCATTAGACACAGGTGGACATTTTACATTACTCTGCACTCAAAACTGCTGTGTGTGTTTGTGACAGGAGTCGAGTAGCTCTTCCGCTGCCATTTCATTTGTCTACATTTTTCATCTGAAATGGTGCATAATGCAGACCTGCTTCAAAGCTGACTTCCTCTGCGACAGTCAACTGTTGACATACGTCTAACTTTTGCTGCTTCTGGCAAAAACTCCCCATGTGCTCCCTATCATAAACTTTATTCGTAATAACGGTCAAGTTCAGTTGGTAATAAAGTTAAAAAACCTAATGGATTACTTCCACATTAGTTTTTCTAAACATTCTTTAACAAGCCATCCTTTAAAAAGCCTGCTGTGACATATTAGACATTCTTTAATTACGTATTTTCATGTAGGGAGAATAAAATATGGGCTTTAAGCGATATTCACATCTTTTAAGAATTGACTGCAGTGTGATGACTTTGAAACTTTATTTATGTGATTAAGAGAAAAAAATGATAGCTTTCTCCACTCTTGTAATATCTATTCTTAGCAAATAACTTCAAGTTAGTTGAGATAAACATTTGTAGAAATCATCTTATTGCTTATTTCCTTGTAGGTGAAAGGAAAAAGGCTTCGACCGATAGTCAAATAGCTTTGAGATTCCGTTCTCTTTGCACGCTTAACATATAAAAATGAATAACGATATTCCATTTGATGAAGGTTAAGTTAAATTCAAAACATACATTTCGTTTATAATAAAACTATCTAAAATGTAGGACATTTTAATCAAAATCGTTAGCCCTTTTCAATAAAATCTAAATTTTCGAGGTCAAGGGTAGTTTTTTGTTCAAAGTCTTTGTATCGCATCTTTAAAATATGTTAAAGCTAAATTCCAACTTTGGTTTGTAATCGACTTCTCTTTTTTTTAGTTGTGCTGTCCACAGATTGGCCCACGGACGCGCACGCGCACACACACACTCCTATACGTAGTACAGAAAGTGAAAATGAACATTTGTGAAAGACATACTCTAGTAAATGAAGTGACGTCAGACAGACTTATTACTACGGATATATGAGCTTTAACCGCATCCTGCGTACGACCTTAATACGGTGTAGGTAGATTATTGCTTATTATAAGCCTCGCCGCAGGAGAGATTTGCTGTTAATAACAACAAGTAATACTGCCTAAACACTTGCGCGGGCTGTTGTTGCAAATACTTAACTATAAAGCCGAGGTAAAAAATCATGTCGCCCTGAATATTATATAAGAGATGCGCTTTCAATTTGAATTTTTTCTCGCTAACATATTATAAATAACTGATGGTTTTCCTTTCTCTTGCCCTTGCCTATATGAAGAAGCAACATATCCCAACCAAAAAGATGATTTGTTTGCTCTCAAATGCTTCTTTCTATTCTTACACAGTAAAACATTCGTAAAAATTCTTTAATTGCTAATTTTTTTAAAGGTGCAAAGATAATATAGCGATACGTCATCAAAAGAGACGCATTAGAAAATTCAGACAAATAACAAGGAATACCTGGGAAGTGGTTCACTGACAACTGTCTTCCCAGAATTTTCAAGATATACATTTCATCAACTGATTACCCTCCCCGTATGGAGAACTTACAAGCCTGTGCCTAGGGTCAGATACACATTTCATTTCTTATGAAAATACCTCAAACATACTCTATTTTAATCAAAACCGTTATGGACCTTTTTGAGAAAATTAAAATTTTCTAAAATGGTCCATCTAAATGGTATTTTTTTCTTCAAAATCTTCGTGTCGCATATGTAACCGAAGTTTTGTTTTCAGTTATGCCGTTCACAGATACACAAATACAAAACCTTTTTTAAAACAATACATTTTTTTTGTGGACTCAACGGTCTCAAAACCTGTATTTACGGTGACATCCCATCATATCTAAGTTTTGACTGGAATACATTACTTCCCCTACTTACTATTCATAGCAGAGAAAGTAACTGGATATCGAGATTGTATCGAAATATAAGAATGCTTTGAGATTCCGTAATCTCCCCTCAAAAAATTTGCCCGCGCTTCACTAACATTTTGTATGCAATTACTCATGTTTTAGTTTGAGAAAAACGGCTCTAACCATTTATTAGATATATTTTTATTAATAAAATATAAAGATATGTTGAATTTACACGAGCGAGTTGTTTAGTCCTCTTCATTATTTTATATAATGCTGTATTACTCTTAAATCAATCTACAGAAACATGTAGATCTCCTTAAAACACAAAATGTATGCCAAATGTATCGTAGCATTAACCATTTCCTAGATATTTGTATCTAGCTATCGCTTGGGCTTCCAATATCGTTTCTGCAAACGTTTAGATATCTGAATTAACACGATATGCAGTAGGCTTTGAGCGATAGTCAAATCTTTTAAACCTTTGAGATTCCGTTCTATTTGCACGGCTAACATATAAAAAATGAACAACCATATTGCATTTGACGGAAGTTTTAAGTTTTCCAAAACTCACACACATAACAAGGAATATCTCCAAAATGGTTCAGTCCGCAAAAAAACATTTATTTTGGCATAAATTCTGTTTTAGCCATATCTAATGTTAGTATAGTAAGATTTGGTCTATCTCTTACGGTTTACGAGTTATTCAAAAGTCGTCCAGAGTAAATACGACTACAGGGGCTATAGCCAGAAAATTCAAGATATACATTTCATTTGTCATAAAAATACCTTAAACATATGACATCTTAATCAAAATCGTTAGAGCCATTTTCAAGAAAATCAAAATTTTCGAAAAATTGTCCATGTAAAGGGTAGTTTAGGTTGGAGCAATTTTATTCGAAATCTTCGTGCCGCATCATTTTTATAAAAATGCCTTTTTTTTATTCAGGGGGCCTCAAAACATGTTTCCACTGAAATTTAGACATGAAATTCAATACTGCCTTTACTTACTATACGTAGCAGAGAAAGTATAAAAAAAAACCATCTTTCAAATGTCATCAAGTATAAAGTTGAATAACAAGGCCTTCTGGATGTAAATGACATCATAGTAGACAAGAAACTGTTTGGCAAATGTTTAATTGTTACACTGACAAGCGATGAAGGTAATTCTAACCTCACATTCGGTCTTTTTTTAACGTTACCTTCTTTTCTCAAATAAATCTCTTTGACGTGTCTATTTTCCTGCAGTAACTCTTGCGTCCATTTTTGACATGCGATGATATATTACTTTTAATAGCGGCATTAATGCTCTCAGAAACAGAAAATTGCCTTTTAAAAGCAATAAATCATCCAGTTTTTCTGCCCAGGAAACTCTTATGAATCTACCTTTCGTGAGGAAAGAATAAATCCCGCAGTTGGGGCGGGCGTAGAAAAACGCTAATGCTTTTCTCAGCAGATTTAAGTTTACGTAATAAATGTTTGAAAGACTTTATGGAAAAAGAAAGTTCGTGTAACAATCATGTGATGTATTCTAACCCAAACTGTTCTGCAGGTCACTTTCTCTGCTACGCATATAGGGCAAGTATTGTATTCTTACCAAAAGCTAGATATCGAGATTTTACCGCAAATACATGTTTTGAGACCCCCGGAATCCGAAAACACATTTTAAAATGTGATGTATTGCACTCACATAACTTTCTCTAGTCTTGTACAAATTATCGTATTGCTTATTTCCTTTTAGCGATAGTCAAAGCTTTCATATTCCATTTTCTTATAAATTTCAAACCAATAAAACAGGAACCAGCTCTTAAGATCTGACCAGCACTTTAATCCTTTGTTCCCTACAAGAATATTAACAATAAGATAATTTCTGGAAATGTTTATCTTATCGACTAACTTGAATTAGAAAGAGAAATAATCGCTTCCAAGGATAGCTTGTGCGGCAGTAAAGAAAGTGCAACATACCAGATGATGAGATATAATTGCAAGAAATGTTCTCTTTTAAATATACTCACTTAAGTTTAAATTATCTAGAAAGTATCAACCATCAGTGTTTAAAAAGGCAAGTCAGTTTATAGCCATTCTTGATATCACGGCATCTACAGAAACAAACTAACCACTGTTTAAATCTTTGAAAGCGTACTGCTTAAAATTTAGGAAGAATTAAATGGACAACGAATTTACAAAAATAATTATTATAACACAAATGTTTAAGACTTCAAGAGGACTTAAATTTTCTTGTAGTTTTCCACAAAACATTTGCAAACAATGGAATACACAATATTGCAAATCATTTTACGAACGTATTTTAAAGTATGTATATTAGAAACATTATTAAAATATGTAATATTCTTCAACTTTCTTGAAGTTTCAGAAATTCAAACGCCTTTACGATTAATTCCCTCTTGAATTGGAATCTTATGGGGTAAATATGCGCAAATTGGAAACTGTTATCTACAATACTTCTATTTTCTAGGTTATGTTGTTTACAAACAAACTAAAGAACTGTTTTTGAAAGATAGACATTTCCAGCTATCTATATGTTATAGACAAAGAAAAAATATGCTATTTTCACATTAGTTTCTCTACACATCATCTATCTGTACTACAAACTGTTATAAGAACTTACTTTTCTATCTTCTTCGTGTTAAGCGACGCAAACCTTATCGGAAATGTTTTCATTGCGCATTTCGTTAAAGGTACAAGAGATTGACGTGATAGTCAAGTGTTTTAAAATAATTCAGCAAATTAACACGGTGCATCAAATATCTTTTAAAATTTCATATTCCTGAATTACTGGAAGGAAATTCCCGATCAATAAACGGTAAACTGTTGTAGTTTGGACTAAGAATTTTATTTTCTCAATTTCTATTGTATTTTAAGGGTCTGCTTCGCCTCTTTCTTCATTATCAATTAAAACTTGTTAACTCTACAACTACTAGATATATAGGAACCAGTTTGTAACTATAATCTACGTTAACTTGAAAAAATTGCATAGAAGTACAAAGAACACTTCCTTATTACTTCTTCAAATATCAAAATCTGCATCTCAATTACTATTATTTCTAAGAATGTCAACCGTAACTTGTGAAAAAGAAGACTCACAAATTAATGATTGCAAACATTAATTTTTTCTTAAGACAAGTTCATTTTCATGCCACTTCTATTTTCAGATCAATGCATGTTTTATTGTGGTAAAATTAGAGATAAAATACATTTGTCGTCGAATCTTATTTTCTCTCCCGCCTAGTGTGTGTGTGTGTGTGTCACTAAAAACAGGTTATAACACTAATATTGTTTTCTTGGAAAATATTTCGTCATTATTATTTTCTCAGAAGTGGCTCTAACGATTTTTAATTGTTAAAAATATGAATATGACTAGGGAGATCAGTTTGCTATAGACAAAAAAGAGGTCTTTTACTGTGAAAAAGTAGGACATGGGCAAAAAAGAACGCGTATCTTTCCAATTAAACTAAAGCAGAACTATGTTGCAAATAATTTCATGGAAGAACAGTTTTTCTTTTAGAAATAATCGTACTTCTGTAAAGAACTGCTTTTTTCCTAAAGTTGAGGCTTCTTTAATAGATATTTGTACAATTATTTACAGATTCTATTTTAAATGTGTTTCTTTTATCTGTCCATTGTGATGATATTTAAGAAATCCCAACGTAAGTTATATAAATAGCAAGCAAATGAACGTCATAACTTTTGGGCAATTGTTCCAAAGCCGCCGATGTGTCCTTAGATGTTAAAGAAGGCATATATGTAAATGGAGCAAAAAGAAGATCTAACCATCAATTTTAATATCTATAACGAAATCTACAATGAAATAATTTACGTAAGCGTTTATCTGCATCAACATGAAGTGGAAAAGCGTTTTAAGAATAATTTGTAAAAGAGATGTAAAGATAAACGATATCTGAATAACTTATCAGATCTTCACGAGCTACTTCTTGCCAAAGAAACATTAAAGAAGAGAAGAAATGAGAATGGTAATGTTTTACTCTTCTATGGAACAATTGCATCTAGTTTTGAAACATTTGCAATAACTTCCGTTTCCTTTTCTACCACATTCTACCCAAAATTCATAGTGGTAAGCGCGTGTTGTTAACCTAAAATGTTACGGTATACTTTCACTCACTCACGCCAAATCCTGCGTGTGTGCGGCGAAAACGAACCCGTTCTCTAACCTAAATTGCGCACATAATCTATTATTACCTTCAATTTGCATCCCTTCAGTATTCTATAAACCAATTATTACCCTTTGTTAATTGCTGTAAAGCGATAGAACTGTTTATTGTGGCGAGGTTTACACGTGTGTTAGTTAATTTGTTTTAACTGTCTCTGTGATTGCATTTAAAGAGGTGAAACATGTTGAAGGGCGGGAAAGTTTGTCAGACTGCTCGGCAATAATGTGATCAGTAACACCAACAGATATATTTATTCGGTTAGTTGTAGCTCGAGTGTTGGATGTGTGTGTGTGTGTGGGCTCGCTCTAAGGGAAGTTTGTCACGGTGATAAAGGGAGACATCATACGTACGTACGTGGGAATCAAAGCGTTACTACTCACCAGTTCCTCAACACAGCGAGCGATGATGATGATGACGAAGTTCCGGCAGCAGCAGCTGGCACTTCCGTTCCGTTATTCCGTTATCACTTGCAGTAAACACGACGTGCGTTGCCTGCAGTCACGGCCACCGCGACGCACGACAACTTGTTCGCAGTGCGGACGCCGTTTCTGGACTGCGAACAGAGGCGCATCGGCAGCGTCCCGCAACATCGCTCGGCAGTTTCCGTGGCGCAGACCCGACGCTCTCCGAGTCGGCATCCCCGCGTATACTGCGGAGGTTTTTCTACAATGCTAGCTAGGTAACTGGAAACGAAAGTGGTACTGGTGTGTTTTAAATATTAATCGAAACGTGCAAAACTGCAACAACTGTATTGCTGACACTCTTGATATGCAACCGTTTGTATCTATAGTAATATCACCACTCTTACTTACCTACCCTACTAGCATTTATAGTAAATAGGGAAAATACTGTATTCCACAATACCAAGTTTAACCGGAAATATGTTTTAACATCACTAAATCCAAATAAATCGATTGTAGGAAAACGTGAACAGCATAAATAAAAAACTGCAAACTAAAGCACAATATCTTTCGAGCGTCGCGAGTGATTACGTCGTCGTAATTAAGGCTAGAGAGAGAGGAAGTGAAGAAAGACACTAAAAAGATTGAGCAAGGTTACGAGAAGTAAAAATTGAGAGTTCTGACATCCCAAAAGACTGTTGACTGTATTAACAAGAACAAAACTGAGTCGAGTCTTGGTGGTAAATTTTTAGAAGACAAACTGATAGGAAAGTAACCGAACGGATTTTTGTTGTTCACGTTGAAGGAAATGCTAGGAATTTCCTGGCGGACATTTTGTTTTAATTGTTTCAGTATGTGAGCGTTTATCTTTTACACTTTGTTTTAAAGTGCCACAAAGATAGAAATCGCAGGGGGTTAGGTCGCCGACCACAAATCTGTTCCAATAATTCTGTTCTGAAACAATCTTTCACTTGTTCTCATCAAAGACCCTAACGAGGCTGAGTGCATCCCGGAATAGGTCTCTCCCAGCACTATCACCGTTTGTACAAACAAAAGCATGTTTTTTCTGTCCACTTCATGTTAATCAGGTTTACAGACATAGTTTCATTGTATATTTCGTTGTGGGTACAAGAGGCATACATACGAGAGTAATAGTCAAATGTTTTGGAAGTGGCTCTGCTGGCTTTGAAATCCCACACTGACTAAACAAGAGCAACAAACGAACAACGCTTTGTGTTTCAAGGAAAAAAATCTGATGTGTTGGACTCACATGACTTTCTCTACTCTCGTACTAAACATTCTTACAAACTCTTATTCCTATATCTTCTTCGTGTTAGTTGACATAAACATTTGTACAAATTATCTTATTGCTTATTTCCAGTAGGCTTTGTGCGACTGTCAAATGTTTTAAAGCTTTGAGATTCCGTTCTTTTTGCACACTTAACATATAAAAAATGAGCAACGATGTTCCATTTCACGAAAGTTCTAAGTTTTCCGAAACTCACACACATAACAAGGAATGTCTCCGAAATGGTTCACCCTACAAGAAAATTTATTCAGACTTAAATTGCGTATTTTAGCAAGATCTACATTTTTTGTATAGTATGATTTGGTCTATCTCTAACGGTTTACGAGTTATGCAAACGTCCTCCAGAGTAAATATGGCCACAGGGGCCATAGCCTGAAAGTTCAGGATATACATTTCATTTGTCATAAAAATATCTTAAACATATTACATTTTAATCAAAATCGTTAGTCATTCACAAGAAAGTTAAATTTTTCGAAAACTTTTCCATGTAAAGGGTAGTTTAGGGTGGAGCAATTTTCTTCAAAATCTTCTTGTCACATATTTGAAAGACATTAAAGTTAAATACCAACTTTGGTTTTTAACCGACTTTTCGTTTTTGAGTTATGCTTTTTCTGGATTCAGGAGTGTCAAGATATACATTTCCGGTGAAATCTCGACATCGAATTTTTGTATGGAATACAATACTTCCCCTACTTACCAGTAGAGAAAGCAAAAATTGTCTAAATACAGTTAAAATTTGGAACACAAAATCTTGGAGCTTTGGCTTCAGTTGAGTGCATCTGTTTAAATTACTCTGCATTACAATTCAAAGCGTAACGCGGAGCGAATGAAATATGGTGCTCCTTGTTGCATTTGGCGCAATTTACAGTTGATACCCCGTAATTATCTATGTAACAAATACAAACGTTACTAGAAATACCTAACCAAAGGATATCAGCTTGTTATAAAATCTAATGCATATTTATACCTACCCCTGCGGATAAGAGGGGGGGATGTATCGACTCTGGCGGGCAAGAGATTAGGGAACTGCGATAAGGGCGGCACGAACGTGTTGAAAACTTTAACGTCCTCTGCCTAAATTCACAATACCGAATAGTGCAGTGATTGTGCAGCTGACAATTTCGTGTTTCATTAAACCTTTACAAATTCACCATTTTATAACTACGCCAATAGAGCTGAAGAGTTCTTGGTACTGACATTACCACGTTTTACAAATTTCAACTAATTTCAACTTGCAGTATGAAAAATTCCCCAGCCGATTCGTACTTTCCCGGTAGACCACAAGGGAATCAAACATCAGAGATAAATACGCCTAGGGCGACTTACAATTTTAAATACTTTATGTACCGGATTTAATAATCCTATTACATGGTAAACGTTACTTCTTATGCCTACAATATTAGTGCTGGTGTTGCCATGGTAGCTTAGTGGTTAGAACAGCCGCGCGTGAAGCGCTAGATCCATGGTTCAAATCCCGGCTATGACATTGAATTTATTAATTCCTCATTCCACCTGTTAAACATTGCCCACACACGGCTTGTGTGTTTATAAAACCACCAATAACTTTGTTGAAATAAAAATATCATTTTTCATATAGCAGAATTGGGCAAAACCTGATTCGTGAATCCATGTGATTCATGAACCTTTAGCCGTGTAATTATGCAACACAACCGTAGATACCCCCTTCCTTAATTCATTTCAGGGTCCAAAGGTCGTTTCGCGAACGGTAAAGGTGGAGAAATTGTGTCTGTATCAAAACAATTACACGGTTTTCTTCGAACCAACATTGAAAGCTTTATTGTACATATGCCGCATACAACGAAAAAACTAGTATACATTTTCTATTATTATTATTTATTTATTATGGTTTCAGATTTAGAACGAGTCAAACTTTTAGAAGGTTTACAATTTATGTGACAACTCTATTAACCAAACGACATTATGAAATACTAATTTCAAATGTATAAAATCACTTGCAGTATTTCTGAGTACGCCCTCTACAATGATATTAAATGTGAACATAGACGTAGCAGCAAGGCCTCCTGACATTATTAAGTTAAGATATAGACAGCATAGGCTGACTTCTTTTGTCTTGTGCTATGAAGAAGGAAGTGAAATCAATTAAAATTTAACCTCTCAATGTAAAGTATTGATTATAAAACATAAAGTGAAAAAGGACAGTGAATTTGTTGTGATTCTTCAAGAGTAAACTGTGATGCAAGTAATAATTACTGTGATTGAACTATCAGGTGAGTTTTAACACAAAAATTAGCTTTAAAATGCTCGATTAGAGACGGAACACGCCATTGTTTAGCGGATTTTCCTTGCGAGTGATTGGTTGAAAAATAATGGTTTACGAGTGACATTAAAGCGTTCAGGAAATTCTTAACGGTGAAATAGATTATTTAATGTATCTGATGTATCCGTGCCAGTCCTGAGATTAGTGATTATTTCAGGAATATTGAGAATCACATATGAATGTTTTTTAACCCCTTTACTGTAGATGTAGTCAGCGTAAGAGTTAACTTGCAATGTGAACTGATAGAAACAAACAGATCTAGTGACAAAAAAAATGAGTGCAGAGATTTAGTTGGCACAGACGTGTTCAAAGAAATGTGTGAAGTAATATTCGTATGTTGGCTTGAGAGAATTTGCTCCTTCTGTTACACTCTTAAAACAATATCTTGCTCCACAGATATCTGTGAACATTATTTTTACCTTTTAATGGTAAGTAGGACAAGTATTGTATTCCGTCCAAAAATTCGATGTCGAAGTTTCACCGGAAATATATGTTTTGAGACCCCCTGAATCCAAAAAAAAAAAGCTTTTTTTTAGAAAAAGGTCCACGTGTGTGTGTTTGTGTGTGTACAGCATAACAAAAAATGTATATATTTCTAAAACACACAGTTTATGTTTGTATAACTTTTTTGTAGAGTGATCTTTCTTATCATTTGTGTGAGTTTTCGAAAACAGAGTCATCTTTTTCTAGCTTTTGGGTCATTTTTGGCATTTTTGAGTTAGTTTACACCTCGTTTAAAAATGTTTTAGGCCATCAAATTCCAGACCGTGGTGTTCACAATCTTGTACCTGACTATTAATATAATCACAGAAAGAATAATCCTCAATTTAGATTCTATAAAGCTATTTGGTGAAGCAAACATGATTGAATTTTTATGAAGGTTATTTCCTTCTCTTCTGACTCTGCAGTCCTTTGAGCTTTGTCCTCCTACGCACCTTCCTTCACAAATCTCTTTCTTCCGCTTTACTTTTCCACCCTCTAATTGCACTCTTCCTCAAATCTTCTATTACGTCATATATCTTGCTCTTTTTTTCCCCCTTCTTCTTCCTGTTCCTTGTAATATTATTGTTGGAAGTTTACCTTGCATAATTCTAGTCTTTGTGTCTTTATAAACCTTACAATCTATTTGTTCTCCTAGCTCATTGTTATATCTTATTATAGCTTTACATTCTGTGTTGGACGTCGAAGGCCGCTTAATTTTGTTCAGGTCTCTTTATTAAGCCTTTCGGTTCTTTTCGTCCATAAATCTACTGCACAGGACCACCGACTTTACTTCCCTTCCAAGGGAACTCATACTCAGGATTCTTATTCCCGAAAAGATTCAGCGGCCCGCACTCCGGACTCTGGTAATTACGAGACCAGCTTGACCACGGAGGAATGACGCCTAATCGTTAGACAGCCCACTAAACTTCGCAGTCGTGCACACAGTGTGCTGTCTCAGCTGAAAGAAGCGTTGCTTTCCGAATCTCGGCAAATCTGCGACTGCCTGTGTTCCGGTGGTTAGCATGCTAGCGTGTTCAGAAACCGCTATGGCTTCAATTTCCGGCTGCTGCCTGGAAATTTTTCCTTAGCCAGAACCGTGAACAAGTGAACAACATTGTCATAAGCGATTGACAGTTCATTTGTTGCTGAATATTTAAACTACAATGGCTATAACTAGCTACATAACCTATACGAAACACAACAAATAAAAACGATGAATTACAATTTTGTAACTGGTTTAAAACAAACAGAACAAAATAAAATAATAGATTGTGACAGTATTTAATTGTTGATGCCGTTGAAGTCCTGCTGTCCCCTTCTTCCACATTATTAGGCTCTCTTCCTCATTGTGTTAATGTTTACAATACGTGCGTAGTACTAAATTAACTAATTCTAGCGCTGGTACAGCCCGCTTCAAAAGTTTTCGACTCCCATGCTCCTAGCCGCGGGGGGAAGCCGGGATGTCTTATCTATGAAATTAAATTTAAAACGTTTAAATAATTTTAACATACCACTTTTTAAGCTATTCATGGAGGCACACGCATGCGTATTGTAAACTTTGAAGTTTAAAACATTGGAAGGCTGTTTGTTGGAAATAACAGGAAAACAGAACGTCAAAGAAAAATGAAAGTTTAGCATAACACAAGTAATAGAACTACTGCAAATCGTAGAAGCATATGTTTAAAAAATCTGATGTGTTGCACTCACATGACTTTCTCTACTCATGTACTAACCATTCTTACCAACTCTTATTCCTATATGTTCTTCGTGTTGCTTAAGATAAACATTTTTACAAACTATCTTATTGTTTATTTCCTTGTAGGTGCAAGGGGAATATGCGATTACAGTAGGCCTTGTGTGATAGTCAAACTTTTTTAAAGCTTCTCTTTCTACATTTAACATATAAAAAAATGAACAACGCTGTTCCACTTCACAAAAGTTTTAAGTTTTCCGAAACGCACATACTTAACAAGGAATATCTCCGAAATGGCTCACCCTACAAGAAAATTTATTGAGACATAAATTGTGTATTTTAGCAAGATCTACGGTTTTTGTACAGTAAGATTCGGTCTATCTCTAACGGTTTACCAGTTAGGCAAAAGTCGTCCAGAGTAAATACGACTACAGGGGCTATAGCCAGAGAATTCAATATATACATTTCATTTGTCATAAAAAGTTCTCAAACATATGACATTTGAATCAAAATCGTTACAGCCATTTACAAGAAAATTAAATTTTTCGAAAATTTTTCTATGTAAAGGGTAGTTTAGGGTTGTGCTATTTTCTTCAAAATCTTTGTGTGGCATCTCTGAAATATATTAAACTTAAATACCAATTTTGGTTTTTAACCGACTTTTAGTTCTTGAGTTAGGCTGCTCCGAATTTGGCACCAATTTTGTTGGGGTAAGTTTTAACGTTTATCTCTAAAGGAATTATTTTCGTTGTGAAGTTTCTCCTTGACAGAGCTACACCGTAAAGCTATTAGAAAATGTTCGGTAGTACCTACCCCTGCCGGAATAATGAGATCTCATTAAAACAGAGCTGCCGCCGCCGCCGCACTCCGGGAATTCGAATTAAGGGTTGTTCAAAGGGAAGAAAATATAATGGAATATTCATTACTTCCATTGGAATTCATAATGGTGAAGCTTTGGTATTGAAACTCCTTACGTAGTATGTCTGTTGCACGGTTAGCTATCCCCATTTGAATATTCGCTGGTGCAAGGTTATATTCACACTCATTAGGGGAGAAAATATCCCCAAATTATGAATACATTACTAGCAAAACTCTAAACTGCTTCACTCCTTTACACAGAATCAATACTACAGGATTTCTAAACCTTGTGGCAATGGGTCCCTTAATAGCCCAATATCAGCGGAAAATGTACGATCCACATAACTCGTAAGTAGAAAAAAAAGCATTTCTAGAAAAAAGGCCTGTGTGCCTGTCAGTCTGTAGACAGCATAACTCAAAAACGAAAAGTCGGTTAAAAACCAAAGTTGGTATTTAAATTTTATGTCTTACAAGGATGCGACACGAAGATTGTGAAGAAAAAAGCCCCACCCTAAACTACCCTTTAAATGGAAAATTTTTCGAAAGTTTTAATTTTCTTGAAAATGGCTGTAACGATTTTGACTAAAATGTCATTAGTTGAATATATTTGTATTACAAATGAAATGTATATTTTGAATTTTCTGGCTATAGCCTATGCAGTCGTATTTACTCTGGACGACTTTTGCATAACTGGTAAACCGTTAGAGATAGACTAAATCTTACGATACAAAAAATGTAGATCTCACTAAAGCACACAATTTATGTCTGAATAAATGTTTTGGTAGAGTGAACCATTTCTGAGATATTCCTTGTTATTTGTGTCAGTCTCAGAAAACATGTTTCGTGAAACGGATCATCGTTGTTCGTTTTTTTTTTTTTTTTTTTTTAATTGTATGTATGGCCTTTGTAATAAACTAAAGGAAGGAAATTTTGACATTATAAATATTTTTTCTTAAAGAGCATTTTAATACCATAAAGCGTAAAAATGTAAAAACACGCATTATTATATTAATTATTATTTGGAAAAAAGTATAAGCACTATCAAAACAGCCCAAAAAGGGCTGTTACATCACGGTGTTATTTTTTGTAATATAAAATGTCAACATACATTTTAGGGGTGATCTATGAACTCTGGTCGTCGTCTGGTATGAGCTACCTAGTTAAATGACTCACATGACTTTCTCTACTCGTGTACTAACCATCCTTACAAACTCTTATACCTACCGTGTTAGTTGAGATAAACATTATATATTATAATATTAGGCATTTTAATCAAAATCGTTAGAGCCATTTTCAAGAAAATCAAAATTTTCGAAAAATCTTCCATGTAAAGTGTAGTTTAGGGTGGGGCTATTTTCTTCAAAATCTTCGTGTCGCATTCTTGAAAAACATTAAACTTAAATATCAACTTTGGTTTTTAACCGACTTTTCGTTTTTGAGTTATGCTGTCCAGAGCCAGACACGGACCTTTTTCTAAAAACGCTTCTTTTTTGGATTCAGGGGACCTCAAAACATATATTTTCGGTGAAATCTCCACATCGAATTTTTTGGTGGAATACAATACTTCATCTATTATAGGTAGTAGAGAAAGTAAAATACTTTTTGGAAGACTGAGTAGAGAAATCGTATGAAACACATAGTTGAAGTTAGTTTCCGTTGAAGAAATCTGAACGCACCACCAGAGTGGCTAGATCATGTTTTATAGAGCACGTTAGGCTGGTAGGCAACTGTCAATGTCTGTTAGTGCATAATTTGATCAATACATAATCCAGCGCTGTCATTCAACAGGGAGCAAACGACAGAAAAGTTACTGTTTCGTGGTTGCACGTCACGTTTCATTATTGGCCAATATTTAATTGGGTATCAACAACAGCAGCAGCAGTAGCCAGTGTGTTGTTTTTCTATGTCGCTGCTACGCTCTGCGAATTTTCAGCTTCAGAAACGTGACACTGTAAACGTTTTGGGGACAGCCTGTTTCCACACACATACTAATTCAAAATTAATAAATGATTACATCCTCTAATACCTAAACACCGGGTGGAAGGGAAGTCACTACATGAATTTAAACCAGTGAAAGTATCTTATTTTTTGTCTCTGGCCATTTCCTACAGAGATATTTTAGTTTTGTCGAAAACAAGCTGGCAACACTGCAATGGGTGTCACTTTCCCTAGGTCAGTACATAAACCCCACAGCGTGGTGTCTCGTGAACGTAAACAAATACCACGCAGAGTTCAAACATTAAATCTATATAAATATTATGATTGATATAGAAAAAAAAATGTGTTGGGCAAACAATAATCTAATATCTTGTTCAACATATAGCATTCTGTGTGCGACACCCTGTACAGCAATTTGTAGCTGATGTCGTGGAATATTGGCAATATATTGTGAGATATCATTTTTCAGTTGCAGTGGGGTTATTGGATGTGTCAGGAAAATTCGTTCTATGGGGTAACCTTACAACCAAAAGTCGGTCGGATTGAAATCTGAATATCGCGGAGGCCATATCATTGGGAAATGACACAGTGAGAGCATATTGCATGATTCTGGGCCATTAATCAGGCTTTAATGCAACAATGTGTCCATAATTTAAATCTTAGTGTGAACATCTTCCAATTTTTTGCAAACACCATTGTTTTTGTAGCACTCTTATGGCTTTTTTCCCTCTGTATCAAATATCATAATAGTTATAGCGGTTTAATGTTTGAACTCAGTTTCGAAACACCCAAAAGTTCTGTATCCAGAATACATTTTTGAGGCCTCGATACGAATATTTCATGTTCTGGAACTCCGTGAATGCAAAAAGAGACCCTTTAGACACTGTGCCCATTTGTGCATGCGTCTATATGTCTATTTGTGAATAGCAGAACTCAAAAAGTAGCTTAAATACCAAAATGTGGCATCGTCGCAGGATACGGAAAAAAAAAAAAAAAAAAAAAAAAAAAAAAAAAAAAAAAGCTTTAAAATCTCTTCGAACATTTAGATTTTCTTGAAAATGGCTGTAACGATTTTAATTATAATGGCAAATGTTTAAGATTTTTTATAACAAATGAAACGTATATTTTGAATTTTCTTACTATAGCTTATGCAGTCCTGTTTGCTCTGGATTACTTTTGCATAACTGGTAAACCGTTAGAGATAGACCAAATCATACAATACAAAAAATGTAGATCTTGCTAAAATACGCAATTTATGTCTCAATAAATTTTGTTGCACAGTGAACCATTTATTCCTTGTTGTGTTTGTGAGTTTCGGCAAACTTCAAATTTTCGTGAAATGGAACATCGTTGTTCATTTTTTTATATATGTTAAGTGTGCAAAGAGAACGGAATCTCAAAGCTTTAAAAGATTTGACTATCGCACAAAGTCTACTGTATTCTAACATTCCCCTTGTACCTACAAGGAAATAAGCAATAAGATAATTTGTACATATGTTTATCTCAACTAAGAAGAAAGAAGATATAGAAATAAGAGTTTGTAAGAATGGTTAGTACAAGAGTAGAGAAAGTCATGTGAGTGCAGCACATCAGATTTTTAGTCTGTCTTCTAGTATTTTATAAAGATGGTATGATATAAATGAAGTAGATTGGTCATTGGTGTTTAAAAGGACTGGCTGTAACCGTGCAGCGATAAAGACGAATGAATGTGCTAATTGAAGCATTTACGCACATTCAGTTGGACTGCAGCGACACTAGCGACAACGGGAGAAGTTTAAGCACTGGAAATAATGAGGTAGGTTCCGTTTTAAGAAAATTCCACCAGCAGCAGCACAGTCGTGACAGTGAAGTCATAATTACACTGCGGCGAAATATCTTCCAGCTCTTCCACGAATTTAAATCAATTCACTCCCTCTGCGGCGGCTTCTTCTGTTTGAATATTAAGCGCCTCGCCAAGAACGGACGGAATTACTGTTAACTACTGCAGTATGTTCACCTGCTACAGGCAAAACACATAATCCAATGTATATCAATCACATGACTTTCTCTCTCCACTCTTCTACAAACCTATTACAACTTTTTACTTTCTCTACTGTTAACTAGAGGAAGTATTGTATTCCACCCAAAAATTCGATGTGGAGATTTCACCAGAAATATGTTTTGAGATCCCCCTGAATCCTGAAAAAGTATTTTTAGAAAAAGGTCCGTGTGTGTGTCTGTCAGTCTGGACAGCATAACTCAAAAACAAAAAGTCAGTTAAAAACCAAAGTTGATATTTAAGTTTAATGTCTCTCAAGGACGCGACACGAAGATTTTGAAGAAAATAGCTTCACCCTAAACTACCCTTTACATGGAAAATTTTTCGAAAATTTTGATTTTCTTGAAAATGGTTCTAACGATTTTTATTAAAATGTCATATGTTTGAGATATTTTAATGACAAATGAAATGTATATCTTGAATTTTCTGGCTATAGCCCCTGTAGTCGTATTTACTCTGGACGACTTTTGCATAACTGGTAAACCGTTAGAGATAGATCAAATTATACTATACAAAAAATGTAGATCTTGATAAAATACACAATTTAAGTCTGAATAAATTTTCTTGTAAGGTGAACCATTTCGGAGATATTCCTTGTTGTGTGTGTGTTTCAGAAAACTTGAAGCTTTTGTGAAATGGATCATCGTTCTTCACTTTTTTATATATTAAGTGTGCAAAGAGAACGGAATCTCAAAGCTTGTACCTACAAGGAAATAAGCAATAAGATAATTTGTACAAATGTTTATCTCAACTAACACGACGAAGATATAGGAATAAGAGTTTATAAGAATGGTTAGTATAAGAGTAGAGAAAGTCACGTGAGTGCAACACATCAGATTTTTAATACTTCTTTTGTTTTTCTTTTTGATTTTTGCGCTATGTTGTTAGACAAATACACATATGCTGTTGTTAAATGTTTCCTAAGAATAAAAGAAATATTATATTAAGTTTTCATATTAATTTTTCCCTTACATATATTATTTTACTTAATGCTAATGAGAACTTAAATAAAAACGTTTTTGATACATTTCCGTTGAAATGTTTTACGACTTCAAAGCCATAAAAAGCGATATAAAAGTTCTGTGCATAAAAAATACAAAGAAGGAGGATGGGGAAGTAATTTCCTTTGTGCTGCGTGTGCCCTCGAGTCACGTGGTTCTCAAGTGCGTTTGAAGTCCTTTATTGTGTTTTTAAATCGGCTATTTTCTTGCAAGGACGCGAATTTGAAAACAAACAAGTGACTCGCGATGGCGGCGGTGCAAAAGTTGAACGTCGCAAAAGAAGTTTGCCAGTGATATAGGACACTAATGGAGTCAGGTTCTAGTTTACGTTTATTGCTTTAATACGGAGTAATCGTGTTTTCCCAAGCGAATCACAGTTTGTTGTTTTTTATTATTCCTACGGAAGTTTTATTAAACTCGGTGGTTAAATTCAGTAAATAGCGTGCAGTATTTGGAAACATTCCTTTGGCTACGTTGTCAAACTTTCTAAATGCATACATACATACATACATTTCTTACCTTGTCTAGTGATGATCCTCTCTGGTCCAGAGATAACATAGAGATAACTTCTGGTTCCCGAGGTCGCGTGTTCAAACCAACGTTTAAGCTAGAAAATAAAAGAAAATATAATATAATACGCTTGTCAAAACTCTATTAGTAGAAAGTGTTATAAATTATACTACCGGGAGAATAAAAAGCCTAAGAACTGGCTGCGCGGTGTTTTGCCTGTCCGCGTCCTCGACGCCCTGAGAATGTGGCGAGTAATCTGCTTCTAGCGGCGGTTAAATGAACTACTCTATAGAAATCATTCCTAAATAACGTTGGCCATGCATCGAATTCAGCTGTTTTGTTGCACCAGCACCGTTACGCCAAAAAGTGAGGTTATTGTTCACTTTCCCATATAAAAATATTACCCCGAATTTGCGTGGTAGCTTTAGAAAGAAAAAATGGCCGCACTTTTAATAACCAACATAAATAAAAGCATAGAGGAACTATTAAATACTTCAAGACAGGGTTAGCACTTTTTGTTGCTACTTGGACCAAAAAGAAAAAAAAAAAAAAAAAAGAATTGCAAGTGAATACGTAAACATTCTGGGCAATCTACATCGATATCGGAAGAAAGTAAATACTGCTGATTAAAAAGGATTAAAAAGGCAACAAATTGTGAATTTCTTTTGAATTTAATTTGTAAAAAGTCATTGGAACTGTTGAATTTCGCCGAAAGAAAAATTGATCATTTATATAGTTTTCTTTGAAAATATCTATAAATTGTGATTGCTAGAGGTCTCCTAAATCCCCTAAAAAATTGTTTTTAAAAAACGGTCCGTGTGTGTTTCTGTGTCAGTCTGTGGACAACTCAGAAACGAAAAGTCGGTTAAAAACCAAAGTTGGTATTTAAGTTTAATATCTTTTAAGGATGCCACACGAAGATTTTGAAGAAAATAGCCCCACCCTAAACTACCCTTTATATGGAAACATTTTCGAAAATTTTGATTTTCTTGAAAATGGTTCTAACGATTTTTATTAAAATGTCATATGTTTGAGATATTTTTATAACAAATGAAATGTATATTTTGAATTTTCTGTCTATAGCCCATGAAGTCGTATTTACTCTGGACGACTTTTGCATAACTCGTAAGCCGTTAGAGATAGACCAAATCATACTATAAAAAATGTAAATCTTGCTAAAATACACAATTCATGTCTAACGCACCTTTTGTAGAGTACAAGAGTAAAGAAAGTCATGTGAATGTAATACAGATTTTTATTAATTCAGGAACCAAAAATACGTGTATTTCGGTGATGTCTCAATTCCAATTTTCTTTTGAATGGAATACAATACTTCCCCAGTAAACTCCATAGAAGGGAAAATTAAACGAGGCATGTATTGTTACATCCGATACTCTCGCCAGAGTGTTCTAACGAGAGAGAAAATGTTGCGAGTAGTGCACGCACGCACGTGCTAAAGAGAGAAGCAGGGATTGGGTCGGATTACAACGGATCTACATTAACGTTGTTTGTTACACGTGCCGTATGGAAATTGTGACGAAACAACACAAGACAAGCGAAAACGTCGCACTCCTTTTAACACGAAATTAAACTCCTCTTTTAAACGCAGCTTAAGATGGGATATGTTCCTTGATGAGGCTGGAAATAAACACGAGCTGCACCCTTAAGGTACTCGGGGACTATCCGACTTGTTGCACTCACATGACTTTCTCTACTCTTGTACTAACCATTCTTACAAACTCTTATTCCTATATCTTCTTCGTGTTAGTTGAGATAAACATTTGTACAAATTATCTTATTGCTTATTTCCTTATAGGTGGAACAGTAGGCTTTGAGCGATAGTCAAATCTTTCAAAGCTTTGAGATTCTGTTCTCTTTGTACGCTTAACATATAAACAAATGAACAACGATGTTCAGCGGTTTATCGCTATTAACCAGGGGTAGATAGAATAGTTACCCTTTGTAAGAACAGTTTTGGTTAGAAAAATGCATATGTTTTAGTAACCTATATTGAAGGTGACACACATATAAGAAACCTTAAAAAAGGAAGAGAAACAGAAGACGCAATAAAGGAATCTTGGCGGTTGTATTAGCCAGCGAGCGCCGTGCTGGGCGCCACCTGATCCTTTATATTAACTATTTAGTTGTCCGTTACTCCGCTACGTGGCACTGCAGCTATCTTCTCTCGAGGGAACATCCTTCTTCATTTCTGCTCCGCTTCTCTTTTTTTCTGTCCTCTCTTTTATTTTGATTTCGCGAGCGTTGTTTTTCAGCTCCCCGCGTTTTCGAGGCTCTGCCAAAATAATCCTTTGTGCATCCCGATTTATTGAAAATATTGCTGCGTCCTGTGACGAGGACTCGGTATAATCTTCCTTCCCAAACGTCATTTGTTTTTCTTACAGGCCTGTGACTTCAACCCCAAGTACGAGAGAGGGGCGGGAATTTTTCCCTTTGCTGGCAAGATGAATGGATTGTTCACGTCATAAATACCACAAAAAAGGTACAGTGTCTAACGCATGACGTTTATTCCTCCATAAATTATTATTGGGGAATTATTGGAGGGTATTTGTGGGTGCTGAAGTGATATGCTTTTACTCCAAAGAAGAAAAATTGGTTTGGTCAAATGCGGCACGCCGACCACTTGGAAAATGCGGCTAAATATGAATCAACATTAACATGATTATCTGCTCGGGTGGTTAGAATGCTTTCTCAGGTTCGATTCCCCGCTAGAGCATCGCAATGTTTGTTCCACAGAGTCTGGAAGTATGATTTACAGTGTAAATGTCTTTGTGTGTGTTTAAATTTAATGTTTATAATGAAAACCAACAGTAACCGAGTGCAAATCATTGCCAAAGAGCAATTGTTCCGAAAGAAACTCTTACAGAAATATTTTAGTCAAAATAGTTAGAACCAATTTTGAGAAAATCAAAATTTGCTAAGAATGTTTCATGTGAGGGTAGTCTGGGGTGGGGGAGGAGGTGGAGGGGGGTTACTTTAAAGATTTTATGACACATCTTTGGAAGAGTTCGTGTTTAACTGACCTTTCGTTATACTGTTCACACACACACACACACACACACACACACACACACACACACACACACACACACACACACACACACACACACACACACACACACACACACACACACCAGAATGTAATTTTGTTATCTACAGGAAAGTAGTAGAGAACATAACAGTATACAGCACTTGACAATTTGACAAGTCAAACAAATAATAAAGAATTCTTCGGAAATGGCTACCACAAAATACATATTTCAGTATGGTTAACTACATTTACTCTGCGGTTTTCAAGTTACAAACCATATACTCAGAAACATACGATATTTGCAGAAAATGATACCTATAGATTTTGCTTTTGATAGAAATATGTTAAATACGATATTTTAATAAAAATTGTTACAAGCCTTTTTGAGAAAATAAAAATAATAAAAACAGTTTAGTATTTATCTAAAGTGTGATTTATGAGCTGGGCTGTTCCCGGACATTTACATACGAAACTTTTTTTTTTTCTAAAATTGTTCTATTTTTAATTTAATGGGTTCTTAAACGTGTATTTCCGGTAAAATCTCGGTGGAGATTTGGGTTTCCTGTGTCCGTCGGGAAGAATAGTACTTTTCCAAGTGGAGGAATTATCACAATTAATTTCATAAAAGTCTGAATTAACTGATAAATTCTTTATCATGATGATAGTTATCTGGAGTACTTCATAAATAAAATATGAATTTAAATATATAAAATATATTCATTTTCGTTAGTGTAGTTCCACTTACACAGTAGTGCCAACTAATGGGAGTGAAACTCAAGACATGTATTTCGATCTTCTCTTGTTATAACAGGAAACCAGTTTATAGTCTCAAATAAATAGGAATTTATTTTTAATATTAATAAATGAACTTTCTTCTGTAAAAATACTATTAAAGGAGCAACTGTTAAAAACACTTGTCAAAGTGATTTGGAGGGCTTTTGTTTTCATTGTTAACCGATTGCAACGTGTAATAATTTTTTTTTCAGTGATTTATAGGTTAAAGTTCGCGATTCAAAAGAATGTAAAATGTAACCCCGTGGAACAAGAGCCCATCCGAGCCAAGGACTGCCGCCCGACTATTGCGTCCCCCCTCTGCCGATCATAGACGTCCCACGGATTCCTTTCCCTTCATTTCTCATTTCCCTCCCTTGTCATCTTTCAGGTTTGGTTAACAGTCATAATAGTTCGAGTTATTCCAAGTCGCACACATAAATTGTCTCTCTTTATGGTAGATGAAATAGCAAACTCGACGCCTGGTGCATTTAGACGCAGAATCCTTAACGAGCACGTGGATTCCTTGCGTTCACACTTGTTTACACCTCAGGTTTTCTTTCTCAGACGCAATTTTCCGTTCCGCTTCAAAGGCGCTTGCGCGAGGAATATAATTTATCTCTGTCCTTTCCTCACCTTTGTGGTCCTTTTATTTTGGCGGGCGCGCACCCTCCATATTCAGAGCTGTCAAAGCCTCCTGTGATCCTGCTCACAGTGGGGAAACACAGGGGGCCATGGGGCTGTCTGCAACATGCTCAATATGGAGTGACAAATCCCGACTCTATGCTAAAATGACATATAAGCCTTGCCTTTCATATATGCCGCATTTCTACTAATGGTTTTCCGAGTAAACGTGGGAATGACTTCCTCCATTGTAAATACCGACAAAATATCATAAAAATCTGATCTGTTACAGTCACATGACTTTCTCTACTCTTGTACTAATCATCCTTGCAAACTCTTATTCCTATATCTTCTTCGTGTTAGTTGAGATAAACATTTGTACAGATTATCTTATTGCTTATTTCCTTGTAGGTGCAAGGGGAATATGTGAATACAGTAGCTTTGTGCGATAGTCAAATATTTTAAACCTTTAAAATTACGCTTTCTTTGCACGCTTAACATACAAAGAAATGAATAACGATGTTCCATTTGACAAACATATAAGTGCCACTCTTGCTCTGGGAAGCACCATATGTTATGTATCGATGCTTTTTTGTGGAGCCGCCACTGACATATCTCACACATGCCACTCTTGCTCTGGGAAGCACCATATGTTATGTGTCGATGCTTGTTTCTGGAGCCGCCACTAACAGATCACACACTTGCCACTCTTGCTCTGGGAAGCACCATGTGTTATGTATCGATGCTTGTTTGTGGAGCCGCCACTGACAGATCACACACTTGCCACTCTTGCTCTGGGAAGTACCATATGTTATGTATCGATGCTTGTTTGTGGAGCCGCCTCTGACAGATCTCACACGTGCCACGCTTGCTCTGGGAAGTACCATATGTTATGTATCGATGCTTGTTTGTGGAGCCGCCACTGACAGATCTCACATGTACCACTCTTGCTCTGGGAAGCACCATATGTTATGTATCGATGCTTGTTTGTGGAGCCGCCACTGACAGATCACACATGTACCACTCTTGCTCTGGGAAGTACCATATGTTATGTATCGATGCTTGTTTGTGGAGCCGCCACTGACAGATCACACATGTACCACTCTTGCTCTGGGAAGTACCATATGTTATGTATCGATGCTTGTTTGTGGAGCCGCCACTGACAGATCACACATGTACCACTCTTGCTCTGGGAAGTACCATATGTTATGTATCGATGCTTGTTTGTGGAGCCGCCACTGACAGATCTCACATGTACCACTCTTGCTCTGGGAAGCACCATATGTTATGTATCGATGCTTGTTTGTGGAGCCGCCACTGACAGATCTCACATGTACCATTCTTGCTCTGGGAAGCACCATATGTTATGTATCGATGCTTGTTTGTGGAGCCGCCACTGACAGATCACACATGTACCACTCTTGCTCTGGGAAGTACCATATGTTATGTATCGATGCTTGTTTGTGGAGCCGCCACTGACAGATCTCACACATGCCACTCTTGCTCTGGGAAGCACCATATGTTATGTATCGATGCTTGTTTGTGGAGCCGTCACTGACAGATCACACACATGCCACTCTTGCTCTGGGAAGCACCATATGTTATGTATCGATGCTTGTTTGTGGAGCCGCCACTGACAGATCTCACACATGCCACTCTTGCTCTGGGAAGCACCATATGTTATGTATCGATGCTTGTTTGTGGAGCCGCCACTGACAGATCTCACACGTGCCACTCTTGCTCTGGGAAGCACCATATGTTATGTATCGATGCTTGTTTGTGGAGCCGCCTCTGACAGATCTCACACGTGCCACTCTTGCTCTGGGAAGCACCATATGTTATGTATCGATGCTTGTTTGTGGAGCCGCCACTGACAGATCTCACACATGCCACTCTTGCTCTGGGAAGCACCATATGTTATGTATCGATGCTTGTTTGTGGAGCCGCCACTGACAGATCTCACACATGCCACTCTTGCTCTGGGAAGCACCATATGTTATGTATCGATGCTTGTTTGTGGAGCCGCCACTGACAGATCTCACACATGCCACTCTTACTCTGGGAAGCACCATATGTTATGTATCGATGCTTGTTTGTGGAGCCGCCACTGATAGATCTCACACGTGCCACTCTTGCTCTGGGAAGCACCATATGTTATGTATCGATGCTTGTTTGTGGAGCCGCCACTGACAGATCACACACATGCCACTCTTGCTCTGGGAAGCACCATATGTTATGTATCGATGCTTGTTTGTGGAGCCGCTACTGATAGATCTCACACGTGCCACTCTTGCTCTGGGAAGCACCATATGTTATGTATCGATGCTTGTTTGTGGAGCCGCCACTGACAGATCTCACACGTGCCACTCTTGCTCTGGGAAGCACCATATGTTATGTATCGATGCTTGTTTGTGGAGCGTGCCCAGGGCTGCAAGAAGCTGCAGACAATAGGATTAGTGTCTAGGTCTTGTTATATTCGTTTTCCTGCCTCAACTTCACCTGGGGACCACCGCTCCAAACAGTGGCGCTTTCACTCCAGATACATCTACCTAATTAGGTTTATCCATTGTATTCGTCACGAGGAAAAAGGAAATGTGAACGGCGACGACTGCAGCTTTTGTTCGCATATATTACCATCTGGAATTTATCAATACTATTATGCCCTTATTTACAAAACAGATCTGTTGTATAAGATTACGTTTTTGACAGTTGATAGTGAAAGTCGTCCTTTTAGCAGTTCAGTGATGCCAACTTTGGTTTCCTACGAAGTGTGACAATGGCTATGAAACTATTTCTTATATAAAATGGTGAGTCATTTGAATGTAAATATGGACTTTGCTGAACCTATTGAAATTTTACAATGGTTGATACAAGAGTAAAGAAAGTCATATGAGTGCAACACATCAGATTTTTTCTCGTTTACGATTTCCAGTTATGCAAAACTCATTCAGAATGAAGAGAAATTCAAAAGACAGACCCAGAAAATTTAAGATATACGTATCATTTTTCATAAAATTATCTTAAAAGTATGGTATTTTAATCAAAATCGTTAGCCATTTACGAGAAAATAAAAGTTGTCGAAAAATGTTACCTGTAAAGTATAGTTTGGGGTGGAAGGTATGTCTTGAAAATCGTGTCGCACGCACACAGATCTTTTTCAAAAAAGTTTTTTTTTTTTTTTTTTTTTGACATTCAGGGGTCTCAAAACATGTATTTCTTGTAAACTTTCGCTATCGAAGTTTTGGGTGGAATACACCTCTTACCCTATTATACGTAGTAGAAAAAGTAAAAACCAATGGGTTAACTAGGTTTCACAACACCCGTTTACAACCCGCCCCTGTGGTGTAGGAGTAGCGTGTCTCCGTCACACTCAAGAGGTCCCTAGTTTGAATGTCAGTTAGGGTGAGTTAACAATAAAAGTCCCCCCCCCCTGAAGGTTTCCCTTATCCTAAGAAGTCAAATAAACTTTAAGCCCTAGGGACCCCGGACTCCTTTAAGCATCATTTCTTTAATTTCAGTCATTCGCCGTCCGATATGTCCTACCAAGTTAAAGGACCTTAAAGGATATTAAACTTTAAAAAGATACTCGTTAAACTGATACCGAAATTATAGACACATAAAATTAATTATTTAACAAAGAATTTAAAAATAACGATAATTTTCAGTTAAAAAATTAACGGAGAAAACTAACGCAAAAAAGGGGTAGCCTCGCGAATTTAAAAAGCTGAGTAGTTTCAACGGTGTATCCCTTCAAAACAAAATCCACGCACACCCAGGGAGAGAAATCTCATAGCTTTATCGGCGGCAAAGGACTGAATCAAAAGAACTTTGAGGCATTATTAGGTGTCGTGCAGCATTGTTGCTTCAAACAGTGTTATCAACGGGTTACCGACAAAATACTATGTATTCCGGCATCAAAATCGTTGCATGTACGCTTCAAATTGCACACCAACATGAAGCACAATAAATAATTGCTTGAAAATGTTTGTATTATGTCCTGAGTATATAGTAAAAGTGTCCAAGAGACCAGTGTTTTGGATTTTCACCGATGCATACGAACGAAGTGGTGACCAATGTTCTGCGGTGTCTATGATAATTCTAACACTGTACGCAGGTCTCAGACTTTGAAAACATTATTACGCAATAATCCTGTAACAACCTTAAACCGAAACGTTTGTAATGAGCATTACGTTGTATTCACCGCAGACCGACCACAAACTGCTCTGCCCGGATTGCACGGCGCGAGAACCGCCTTCATCGGAGTTTAATGTCAGAGTCGAAACCTCTTTATCGAATTCTGGGGGTTGGCAAGCCGGCATTAAGGCGTGTTCCGATAAAATGTTGCTATTACGTTTCCCAAAATGAACAGAGGTACCTAGGAGAGGGTTAGAACAAACACCGACTATGTCCTTCGTGAGCGGAGATGAACCATAGTAAGAATTTTTTGATTTTCACTTGTCACTTAAGACGAATGCTGAGTGCTTATTTTCATTCCACAGCTTTCTTTTGTTCTTTTCCTCTTTTCCGGTTGTCAGCGTGGTAGTTCGGGCGGCTGCGGACAGATGGTGCGGTTGCTTGTACTTGGTTAACGAAACATGAAATATAGTACTCTGGAGAAATTCCACAGTTTGTCTATAGAGCATAAGACACAGGCCACCATCATGGGCATCTGCATAACGATGATTCACAACAGACACTTTTATATTAACAGTGCTTTAATATAGATAGCAATGTCAATAACTATGATAAAATTATTATTTATATTCCACCCCATAATAGTACAATTTATACAATCTTCTGCTAGTAGAATTCTGCATAAAATTATCATATTTTGTACAAATGTAAATTTTGATTTGTACATTTTTGCAACATTGTTTAATTTTCTAGCTCAAACCCTGGTCGGATGCCCTCTGTGAGTAACTGTGAGGAGCTTTTGGTCCTGTGCCCGGTGGCTCTGTCAACTTTAGGGACTTTTGTACGTCTCTGTGGCGCTGTCTTCGCTTTCCTTCGGCTCATGTTTACCTCATACGGGAGTGGTGCCGTGCAATAGATCCATGTCGGGTCGCTGTAGGCGAGGTGTCCCCCTCCGCTATAATATCTCATATCAAACTGTAATATATAGATACAGAATTTTAGTGCAACTGCATATTTTTACTTCTGACTTACTTAGAGCAAGTAGGGGAAGTATTATATTCCACCTAACAATTGGATACTGACATTTCACGGGAAATACATGTTTTGAGACCCCCTGATTTTAAAAAAGAAGCATTTTTAGAACAAAAACTGTGTCTGCGTATGTGTCTGTGAGCAGTATAAGCCAAAAATAAATCTGATATGTTGACTCAGATGGCTTTCTCTACTCTTACTTCTTTTTTAGTTTCCGGTATGCACCGTGTCTTGTGGCTTTTAAAAGAAATTAAAATAATTCAAATTATGCCGGTGTTTAGTCGCAAACTATGCTCGGCTTCTTCAATGGGCGACTGCAAAACTCATCTGCCTACTCTGACTGGCCTCGTCCCGTTCCACTGGTAATCCTATTGGTTCCTTCTCCTCTAATAGGAAGTCGTCCTGCTAATAGTCTTCCATATCGTGTCGAGTGGTTTGCCTGTGTCACGGTTCAGACTGCTCTTTTCCTTAAATATTTTTATGCTATCCAATACTAGATGTTAAGGTTAATAGCAAAATTTGTCGTGCAGTTAACCATTTCCGAGATAATCCTTGTTATTACTTCCTCTACTTACCGTATGTGTATTGATAACTTGTAGAACACTGGGTAGAGAAAGTGGTGTGATTCGAGAAGAGTGTGGGGGAGCACTGCGTAGCCGAGCAACTTGGAGTCTGGCATTGCAGCTTACGTTTTAATGACACTGTAGCAGTAATCGATGAGAATGGAGTGTGTGAAATATTTAAACTCCGCTGAACAATCAGTAAATTAGTTTCGTTTCGAACAAACAACATCGTAGAATCGATGATTGCGAACGGGCGTGCAAAACAGGCACAAGCCCCTCAAAACAGAATTGCCAGTAGGAAAGGATAAGCTCTGGGCATGACCTACATTCACAGTAGCATTTTCCGAAGCAGTGCAGTACCTTTAATAGGGGCATTTTGGGACATTTTTAAACCAGTTTGGGGTCGCTTTGGTAAACCGTAAGAGATCTTGCTAAACCACACAATTTATGTCCAGATAATTTTATGTTTGTAGAGTGAACCATTTCGAAGATATTCCTTGTTATTTGTGTGAGTTTTGGAATACTTAAACTTTCGTCAAATAGATTAAAAGATTTGACTATCGCTTACAGCTGAGCAGAAATGTTTATCTCACTAACACGAAGAAGCTATAGTTTAACAGTACAAAAAGTCGTGTGAGTACAACACATCAGATTTATAGTATTTTAACATCACTTTGTCTTCTAAATTTTATCACAAATACACAAGTTCTCTTCTATTGACATTAACACTGTTTTACTTTCGTGATATTGCAACTTGCAACTTACTTCTCGTAACCTTGACTCAGTCCTTTCACTGTCTTTCTCTGTCACTCATACACTAACTTGTTTCCTCACCTCCTTATATAGCACAGATGACGTCACACGAAGCTTTTTAAACACGTTGGCGATGACATAGCCAGATATTTCTCGAAGGCTCTAGAGAAAGCCTCATTCGGTTCTACCGCTCGATTGTTGTTAGTGTATAAACTCGCTCGAGGCAGCCTGATCTTGGGTGCCTTTTTTTGGTAAGCAGTGTAAAGTAACTTAACCGCGACAGTCCTTTGTTTGCGCCGCACCCGGCGTCACATTATTTTATTAATTTATGAAATGAAATTAGAATTTTTTCGTTACCCACGTCCGTCAGAGCGAATTGAACTTTTCAATTGTCAAAGAATTATTAAAATCTGTTCCAGTGTTCCTTTGTATAATATTGGTCAAGATAATGTTATACGAAGTATATAACTACATAAACAGTGTGTCGGATTAATTAAACAACCGAAGCTAAAATGCACTTGCCTTATACGCGATGAGTGTGTTGGCAATATTGGAGCCCTCTTAAACAAAATAACTGAAACAGAGGCAAGTGGTCCTATGTAATGTATATAAGTGGCACTTTACCATCCCTGATTGACTGTAATTTGGACTACCTAGTGGAACAAAATCTGGTCAATTTTGAGAACACTGCGTTTATCAACGTTTCTGCCGATAAAGCACAAGTACTGACAGGCGTAGTCAAAGTTCACGCCGTAGATTTTCCGTGAAAACGTCGGGATAAAATCATAAGTGTTTCGTATTAATATTTACTTTAATTAACAATCTCTTTAATATAATAGTTATGCAGAGTAATATACACCCGAGGGGCCACCTATTTCTTTGTGCCATTTTTTTCCCCTTCCTTTTCGATGCTGCCATAGGTCTCCCATAATCTGGATGGAAGGATAAAGGTCGTTGGGGTTTTCCTGGGATTGCTCTTGCATAGAGAATTCTTATCCATGGATCAGGGTGGGGAGCGTCCTGGATCTGGGTTTGAATTTTCTCAGAAAAATACTTGAGTGCTTAAACACAATTTATTTTCTGGTTCTCTCGCTGCCGCCATAACTGGCTGTGTTGAAGGATCTAAGCTCATAGATCCGCGGTCTTTCGTGGTCCTCGACTATGGGAAACTTGGCATCTGCCCTATTTGGCAGATTTTCCTGTATACCTGAGAACAACCCTTGCCTGTGTGTCATTCACCCCCACACCGGAACGAAATACCGTTAGGCTGTGTGTTTGTTTCCCGGTATACCTTCCCATCTCTGGCAAAATCTCTGGTATGAGCGTTTGCAAACATACGTCTGCCTATATGGTTTACAGAGCTTCCATATTGTGTATATTTAATTGATAATTGTGCAAATGTAATCTCTTGTATAAACCTTAACAGAAATAGTTACAGTAGATACAAAGGGAACAGTGATAGTCAATTGTTTAAGAACTAGATTTATATACTGGCGATATAATTTCATGTTCCTGCAATTCAATCGCGTAAAAAGCTAAAAATCGCCAGAACTTATAAACAATGACAAAACGTTGAATAAATCGAATAATTAATAACTGATGCCTTGGAAATGATTGACAAAAATGACAAAAAGCTATTTAAAACAAATGTATGTTTTCTTCTATCGTTTAATGTGTGTGTAATGTGATTATACACCCAATTCTTTCGGAATGAAGAGGATTTGCCATGCTATTTCTAGATTTACCTTTTCCTTCTCATGTAAATATATTTAATCAAAATCCTTTGAGAAAATACATTTCAAAAAATGTTCCATACAAAGTGTGATAGTTTGGGGCGGAGGGAATTTTTTTTTAAATCTTCGTGTCTTAGAAGGTATTGAACTTAAATATCAAGTTTGTTATTAATTTGAATTTTCCTCTTTGAGTTATGTTGTTCAAACTTTATTCTAATTTTTATTCGGGGACCTCAAAACATATATTTCGGGTAAAATCACACAGTTGAAAGTTTGGTTGGAAAGCAATATCTTCTCTGTCTATTATTTAAGCATTCCTTGGTTTAATTAAATCATTATTGAAAACTGTATTCCGTAACTAGCAGAAAATGGAGCGGGGGTGAAAGCAAGATCGTTGAACTTCACAATAATCTGGTTCCTGAGAATTCTGGTAGGGTGTAGGAAAATTTCTGTAATTTTTTGTTACTCTCTGCCTCCCTGGCAACGCGGCGTCATACAATTTTGGGATGCTTCCCAGGCGGAAACTCGATGAAATTAATGTCAGACTACATACTTGTCATGTTATAAACAAGTG
The DNA here is from genome assembly GCA_030765045.1 of Tenodera sinensis. Classification (NCBI taxonomy): domain Eukaryota; kingdom Metazoa; phylum Arthropoda; class Insecta; order Mantodea; family Mantidae; genus Tenodera; species Tenodera sinensis. The sequence continues at coordinate 85,057,988 of CM060973.1, read as the reverse complement.
ACGGATATCGCATTGCAACAATGCTGGAAACAAAGCAAGGCTTCAGTTACAAATTTTTGAACTATTTAAAAAACAAAATATAACTAATATTTTCGGTGTATATATCCGGAAATATACTATAAACATCTTCCACATTAGTAACCCTTAATTGCTATTGTTATTTATTTAGGAAACATAAATTGATTTGATTTTCTTTCCTAGCCTAAAAAGCAGTAACCTGGAGGGGAGGTAATAAACAAGAAATACCTTGCTTCCGCAAAACGAGATTATATCGATATTTTATCTAAATATCGACTATCAGCAAACAATTCATGCCATCTGTTGGGGCTCCAGAAAACTACTTGTAAAAGAGAGTCCTCTGTGGAATTACCGCGCACTATTTGGAAATTGTATCGCTAAATTTCCAACAAGAATGAGCTTATATAATTGATGTTAAAGAGGAAATAACGCTTCCATAGAATAAACGCCTCTCAGCTGCGACAAACACCCTGTATATAGGAGGGTTCGTAAGACCGAAACAGCTGATGGTGCTACAGATATTCATCGCAGCGGAAGGGCGGTGCTCGGCTTAAGGTGTCTGTTTGCACAGCAAGTGTAGCGACAAACCTCAGGCAAGTTTGATCATCTCAAGCGAAATCTTGTGAATGATGACACGGTTCTCTGAATGTCATGTCACGTGTGCTAAGGTCACAGGTAAAGGTCAACGCGCTAGCCAAGTCTTCACATCTGATTTCTGAGGAGAAGTTCAGTGTGCCTCTTTCTGTACCTCCCATGTACAGAGACTTGAGCCCCCTACCCCGCCCCAAGAACGCACTGATGTGATGGGAATAGTAGACAAGCGATACCCGTCTCCTTTAAGAGTTGGTCGCTTTATGATGCCTTGAAATTATATACTCGATATAATGCCAAGAAATAAACAAACGAATAACGACTTCCTATTTTGTAAAAGCATAACTATTTCGAAAGTCAATCCACTAAAACTATTTCAGAAGTAGTTAATTCCACAAAAAATGTATTTTACATAACAAGAATTACGTCTTAAATTTTAAATTCTAAACTAATAATGTCAGCTTTTTTAAAATATACACCATAGACTTATTGTAATACAAACATGTTATATCTCAAATTTCATTCATTTTTCTCTAATAGTTTAGAAACTATGATCAAATCTGTTTATTTCTGTGACGTCACTAAAAGACCCCAGTAACAACAAATTTAAATTTTGGTCTAATACTTAACTCCGTATTCAAAATAACACTACTTTTTTAACTTAACCTAGGTTTGTGTGTGTGTGTGTGGGGGGGGGGGGGTGGACAGAATGACTCAAAAGCGAAAAGTCGGTTAAAAACTGAAGGTAGTATTTAAGTTTAATATCCTTCAAGGATGCGACACGAAGATTTTGAAGAAAATAGCCCCACCCTAAACTACGCTTTACATGGAAAATTTTTCGAAAATTTTGATTTTCTTGAAAATGGCTCTAACGATTTTGATTAAAATGTTATATGTTTAGCATATATTGATGACAAATGAAATGTTTATCTTGAATTTTCTGGCTATAGCGCCTGTAGTCGTATTTATTCCGGACGACTTTTGCATAATTGGTAAACCGTTAGAGATAGACCAAATCGTAATATACAAAAATGTAGATCTTGCTAAAATACACAATTTATGTCTGAATAAATTTTCTTGTAGGGTGAACCATTTCGGAGATATTCCTTGTTATGTGTGTGAGTTTCGGAAAACTTAAAACTTTCGTGAAATGGAACATCGTTGTTCATTTTTTATATGTTAGATGTGCAAAGTGAACGGAATCTCAAAGCTTGAAAAGATTTGACTATCGCTCAAAACCTACTGTATTCTAATATTCCCCTTGTACCTACAAGGAAATAAGCAATAAGATAATTTGTACAAATGTTTATCTCAACTAACACGAAGAAGATATAGGAATAAGGGTTTGTAAGAATGGTTTGTACAAGAGTAGAGAAAGCCATGTGAGTGCAACACATCAAATGTTTTGTTTACCATTATACATAAGTTAATCATTGCCAGAATGTTCAATATATACATTTCCTATAAAGGATGCTTTTCTATGATTTCGAACAGAGGAAGTAAGGATTGTTGTTTACAGAATGAGCCAAAAGAGCAGTAAAATTAACTCTAATTAACATAAACTTGCAATACATTGTTTACTCTGGGACACAGCAAACACAATCTTTGTCATAATTGATTGTTTCAATTTACGTCACGCACAATGCAATTAATTCAAATATGAAAATGTATTTTTTTATCCCCAATGCAGCACCAAATTAGTTTGTCATCTAGGTTTAATTAATTCATGCCTAATTACAACAATCTCACGCTTTAACGTAAATCTAATGATTATTTTATGATTATTTACACAGTCGTAGTTATGTTGGTGACCCTGGCCGCGGAATATTGCGGCACTCCGTAAAACATTGACAATTAAAATCTTTCGCTCCGGTAATTTTTACTGGGAGTGGAAATTTAACGAATGGAAAATATTTGTGACTGAAAAATAATGAAGTTAAGCTTCTTTGATCATTTTACACTACAGAGAGCACTTAATACAATAAGATGTTTGTTTCTGCCTGGAGTAACAAATAGCTATTTATGTATTAAGTTCACTAGAATCGCAAACAGACCTCTTCATGGTAGGGGGCGAGGGACCTCTTCAAAATAAGCCATTTTTACTTTCTCTACTGGTAAGTAGGAGAAGTATTGTATTCCACACAAAAATTCGAGGTCGAGATTTCACCAGAAGTATATGTTTTGAGACCCCTGAATACAAAAAAAAATTTAGAAAAAGGTCCGTGTTTCTGTGTGTCTGTGGACAGCATAACTCAAAAACAAAAAGTCGGTTAAAAACCAAAGTTGGTATTTAACTTTAATGTCATTCAAGGGTGCGACACAAAAATTTTGAAGAAAATAGCCCCACCCTAAACTACCCTTTACATTAAACATTTTTCGAAAATTGTTATTTTCTTGAAAATGGCTCTAACGATTTTGATTAAAATGCCACATGTTTGAGATATTTTTATGAAAAATGAAATGTATATTTTAAATTTTCTGGCTATGGCCCATGAAGTCCTATTTACTCTGGGTGGCTTTTGTATAACTGGTAAACCGTAAGAGATAGACCAAACCTTACTGAACAAAAAATGTAGATCTTGCTAAAACACGGAATTTATGTCTGAATAAATTTTCTTGTAGGGTGAACCATTCCGGAGATATTCCTTGTTATGTGTGTGAGTTTCGGAAAACTTAAAACTTTCGTGAAATGGAACATCGTTGTTAATTTGTTTTGCATGTTAAGTGTGCAAAGAGAACGGAATCTGAAAGCTTTAAAAGATTTGACTATCGCTCAAAGCCTACTGTATTCTAACATTCCCCTTGTACCAACAAGGGAATAAGTAATAAAATAATTTGTACAAATGTTTATCTCAACTAACACGAAGAAGATATAGGAATAAGAGTTTGTAAGAATGGTTAGTAGAAGAATAGGGAAAGTCATGTGAGTGCAACACATATTTTTAGAGACTTAGGACTTTATGAACGCTGGTCTATTTGCCATTCCTGTCAACTCTTTGTGTCATTAAAATAAATACGAGACTTACATGTTTTAACAGTGCACCTCTTCGCTGTGTTTCTCTTTCTCTGCGAAATTTATATCCATCTATAACAACCAAACTTTGTCCCCTTTGACTTTTCATAACTTGCACTGAATCCATTGATCTTTAAAAACACACACGATGAGTACATCATTTTATAAACAGCGCGCCATTGTACACACTCGGAACATTCGACAGTCGCTAACTGCGTTACCAACCCTATAACCTATAGCCACAATTATTCTCGAAACAAATGACTAACATTACTTACTACTGGTGCCACACTGTTACTTACCCGCTCGCGCGCTGCTGTGCTGTTTACAATTCAATACCTCGCGCACAGTTAGTAAAAAATTGACCCTTTCGCGCGCAGTCGGTTCCCACTGTGTGCAAAGAGAATGAAACATCAGTCATACTATATCGACCAGCTTTAAAAGATTTTACTACTGCTCAAAGCCTACTGTATTCCAATATTCCGTAAATATTTGTCTCGATTAAGGGGAAAGTAAAGCCCTATAACGCCAATGTTAAAATTGCTGACTTAGGGTACACTTTTCTCAATATCTATAACTGTATTTTACAATCTGGCGCAAGAAAATGCGATATACTTTTTCAAGATAAAATTCCAGTGTTTACTGTTCTTCCCTCGCAGAGGCACCGGTCATCTTTGCAGCAGTGATACCAATCGCTACAGCGCAAATTCCGCTATAAAATGAGCTGAATTTGTTCTGCAATGACGCAAATGAAGGTCAAATACGGCATAGTTTTCAAAAAGTGTTAAAAATGTTTATAAATCGCCTCTCACCCTAAATTATATACAAAAATGTACAGAAAACGTAAATTTTAGATTGACCTTTTAATTTACCCCTAACATGAAGTCAACTTCAACTTATTTTATTGACTAATATATTTGCCTGGTGCCGGTACAAAGGGGCCCGGCTTACAGGCCCAAATTTACATTATACACAGTTAACAGTTTTAAATGGGCACTCTGGTTTTCTTTTTTCACAACAAAAACCCATACGGTGAGCAGCCTTAGCTCACCGAGAACAGTCGGTCTGGGTGGCTCAGTTGGTTAGACGCTGGCCTACTGATCCCAAGGTCGCGGGTTCAAGCCCGGCCCAGACCGATGGTTTTTAAGTGTGCTTAAAAACGACAGCTTCATGTCAGTAGATTTACTGGCATGTAAAAGTACTCCTGCGAGACAAAATTCCGGCACACCGGCGACGCTGATGAGATGCTGGCAATTGACAGCGTCGTTAAACAACAAAATATTTTTTTTTTCACCGAGAACAGTTTTAGGGCGTATTTTCAGTCTTTATGTTTGTCTTTTTTTTTTTTTTTTTTTTTTTTTAATGTACACTGATCCATACGCTCACTCACTCCTGGGCATACCACACATATGTCCCATCACACGCACACACACACGCTCGTATATACATATTTACACTGCACTATATAACTTCACTATTTACAGTTTTTCCGCAGTTTTCAACTCCTGATTAGAAATGAGTACGTATTTATATCAAATAAAAATGTAAGAGAGTGCCGTATAAACACAAAATATATAGTCAGCCAGGAAACTCCGTAAAGGTAAAGTCAACAGATATGTAAAACTTACAACTCTTTCCTCTTGTAACATTGCAAATGTAGATCAGTGGCTTTATTTATGTAGATAAACCTTCTATATATACTAGAATAACTGGTGAAAAGGTAAAGTGTCTGGTAGACAACGTCAAGTTCACCTTCGTCACAACTGGCGCCATCCTACGTCACAATAGGAAATTACACTTAAAGAGTGGTGCAAAGTGTTCACGTTCCAAAACAAAAGAGGTTGTAAACAGTAACACTTAGCTAACTTATATATTGTTTTAAACGATGAACTGCTTTGCGAAAAGCGTTGGTGCATTTATTATTAATATAAAAACTATTTTACCTTATATTTCTTGCATTATGATCAAGCATTTTGTTTAAAGTTACGTACAAAAGGACTTTTTCGGTGTATTAACACAGATATTTTAGGGAGCGTGTGCTAAAAATATTTTGATTCTGAACTAAAATGTACTTGTTTGGAAGGTTTACAGCCCAAACAAAACAAAGGTTGAATTCTACAAGGCAGGTGTGCCAACTCTTCTATATGAGTGAAAATAAAACTAACTCCTGTAATAACTTGAAATTCCTTCCGATGCCGGACTGGTCGCTGATCCATGAGCTGGAACCTCCATAACAACTTGGATACGCTGTATACCTGTAAGAGAAACTCGTGTCAGTTTAGGACATGAGATTTTGTAACTATTATTAAATTACCTAAATGTTATAGATTTTCCGCGAACTCACCTTTGCAAAACTGCATCATAAATTCAGTCTCTGGTGCCTGGCTGTGTTCCAAATTTCATCAGAGCTTTTAGTCTCTGGTATTAATTTATCTGTTGCCTGCAGTCCCTAAAATTTAATTATTTTATACCAATTTACACCCAGGTGGCTTAAATTATTGAAGCATATATCTATTAGTTTGATGAGTTGGTTTGATTTCCTCCTGCAGAGCAGGCTCATTATAAGAATGTGTATTTTCCAACAAATGAGAAGCCAGGGATCGATCCCCGGCTGTGCCTCTGGGACTTTTGATGGACTGCAGTACGAACGTGCAGAATTACCCCTGCGCATGCGCAGCTGGTGCTCCCGTGTGTACCTCGTCAGAGTCTACATTGAAGGTTACAAATTGAAGCCCTTAGGGACATTATACTACCTATCAACTGTCAGGCTGCTCACTGTACACTCCAACAGTGTTACCAACTGACAGGAATATAAATTAAATCTACAATAATATATTACATCAAAATTACATGGGTTTACCTCGGTTATTTGTGGCTTCATGCAAATCTGGTTCATCTCCGTTAAATATACATTTACATTTATTTTCCGGTTCAATGTCGGCCGGGCTGCCTGAATAAAGTGCTAGATAATGGTCATTGAAGGTTTTTAAATAGAGGTGTCCATAAAAATACTGTCACACTTCAAACTGTTTGGATAATCATATTGAAATAAAATTGGTGACATTCGAAAAAAAACTAAATATTTGTTTAATATTTAATTTTTTAAATTCGTATTATTTAATGTGGTCATGTGACCTTAGCGGCCACTTTTAGTAGACATTGTCATTCAAGCGTCCAATCCATCTTCTATGATATTCCGAAACACACCAAGTACGTTCTTGTGGGTTTTCCATAACTCCTCAAAACTTATTTAATAACAACACAATTTTAAAAACATTCACATGTAAACTGCCTACTAAATATCCAACAATCAATCCATATCGACAATCGCAAACATGAGTGCATTTAGTTTAGTTTCTATGTATGATTCCTGAAATTCCTATGATCTCATCTATTGTTGTCCATTGTTAATATGCACAAAATATAAAATACTTGAGTGTTTATATTGAATGAAACGAATTTTAACACGTTGTTAAAAGTTGCTGAACTTAGAATGCCAAGTTTGGCGTTTATTCGACGCGTGCCAGAGCGTCGAGGTCTTGTTTTTAAAATAATGCTAAAAGAGGTTCAAAATAGGTACTTTCTGTAAAATGTTGATATTGTGGCTCAAGATTATCGGAAGGTCGGCGACGGGCAGTCAGAATGGTAAAGAGTTAAGCAGCGCGCTCGCACAGTATAAATATCGTCAGAATCAGCACGTCTTTTGTTCGACTCCCCAGCAACTGAGCCGTTCGGAAGAAGAGGCTGCGTCGTGCGTATTTCGTTACAGCGCGAAGGAACTGTGATAAGGAAAACAGAAGTACTGAAGTGATATTGCGATTTACGCGAAGAGTAACGAAAGTTGACTAAGATATTAAGTGACAGTGAAAATTCTGAATTCACAATTTAAAAAGTGGATGAAATCATAGTATCAAATGTTTCTGTGGAATATAATATGTGCTCTACTTACTACACCCAAATGGTAAAGGAAGTAAGAATCTTTGAAAATCCCGGAACACTTAAACTCTAATATTGCTCTACACAGAAGTAGCACTTCCGCTCTGCCGAGGAGAGTTCCCCTTTGTACAATTTACGTTAGTTTTAATTACTATACCTAGAGATAGTGGACAATCGCAACCAAAGTCTATATCCGGGGGTAGGCAGAGACAGGTAAATAGACCCTTGTCAAGCTGGCCCAAACTGGGGCTTAAACCTTAATTTCATACAAATGTGTCCTCAGAGTGCATTACAACCATTTCGCTTAGTGTTAATTTCCATAGTGACGCAACACTAGGGATTCCAGTTTGGCTTTCCGGGATTGGTTTCCAGTATGTCTGTGAGTGTGTTTAACAATAAGACACAGTCAAGAACAGTTGCTAGCTAACTTAAAAATGCCCTGCTATAACCTTTGCAGATGATCAACTCCTCCTTAAAAAAATACATTATAATTAGTGCTTTTAAACAAAGCAGATCTCTCCGTTTAGCTAGGTTAAACAGGTTTCTTCTGAATTTTAGAAAGTCAAATATTTTAGAACTAAATATTTGTGCTGGCTCTGAATTTCCATACTTTTTCATGGCCACGTAAGTACGTTGGTGGGCTGTTATACTTGGGTAAAGTCTCTGAAAAGCCTACCTATTACTAAGAAGATACGCATTCGGGAGGTCTCGGATTCAAATCCCTTGTTTCGACTAATTAGACGGGTTTTTTGTTGTTTCCTTTAGTGGTGAAAGGAAACACAGGACTGCACATTTAATACCACCACTAAAAATTCCACCGTAAGTCTAAAACAATAGTAATAAAGAATGCTGTGCCATCTATCCAAAGAAAATGAAAACAGATACATTGGATGGCACCCTAATGCCATCTGCCGTCATAGAGGCATATGTACAGTTAACCTGTACTGCTCCCTCTGTGAGAGCAATTGTCAATTAGAGCTTGACAACCGTATTGCTAGAACTAATAGTAAATATTTCAACATTTTTACCCCTGAATTGTTCACAAATCCGATATCCATAACCTTCCCCATTTGACTATCTGCAGAGAAGTTCAGAAGACCTTGCCAGAAGAAACCTTGATGCAGTGAGAGGAAATTCTTAGTTCAGGAGGCCGTGAAACTGCGGAGAATGTATTATACAGGAAGTTATTACAGTGAAATAAATTATTAGGAGGAGAGTGAGGCGTAGAACGCGTTGCGGGCTGCATATGTAGCAAGGATATGAGTTGGCTAATCCCATGGCAGTTGGTACCACCGTCCCTTGCTAGTTTGTTTCATGCAACTTGCATACTCGGTCATAAACTGATTTACTTTGCGCTCTGCAATGTTTGAAACTGGCGATTTTCTTTACACGGGCAAACTAACATTGGCCGCTTCCCTTCTTTCATCAATATTGGCACGTGATGTTCGCCCAAGTTTGCTAAACGGGTGCAGTTGTGGAATTTGTGGAATTAATAACTCTCCCATGGATTATTTGCTGCATATTTAACAAAGACTGGCGAGTTTTAAAAAACTCCACATTCTAAATACGTACCGTTACGCATAAATATATTTCTCTCGTGAAAAACCTTTTATGTGTTGTGACGCCATTTTTACTTTCCTCTGTTACTTATAGAAGTAGTGAAAATGTTGTATTCGACCCAAAATTTTGGTTTTGGGATTTCATTAGAAATATGTTTTGAGAGCCCCTAAACCTAAAATCAAAATCAATTTTAGAAAAGTGTGTGTGTGTGCGTGCGTGCGTGTGTGAACAGTATAACTGGAATACAAAAAGTCGGTTAGAAGTTCATTAGTTTAAATTTTCAAGTGCTTATAATTTTCACAATCAGTAAGCCTTGACCATGGAAACAGAAGGGAATTTTAAGTCATCACATAGCGACTAATTCTTAAAATATTCTACTATCACGTAGGCATGTTGACATTGTATTTTCAAGGAGATATGTAATAAAACGATATATTTCTACAAACTTTTAACTTGATTAACTTAAAGTAGATATAAGAATAGTCATTTATGAATGACAACAGAAGATTGTTTTAGGTAGCGAGGTTTCAAAACTTTTAGGCTTGTTATTTGGAAGTAGCGTGAGTGGCTAAATCATGGCAACTTTTAAAATCGCTGTAAAATTGTTCTTATTTAAGCATGGTAGGTTAAATTTGGACGTGACAGTTTTGCATCTTGCGCAGTGAACGCACACCACAATGCAGCTTCAAGAGCAAACATAGGATGTTAGCATTATTAATCAATGGACGGATAACGAATGCCATTGGCAGATACATAACCAACAAGTTTTACTATGATAAATCGAGTGGAAGAGTTGTAACGCCACAAATACCCGCTCCCATTTCGGTAAGCCCAGAAAAGCCGCCGGTTCGTTAATCATTTGAGTACCAACAGCATAATGGAGAGTGCCCCACTCCTCTGATTTACTGCTCCAAAAGTCAAGGACATATGTACATACGCATTTGCATTTAATGTGTTTGTGTGGGTTTTTACTTTCTATGTACTTTCGTAAAGTAGACGAAGTATTGTATTCCACTACGTTGTTCTTTATATTATATAAATTAATATATTAATATATAATTAATAGATATTAATAAAAATTATATAATTATTATATATATATATATATATATATATATGTTAAGCGTACAAAGAGAAAGGAATCTCAAAGCTTTAAAATATTTGACTATCGCCCAAAGTCTACAGGCCCTGTGGCGCAGTTGGTAGATCACCTGCCTGCTGTCCTAGGGGTCCCGGGTTCGATTCCCGGCAGGGGGGTAGGAATTTTGCCCCAGCCAGGATTATTCCTCATCCTTCCCTGAGTCTGGAAGTATGAATGAAAGTGTGAATGTGTGTGTAAATTCAAAGAATAAAACCCCCAAAGATAGAAAAACCCAACGTAAACGCGTACCACAATTGTCAATAGGATATAAATGGAACAATTAAAAAAAAAGCCTACTGTATTCTAATATTCCCCTTGCAACTACAACGAAATAAGCAATAAGATAATTTGTACAAATGTTTATCTCAACTAACACGAAGAAGATACAGGAATAAGAGTTTGTAAGAATGGTTAGTACAAGAGTAGAGAAAGTCATGTGAGTGCAGCACAGTATATACTACTTAAACTATTATTGAATAACTTTTTGAACGCGTGCTATAACACAAAAGGATTGTTGTTATCCCTGCATTAATTAAATAAAGCCAGTCTACCCTTATAGTGGTATATCTATCTCGCCTCGCGCGCTAGTGCTGTGATAATACTAAACATAGCAATAACGATAAAACAAACAACTGTAGCCAACCGCCCGCAAGCTTGCCACTACATCGCATATTATAATTAGAAATAGCCCCCACCGCAGAAACACGGCAGAATATAATTGAGCAAAGGGACAAAATCTCGGCTCTTAATCGTACATAATTAATTTTTGGAATAACCGCGCGTGAAATTCAGCGCTCGTACCATCACACTGCACTCTCGTTGTTGGACTTCCATGCAGAGTTATGTTGGAGGTTGTTTGTTAGAAAATACTTGTGACAAGGACTTCTGTACTAATGATAAATTCACTTAGTAACTATTAGAACTACTCCTAAAACATTAATTTTTTTCAAATATGTTTTTATTTACAGTCATGGCGAAAATAAAAAAAAATTGAACTTTTACTTTCTCTACTAGTAGAGGAAGTAGCTATTGTATTGCACCCAAATTTCGATGTCGAGATTTCACCTGAAATATATACAACAACAAAAAAACATTTTTAGAAAAATCTGCGTGCGCGTGTCTGTCTGTCTGTTTTTGACAATTCGGTAAGTCAAATATATCAATAAAAAGTATCATCATGGCCATATCCTGATAATGACCTAAGACCTCAGCGTCGATACGTCACTAGTGCTTTGTTTGTTGCAGCTCACTTGGAGGGTGATATTGGGCACCCTGTATTTCTGTTCTCGTGATCGGAACAGCGATAGGGCGTTTTACTGGAGACAAAGCGGTTTCCTGGGGCATACCTACACTTGAAAACAGTTCCACTAGCATCCCCTTCCGTTGCTGTTTTCCTTTTCTTATTTCTTTCTGTAGTATTTCATCTTCTCTGCTCTGCGTTCCATTGAGAAATGCCTTCCTGTTATTTGCATACTGTGCTCTTTCTTTCTTTCTTTCTTTCTTTCTTTCTTCTATACTTTTTGTTTAGTTATCCAGCCAATATATTGTTCTATTGTTTACCATTCTCTCAGACTCCGTTCGCTAGCCTTAACTTGCCCTTTCTACTGTCTCTAGCACTAGTACTAGAGGGAATGTTATGTTCTCCCCAAAAATTCTATGTTAATATTTCACTGGAAGTGCAGAAGCCTCCAAGTTTGGCGAATATGTAGTTTAATGTTCAACTTGGTCATTAGTCAAATACAGTCGGTGCCACCGAGTGACCTGTTGTATAATGGAATCAGTGTGCATAAAAATTCAATGTTTTTGCATTGTCCACCCGGTGCAGGTGGTTTTGTCTCCTACAATACATCAATTAGGGTTCTCTAGAGATATCGCTGGTCCCGTCTTCCAGAATGTAAACTTCTAACTTGGTCTTACAAAATTAATAATCCATTCCTTCCTTTCTCATTTTAAACAATTTTGCAGTGCAAAACGATATTGCATTTGACGAATATAATGGGCCAAGAGACAAAAATTCTATTTTTTAATCTTCTCATGTAAAGTGAATCTCCGTAACAATATGTAGCAAGCCATGTAACACAAGTACTGGAAGTTGTTCACATACATCTCAACAGATGGTGCTTGTGTCAACTTATGTTTGCTTTTCCTCTGTGGTCCTATTTTCTCGTCCTTTTGGTAGCGTAAACAACCGTATGTTTTTTAAAGTAATTATTATGGTTGTGTTATTACTTTTGATTAGTATGAGATAGAAGAATGTGCTGAAACTTGTATTTAGGAAAGATGTTTAACATAGCTGCTCAACTTTCTTCTTTACAATGCATCTATAGCTCAATGAAGATTAGCTATTTACAAGAAGAAAGTGAACATGGATACGGTAAATAGTTCGTCGATATACCACACTAACACAAATTGCCAGTTTTAAGTGTGGAACATTTTATTCTGTATATTAAGTCCTTTTCATGTAATGGGAATATGTTCTCTTAAATTATACAATTTCATTTGAAGACAATTTGTTGAATATACAAGTATAGCTGTATATATCCTGTTATATAACGATAACCCTCTTATAGAGTACACCAGGACTCTTGTGCTGTTCGTCTAATTCTTTCTTTTTATATTCATGATATAAAAATATAAATTTGACACATTTTTCATATTTTTCGTGCTTTCCCGAAAAATCCTACGTTTTCTACAAATTTTAGGTTTTCTCACTTAGCCCATTATATTTTTCCACTCTAAATTTGTTTTACTAGAACCAATTTTGACCTTAAAATAATATAAAACAATTTTCTCTACTAAGTTTACATAAGACATTTCTAAACTTCACATACAAAACGGTTGACTAAAAATACCTACATGAACTTTCCACAGTCACTGCACCTATAGAGGCATGGTCAAAAATTATACATTGTTAATTTTAGGGTTGAATTTGTTGCTTAATGCAGTTCATAATATTAACTGCCACACAAGTACACTTTAATGGTTTGTAACTGGCAGGGTTTTTAAACTAACACTTCGACATAGTTCAGTAATTGTATCGTTATCATATTTCCTCGCGCTCTCCTTAAAGAAATCCTCTCTATCGATTACAGCCCTTTGTTCTCTGTTCTACCACGGCATTTAATGTAGTTTTAACACTATATCTCCTGAAATCAGGATTTAAGCTAGAAAATAAAACAATATCGTAAAGTGCACACATCAAAATTTATATATGTGCAAAGTTCTATTAACAGAAAATTGTATACATTTTACCATTATGATTGCTTTAAAAAGTGACAAATAGGTATATGAAATTGCAGTCAACAGCAATCTATTAAATGACATTTTATTATTCTTTTAAATTAACCTATGAAATACGACTTTATAGGTTATAATTTGCGTTGCTGTCTATATTAAAACTGTTCAAACTATTAACTTCTCGCGTTTGTTGTGAATCTAATGTTAAACGAGCAATTCTTGTATATGTGTATATTTCGCGTTCTAATGCTTTGGATCAAATGTATTCAGATATGTTTTTCTTTTTAAGTTCATCTATATAGGTCTCCTTGCTGAAAAAATGCGATTTTGAACAAAAAAAGCCAGTTTTTATAATTCTCTCTTCTACAATAACCCATACAATTTTCTGTATATTTGAAAAATAAATGCTACATATTATATTCGCACCGTTTTCTCTACTCACTTTCAGGTAACACATTCACATCTCTTTCTCTATTCACTATTTTACAATTTTCCCAAAATAGGCGACTTCACACAAAAAATACATTTTTTATTTCCTCTTCTACAAATGTCATACAATTTTCTGTATGTTACGTATTACATTCACACTGTTTTCCCTACTCACTTTTAAGTAACAAATTCACATCTCTTTCTCTGCTCACTCTTTTGAAAACAATTCATAACGCATATACAAAATGGATGTTTGTATATACTATGTAACTGTTAATTTCGAAAACCCCTTGACCGATCACCGTGAAATTGGGCACCTATATGTAGTTTTCATGGAGGTTATAATGCTATCCATTTTAATATACAATATTACTTTCACATAGTTTTCTCTATTCGCTTTTCTTTTATGTTTCACGTTTATCTAAATAAGTATCTTCTCCTAAAAAATGATTTTACAAAAAGAAAAACAAACTGGAACAGGAGTTCGTTCCGTTTTCTTTCTTAAAACAAATTTATCAATTACTTCTCAAAATGCGGACATATAGACAGTGCACACCCATGGAGAAAAAAAAAGAATTAGCCATGTCTGGAACATCAAATTCTACACGGCGCAGCGCCTTATTTACACCATCCTCGTTAAAGTTGTGTAGCGGCAGCGATAAATTTTCAAAAGTTCTAACTCTTAATATTACTCACACATATGATCAATAAAGGCGCTGTGCCATGTAGGACTTAGACGAATTTAGTGTCCAGACGTGACTAATTTTTTGTCCACGGTGTACATTTCACAAAAATGTGTGAACCACGCAGACCAGGTCAGAAATGAGCTCCACTAAGAGGGAAAGCGGCAATTGCTTGTTTCTTTGACATATTGTTACGCCTTATTTAAAGGTTATGTTTATAGCCTCTATCGTTTGTTTCTGTACAGATTGTTGTCGCATTTTTGCAAATATTTTGAAGTTCATGGCATTCTTAGACCACCAGTAACAAAGTGACTCTAGTTTAAATCCTGCCTGAAATGTGTTGATCAGTTGAAATATAATTGGGTGTAAAGAATATAATATACTGTTCACTACTGATTCAAAGTTGGGTTGTGACATTTTCCTGGGAAGACAACGGGAGCGAGTTGGGATGCGTTCAAGTTCAGAGACGTTAAGTATGGGGCGCTCTTAGGCCTACCCATTGTCCAGAGAGTTTCATTAAGGTAGGTACTCAGAATTCTTGATGGTAGTGAAGTGGGGCACTATCTTGTTGCAGATAAAAGCCCTTGTACTAGGCATACAGCTCTCGTATCCCAGCTAAAATTAACCCTAGTAATACCAATACGTATTACCAACTTAAACTTCCAACATGGGAGGAGTAGAAACAAGGATGCTACATGAAGATTTTGATAAAACTTTCACCACCCTAAACCATCCTTTACACGGTTCATTTTTCGAACATTCTGATTTTCTGAAAAATGGCCCTAAAACACAATTTATGTCTGAATAAATTTGTAGAGTGAACCGTTTCGGAGATATTCCTTGTTATTTGTGTCAGTTTCGGAAAACTAAAAAACTTTCGTGAAATGCAACATAGTTGTTCATGTTTTTCTATGTTAAGTGTGCAAAGAGAACGGAATTTGAAAGCTGTAAAAGATTTGACTATCGCTCAAAGACTACTGTATTTTAATATTCCCCTTGCACTTATAAGAAAATGAGCAATAAGATAATTTGTACAAATGTTTATCTCAACTAACACGAAGAAGATATAGCAATAAGAGTTTGTCAGAATGGTTAGTACAAGAGTAGAGAACAGTTCACAGGAGGCCGTGACAGCAAAGAAATCAACTTTTAAACGTTCTCCGATACACATCAATAATCTGAATCCAAAAGACGCTCACCGTACATAACGGATAAGTAGAACGAGTCTACTAAATATGCTTTCTCGTATGTTAACAATTAAACGAGTATAACAAGCGGGTTAGTAAGACATTATTAAAAATCCTCACACAGCAAACTAGTATACACCATCAGAAGCAATGGCAGCTGCTGAGTACAGCAGTCTACCGTCTCATAACGTCGACACAACCTCCATGAACAACAGCACTACAAGAAACTCCAGCTATGCTACAGTTACTCAGACTTCTCCCAAGAAAGAAGAAGCTATCATCATCGACTCCCATGAGGGTCTTACCGTCAGGGACTATGCTCTCGCAGTAAGTAGATTAACCGATCCAAGTAACATAAAGTTCATCTCACGGATCTCGAACTCCAGAATATGCATATACCTAACGTCATCTAAAGTAGCAGAATCACTGGTTACCAAACATCCTAAAATAAATATAAACAATGTTACTCTTCAGGTCCGTCCTCTAATTACTCCAAACAAAAGAATCGTTCTTTCAAATGTGTGTCCAGTTATACCAAACTCACTCATAGAAACTCAGCTAAATGCATATGGAATTAAACTAATGTCAAACATTACCTACTTAAGAGCTGGCATTTCAGAGCCAGGACTTTCCCATATCCTTAGTTTCAGACGTCAGTTTTATATTCCACCCAATGATGTGGAGAAATTACCTCCAAGCATACAGATCCTATATGAAGGCACTAAATATTGGATATACCTAACAGCGGATACCCCTACCTGCTTCATCTGCAAGCAGGAAGGCCACTTTGCAAAAAATTGCCGTGAAGCTGACGGTATACAAGAAACTACTCCTCAGGTCTTAAACAAAGACATGTTTCCTGAATTGCCTATCGCTACCAAAAACCTCCTGGACCGTCCCCCTTCCCCTCCTAAAGGAAAAGATACTGAACAGCAGCAATCACCTAACCTCACTTCTACCCCTGAGCCCATCCTGCCATTTCAAGACGAACGCAACAATTCCCCAGAACCTATGCTAATGGAAACACAAACAAGACCTAAACGACCAATATCAAACAGCACATCTGATACAGAGGATAATGCTTATGGAAAAGAAGCGCGGCACCTCCTCGCTTCACAGCAGGCTAAGAAGGTTAAGAAAGCAAACCTTATTTCGTCAATAGCTGAATCTCTCAGACCAATTAAACATATTATCGACGCAGACACCCACAATTATGCACTAAACTTCAGCCAGTTCCAAAGCTTTATGGAAAACAGTGTTGGAGTAACAAACATTGTTCCCATAGCTTTGGAATACACTTCAGATCTAGAATCTCTAGTGAACACAATGCAAAAAGTCTATCCCTACTATACAGAGCGTAGTATAAAGACCAGAACTAGTAAAATTCAAAAAAAGCTGCTGGAATACATTAATCAGGTCAACAATGCCTCTGAGCGAACAAAACCGATGTGTCCCGAAAACTAATCGCCATAGATATAACACCTTATCCCATAAACAAAATTAACATATGAATAACATACTTCAATGGAATATTAATGGTTTCCATGGCAATTTCGAGTTTCTTAAACTCTTGATCAATAAACATAACCCTGCAATTATGTGCATTCAAGAAACTAACTTCAAAGGAAACTATGTTGCATCATTACGAGGTTATACTCAATATTACAAAAACCGCAAGGACTGCCTCCATGCTAGTGGCGGCGTAGTAACCTACGTTAAAGACAGCATCAAACATCAGGCAATACCGCTTACAACTGAACTTGAAGCAATTGCCACTAGAGTAAACCTTCCTACACCTATTTCCATTTGCAACATATATCTACCAAATAAAAGCCCACTTGATTTACATGCACTGCAGGAGTTAACACAACAACTTCCTAAACCATTTATTATACTGGGCGATTTTAATAGCCATAGTGCTATATGGGGTTGCAAGCATACCAACGCAAGAGGTAAAATAGTGGAGCAGCTCTTGCACAACGAAAATCTCAATATGCTTAACGATACCTCACAAACTCACTTCAGTACAGCCAACGGTACTTCCAGTGCAATCGACTTAACATTAATCACTCCTGATATCCAAGATAAATTTGAATGGACAGTCGCCAAGCAATTACATGGCAGTGACCATTTCCCAATTTTATTAACTAATGCAAATAACATTCCTTTAAGTTTTAACTGTCAGCCACGATGGAATTTAAAATGCGCAAACTGGAACAAGTTCAGAGCACACGTCTCTGACAATTTATCCTATCTAACATCCCCCGTGAATTTCAATCAGTCAGATACTAACAAACTAGTAAACTCGTTTGCAGAAGTGATTTTCAATTCCGCCGAGGTCACTATTCCTAGAATATACCCTGTTTCTAGGAAGACTGTATGTTGGTGGAATGAAGAATGTAAAACAGCGATAGCATTAAAAAATAAAGCCTATTATAAATACAAAAGGCAACCTACCCCCACACACAAAATCGAGTTTCAAAAAGCCAGAGCTAAAGCACGTCAAGTAGTAAAGCACAGCAAGAAAGAGTCCTGGCTAACATTCGTGTCCACTGTAAACAGAAAAACCCCGTCACGAGTGGTATGGCAAAAAATTCGCAAAATACGGGGATCTTACGATGGAATACATAATATAGTTTTCCACAATTATACAACAAACACTACAAGTACTGACCCCCAAACCATAGCAAACATACTGGCGCATACTTTTGCAGAGGCCTCAAGAGAAGAAGCTTGCGAAAGCAAGGTGACCCACTGCTACCAACCTGACGAAAATAACCAAGAAAACTACAATGATAACATTACTTTCACAGAATTCATGGAGGCACTTGAAAAGAGTAAATGCTCCAGCCCTGGGCCGGATAACATTCCTTACATAATGTTAAAATCCTTACCGCAAGATGGACTGGTTTACTTTCACGAAATCCTTAATTATATATGGAACTCAAGAACTTTTCCTAAACAGTGGCGCACAGCAACTATAGTACCCATCCCCAAACCAAACAAAGATCTTACTTCACCTGAAAGTTTTAGACCTATAGCCCTCACCTGCTCTATGTGTAAAATACTTGAAAAAATTATAAATAACCGATTGCGTTGGAAACTAGAGAAAATGCAGTTCTTCACCGAACTTCAAAATGGTTTCCGCCAGTTTCGATCCACCACTGACCATCTTTTAATACTTGATTCTGAAATAAAAGCTGCATTTACACAGAAACAACATCTCATGGCAATAAGCCTAGACATAGAAAAAGCGTATGATAAAATTTCACGAGCTTACATACTCAAAACAATACGTAACATCGGTATCCGTGGTAATTTGTATCACTTTATTGACAACTTCCTTCAGGAATGGAAAATTAAAGTTCGCTACAAAGGAACCATGTCAAAAGAAGAATCCATTAATAGAGGTGTTCCACAGGGATCAGTAATCAGTGTCACACTATTTCTCATAGCTATCAACAGTATAGTAAGCAGTATTACACCACCTGTAAAAGGTATACTATTTGCAGATGACCTAACTATCTTTTGTAAGGGGAAAAACCCCTTTACTACTGCAATACTTCTTCAAGAAACACTGGAAAATCTGCACACTTGGACTAATCATGCTGGTCTTAACTTGTCATATCATAAATCGAAATGCATATGCTTCTCCAAATCACCATGTAAAGTCCCAAACCCCACAATCTGCGTGGATAACAAGCTAATCAACTCAGTGAAGGCTATCAAAATTTTAGGTTTAACGTTTGATGCAACTCTAAGCTGGAAACATCACATTGATGATATGAGAAATGAATGCCTCAGAAGATTAAATGTACTAAAAACCCTAAGCTGCAAAAACTGGGGTTTTGATCTCAGTACCCTCATACGAACGTATCAAGCTCTCATTAGAAGTAAACTCGACTATGGAGCCCAGATCTACAATACAGCTAAATCTTCAGTTTTAAAGAAACTAGATACAATTCAAACAGCAGCTCTAAGAATATGCTTGGGAGCTTACAGAACCAGCCCTGTTTCTGCCTTAACAATGGAAACCGACGAACCACCATTGAACGTCCGCAGAACAGATGTGAGCCTAAAATTCGCCCTTAAAACTTTAGCAAGACCCGAATCAATGATCTACCAGTACGTCCTCCCAGAAACGTCCAACCAACGTTTACAGGCTAATTCACAAAAAGAAATGTCATTTAAATCTAAAATAAGCAAATACATTGAAGAATATAACATAGAAGTTCCTGCCATAATGCCCAGAAAGTTTCATTGTCTACCACCTTGGAGAATACCAACTGCTCAACTAAATTTGAATATTACAGCTTACCATAAATCCCATACAGATGCATCTTGCTATAAACAGCTGTTTCAAGAAATAACAAATGCCTACCCTAACCATACATTTATCTACACTGACGGTTCCAAAACGGACAGTGACAATGGATGTGCCATAATTACCCCAGATAAGAAACTTCAGCTGAAACTCCCTAAATATTATTCCATATTCTCCTGCGAACTTTGTGCACTTAAGCAAGCTTTAACATACATCATCCAATCTAGTGAGAGTAAATTTCTTATAATTTCTGATTCATTAAGCTCTCTCCAAAGTCTCAGAGATCGCTCAACTGACCTCCAACTGCTTCAAGATATCCACAGTCTTTATTCCATTGCTCTAAATAAAAACAAAATAGTTACTTTCATTTGGGTCCCTTCACACTGCGGCATTAAGGGCAATGAAGAAGCGGACAAAGCTGCTAAAGAAGCAAGTCGGTTAACAGACACACATGAACATCAAGCAGTACCTTATCGTGATATTACAAAGTACTTCTCCAAACTAATAAAAACAAGATGGAAACAGGCCTGGAATCAATCGCCTCCAGAAAAACTACACATGGTAAGGAAAGGAGACACCAATTCTTCCCCTGTCTATTCTCTTAGCAGGAAAGAGCAGGTGATTATCTCACGTCTCCGCATTGGTCATACAAGGTTAACCCACTCATACCTCCTCAGCAAAGGCCAGCCACCACAATGTTACACCCGCCTCACAGTAAAACATCTCCTCACAGAATGTAAGCAATACGCTACACAACGACAGCTTCATCACATCACTGGAGACTTATCCACCACTCTGAACACGCCATCCAACTGCAGAAGGGTGTTATCATTTCTCAAAGGTACGCGCTTGCATGCGAAAATATAATATGAAAGATACTTGTTGTACTGATTTGATTGTATTCTCATGTTTTTGGTAAAATAATTGTACTAAATTTATTGTATACCGCTGTATTTCATAGAATAGTCGCGATATGACTTAATTGTTAAAGCGACTCTAAATAAATTAAAAAAAAAAAAAAAAAAAAGAGTAGAGAAAGGGATGTGAGTGCAACACATCAGATTTTTTTTTTGATAGAAAAATGTCCAATGAACTGAACATTCGTGCTATTTTCTCGCGACAGTTTCTCAGAAAAAAAAACCGACTCAGCGGTTAATTAGCAGTAGAAAGCTTTTGTTTAAATTCCAGGAATAGTTTGAAAATTGTTTCCATGGAGTGAATGTCGCAGAACAATATACCTTCCATATTCTCTAACCATTTATTAATGAAACAAAGAAGCCTTAAATATAATATCAAGCATGTCTAATTAAGCAACATACATACCAGGTAATTCAAACTGACGTACGTAAAACACAAAACAATACCAACTGACAGAGTATGCGAAGCATCTCCAGAAAAAGTTGTGTTGTTGTTTGAAACGTACATTAACACACTAACAATGATTAATTATGTTCTCTCAATAAATGTATTGTATTTCACTAACACTGTAGGTATATGAAATTGTAAACGAAACGTACTCCAGAAGTTGATTTTTACTATATCTACAAGGGGAGTTCTAAAATGATTTGCAATTGCGTTGTTTAAAAAACACTGCTCCATCTATAGGCACGTCCTGTTGTTGGAAGATAAACTGATAGTAGTACACCACGCAGACACTAGATGGCGCATAGTGAAAGAACAGCGCTTGTTTGTTGTTAAAGAAAGCTATGGACAAAGATGGACTGCACGGTTCTTTTTTGGAAGGAAGGAGACAAAAACGCTGATTTTGTAGTCACATGACTTTCTCTACTCTTGTACGCAAATGTTTGTGTATGAACATGAAATAGATAAAGGTTGTACAAGAGTGAACTAGAGGAAGTTTTACTCTATGATAGGGCTAAAGAAGGCCGTAGGGTCTGAAGGGTGTTTCGTTCTCACCTCTCCTGTTAGATATGACACACAAAGAAGGTAAGAGTAAATCCTCTCGTATTTGATTACCACTCCTCGTTTGGAACAAAGCGTGTACGTATTGCGGGCAGAATGGAACCCGCTGCTTCTCTCACTGCAGAACAGCCATGTTTATCATGTCCAGGGAGGGGGGGGGGGGGGGGTCACGAACCAACATGTTATCACAGTGTATGTACGGTAAAAGGGGCTTGTACTGTAATTATCTCATGTAACGTAACAAGGCCCAAGATTGTAAAGTACACGGCTGTCTTCGACCTTTCTACGTGAAAGAGGGAGCTAAATGAATACCAATGAGGTTTCACTCACACGACTTTCAGTACTCATTCTTCTACAACACTCTTAAAACACTTATTCTTCTTTTGGGTGGAATACAGTACTTCCTCTACTTACTATACGTAGTAGAGAAAGTAAAAATCTGATGTGTTGCACTCACATGACTTTCTCTACTCATGTACTAACCATTCTTACAAACTCTTATTCCTATATCTTCTTCGTGTTAGTTGAGATAAACATTTGTACAAATTATCTTATTGCTTATTTCCTTGTAGGTACAAGGGGAATATTAGAATACAGTAGACTTTGTGCGATAGTCAAATCTTCTAAAGCTTTACGATTCCGTTCTCTTTGTACACTTGACATATAAAAAAATGAACAACGATGTTCCATTTCAGGAAAGTTTTAAGTTTTTCGAAACTCACACACATAACAAGGAATATCTCCGAAATGGTTCAGCCTACAAGAAACTTTATTTCGACATAAATTGCGTATTTTAGCAAAATCTACATTTTTTGTAGAGTATGATTTGGTCTATCTCTAACGGTTTACCAGTTATGCAAAAGTCGTCCAGAGTAAATACGACTACAGGGGCTATAGCCAGAAAATTCAAAATATACATTTCATTTATCACAAAAATGTCTCAGGCATAGGACATGTTAATTAAAATCGTTAGAGCCATGTTCAAGAAAATAAAAATTTTCAAAAAATGTTCCAGGGTAGTTTAGGGTGGGGCTATTTTCTTCAAAATTTTTGTGTCGCATCCTTGAAAGAGATTAAACGTAAATATCAACTTAGGTTTTTGAGTTATGCTGCCAACAGACTGACAGACACACAGACGGAGCTTTTTCTAAAAATTCTTTTATTGAATTCAGGGGGTCTCAAAACATATATTTCCGTTAAAACAATCTTGACATCGAATTTTTGGGTGGAATACAATACTTCTATTTACCAGTAGAGAAAGTAACAATTGAAGATACTGCAGAAGTTTATTTGTAAATATTGTTTTATGTTCTTTACAGACAAAGGAACTTTGGAAGCAGAAATATTATTGGCAGCTTAATTTTGCAGAATGTCCTCATATATAATGAAAAAGCTTGCTCTGCCGACTCAATGTTTACCTTGTCTGAATATCCAATACACTGTAATATGCCGAATAAACAATTGGTGTGAGGAAATCATGCGTGTGCTGTTTTCGCACGACAGTGATACCAACTGCTACCGATGATATATTATGGAGATTTTAGAGGGAGTAGTAAAGCATTTCAGTTTTCATCGAGCCTTGTGCTTCTTAGCAGAACATTCACAGTTTATGTCAGGGTTCGCTAATGTGGTGCGCACACTTTATTAAGCCACGTCGGAACTCAGATATTAGGCCGTGCTGTAGACACCTGGTTTCCAAGCGCGTCCTTTGCGAGCAGGGCACTCGGCTATCTAATACATAGCCTGCACAATTTCATTGAATGGCGTATAGTCAGAACATTGCATGTAAAAATATGTGAAGTTAGTTGTTTACCTTAATTAATTTGTAATAATAATTTGCTGAAGAATGGGTAAAGATATTCATGTGAATTTAAGACGTTTATTTTTCTCGTACACAATTTCTGTACATTTAACTTGAGATAGGTGTTCCTTCTACAGGCAACAAAGGATTTAAGAAAAACATTACAATATTCAGATATATTAAATCCAACTGCCTGTGCATACAAAAGTAATCGGGGAGAAATAAAACACAAACTATAACAAATGCCAGACCACAGCTCGATATTCCTCAACCAAGACGTACTATGTCTAAATGTTGAGGTTATGTTAGGTGCCAGCATTTCTGTTTTTCGTGGTAAACAATAATTTCATTTGCTTTGCGTATTACAAAAGGAGACTTAAGGCGTAGCAATGACAAAAGCAACCTTCCTTTACAACGTGAGCGTTATATCCTCTCAATGGTTGCGAGCCTCAATTGTTTTGCTTGCCGATGTTCATTGTTTTCGGACTTAGCGTGAATTATGAATTCTCAAGTACGGTTTCGTTTATGATGGACCGATTTGCAGATGTGGGAATTAATAAGCACCAGCAGGAAAATCTGTGTGTATGAATATATGGAGCCCTTCACCTGGCCCTTATCTAATATCTTAAACGAGCAATTCTCTATATATTTCGCGTATCTCGGAAACATCTAACGATTTCGATCAAATTTTGTATCCAGATAAGACTTCCATTTTTAAGTGGATAGATACCTATATATGTAGGTTTTTTTTAAAAAAAAAAGGGGGGGGGATTTTACAAACAAAAAATCATTTTTATCATACAATTTTCTGTACGTTCCAAATAGAAATGCTACGTATTACATTCACACTGTTTTCTCTGCTCACTTTTAGGAAACACCTTCACATCTCTTTCTCTACTCACTCTTCTGCAAACAAGTCATACAATTTTCTGTGTTTGAAACAGAAATGCTACGTATTACATTCACACTGTTTTCTCTACTCACTTTTAGGTAACACATTCACATCTCTTTCTCTACTCACTCTTCTACAAAGAAGTCACACAATTTTCTGTATGTTTGAAACAGAAATGCTACGTATTACATTCACACTGCTTTCTCTACTCACTTTTAGGTAACACATTAACATCTTTCTCTACTCACTCTTCTACAAAGAAGTCATACAATTTTCGCATGTTTGAAACAGAAATGTTACGTATTACATTCACACAGTTTTCTCTACTCACTTTCAGGTAACACCTTCACGTCTCTTTCTTTATTCACTCTTATATGAACAATTTTCTTGAAAACAAACGTGGTTTTACGACAAAATATCTTTTTATTCTCTCTTCTACAAACAAGTCATAGAGTTTTCTGTATGTTTGAAATATAAATCCAAGTTTTTATGCTATCCATTTTACTATACAATATATTATTTTCACATGGTTTTCTCCACTCCTTTTCTTATATTAATACGTTTATGTAAATAACACACGATTTTACAAAAATAAAAAGTAAATGCCGAGCGAAGCTCGGTTGCCCAAGTACTTTGGTTTTACACAACCTACAGAGCACAGCCCAACCTGTAAATGTCAATGTCAGAACATATTAACGTTTAACAAAACGAATTATCTTGAATTGAAGCGCTAGAATACACCAATATTACTTACCGCGTATAGGATAAAGGCAGCTAAACGGACAGGTTAAAAGTATGTTTCAAAATGAATCAATTTTCAGTTGAATTGAATGTTCAGACTTCTATTAAAATACAACAGAAAAAATTAGCTGAAGCATGTTGGCACGTCTGGTGGGCCAAACAGACACTAACATTTCTAGTCACTGTCGCTACTCACAATATGACACTCAAAATATGAATCAGCGTCCCCTACACACTTAATGTGGTACAAGACTGGAGAATTGACACCGTTCTTTGTAACACTGTTGATATTCCTTGCAGATATTCTCTTTCTCGTAGGCAAGACTCTTCTAAATTTCAGCTGCTACCTTTTCCTTTTCAGCGCGGGCAGTTTTCCTAGCTTTCAGATCATTTATAAATCCTATCCTTCCTATAAAATCACATCCTCTAGATTTCCTTTTGATTCCTGGTTTACTTTCAATATCCAGGGAAGTTGTTGGAGGAGAACTTAGCTGTTGCAAGCTTGTCAAGGGTGTACAAGATTGAGTCGACCTTCTTGTGTTTTGTGTTCCCATTATTTTGGATTATGAGATTCAACAATCCAATTTTCAAAACAAGGTTCTCTATTTTCGTGTGAAAATGAACACGAAATTGAATATAAGTTCAATTAATGTGATGGAAATAATTTAAATATGAATCGGATCTATAAATGTTTTAAAAGCTATATTGAATTAATTGCGAGACCAGAAGGGCGCTGTCCTTTCGCCTTACCTGAGCCGTGTCCGTCTACCACACCGTGCAATCAAACCAATAACTCGGAAGACAGAATCTGTCGACATTTATTCTAGTGATCTCCTTCGCCGATAGGTGGATCCTAAAGTCTCCATGTTATAGATAGCACATTTTTTTACGCCTCCGTTTTCTATAAAAACTTTACAGCAACAGTGTTTCGTTTCTGTTGCTAGATTGTTTGTTTCCTTTGCGATAACCACATAATTATCATTTACACAATGGAAAGTTTTCGTTCACTAATCAGAAATTTGTGTTAAACGTGATTCTGACGTCATTAATTCTACGCCCAATCAGAAGCCAGCACGTTTAACTGCTTGAATGACGTAGCGCTTGACCGAGCGGCCGGCTGCGGTTATATGTGCACGAACAACGTGGGCAATTACTGAAATGTGTTAATCACCTACAACTATTACCATGTCTAGTACTAGACGTCGATTTACAATGAGACATCAAACTGTAACAAATGGACAGTGATGCCAACACATGATTATTTTTTTCCGTCAGATCAACACCTAAAAATCCGTCAAATTCCGTATTTTCTTTCAAAAGTAAAAATTAAATTAAAACTTCTATTAAAATGACTTC